>JAPDSC010073189.1:1216752-1261556 GCA_026290005.1 Latrodectus geometricus | reverse complement strand
AAAAACAATTATTTACTGTGCTCAACTATAGAAATAAAAAAATGCTCTTGACTAGAATGAAGATTGAATTTTATGAGAAGAATTTTTTTTATTTTGCAACATTATATTTGAATTTTTTTCCTCTAAATATTATAATGGTCCATGTTTTTTTCTCTCCTTGCTATTTAAGTCTCTTCCCCCAATCTTAAAATTAGGAAGTTAGCAATTGAATGGTCAGCATTCCAATCATCCATTCAATAGTTTGTGGGTTCAATTATTACTTCGAATTCCTATGTTTGTAAGGGAATCAAAGACAATTTTAAATTCTACATCCATGCCTTCTGTAAGCCCTCATTTAAAAAGTGTTTATATTATGACAAAGAAATAAGGTCATATAGCAGATATTTCTTAACAACTTAAATTAGAGTAATCTCAATTGCTAATTCATCTGAACAAAATATTCTTTTATCCAATCTTTTTTCCCCAAGTTTAAAAATTTGATATTTTTAGTTGCCAAGTTCGAAAAAATATGATAAATTTATCTAAATTTTTTATCGTAACTGGAGCAATTTTTCAATCACAGTTAAAGATTGATGTGAAAAGATTTTATTACAGTGAAAAATATTTTTTTACAAATTTCGTTACTTTTAATCTGCATCTTATATACTTAAACTATGAAAGGATATATTTCAGCATTTTCCCTTTATCCAAGAAAAAAGAATATCTCATTTATATCAAAAGATGGCCACCATTTTTCCTGCTGAAATAGCCGTATATACATTTTTTGGAGATGAATTGCTATGATGTGGTTATTTAGAATCTTAATATTTCTTGTATCTGATTAACAATAAGGAATCTGTTTTTCTGTATGTTCTTTAAAAGTAACTTTTTACATTTCCTTGAAAATATTTTAAAATATATTTTTCTACTGATGCTTTTAATCCAGTTTTAAGAAAAGGGATTTTGCTGAGGATAATTTTTTCATGTATAAATACTATTAACCTTATTATTTATGATATTACAAATTTCAGAATTATTTTGATGTTGTGTCTTCTCTGCATTTACATGTTGCTTACAATATAAATCAGTATGTAAAACTTTTGTTTGAATTTTTTTTTTTTTTTTTTTTTTTTTTTTTTTTTTTTTTTTTGAATTTATATTTAGTATTTGTTTCAAAATTTTAGTCAAACATTCACCATATTATGAAAAACTTTATTGATCAAAAAAAAAAAAAAAAAATACTGATTTGACATTGTGCATGGAAATTTACAAATTTTGTTGTTGAAGCTGTTTTATTTTCTTTGCTTACCCCTGGTTTAACCTTTTTAATCAACAGTCCAATTTAAATTATAAAATTTTTCTTCAGGCCATATTAAAGTAACACTTTTTTTACAAAACTTTTTAATAATAAACAAATTTTTATTATAAAAAAAATTTACTGAACTTTATTTATAATTAACATTAGAATTAAAAATATAAAGTTTAAAAACAGTAAAGAATTCATTTACAATTTTTATGCATAAAAACAAACAAGAAAACTGAATTTACTTGAAGTTTTTAAAGGGAAATTTGTGTTGCTTTTTTGATACAAGCTGATCAATATCAGCTGGAATGGATGAGATAGCTACACTTACACAGCTTTCTAATTGTGCGTTACTCAGTCTTGATTGGTGGTCATTTTTAATTAATTCTATTGTTGAAATTAATTGTTCACAAGCATATGTACTTCTAAATAGAGACATCATGCTTTGCATTTTTCATCAAAAATGGAAAGTTCTCTGGTCTCACATTAGATTTATGAAAACTTTCCATGTTTACTGAGAAGAAAACATTTTTTAAATCGATATTGTTCTGTGTGTCAAGCATTTCAATTTGAAAATCTTCAGGAACTTTATCCACATTGATATTAAATAGAAAGGAAAACATTTTCATGAAAAACACTGTCTTCTCAGCTTTGAACATTTGGAATCATAATTGAAATTCATTGTTTAAAATGTCTATATATTGTTTGTATTTTCGAGAAGTATTAATGTTTTCTTTTTCTAAATGTGGAAAGTAAGATGCATTATTTTGAAAAAGTTACTGTTTCCACAATTTTAATTTGCACTCAAAGCTCTGAATTTTATTGAATACAAATTGTGAATAAACTGTCTTTTGCCTTGAAGTTCCATGTTAAGATCATTGAGATTATGAGTCATGTCAATAAGAAACCCAAAATCGCACATCGTTTCATTCTTTATTAACAAATTGACGAAAGGCATATTTCCTCATATCCAAAAACAATTGTATTTTGCTTTTTAAATTATATACTCTATTTAACATTGCACCTCTACTAAGCCAACATACTTTGTTATTAAAAACCACATCACCACATTCAGTTTCTAATTCTTTCAGGAATTCTTTAAGTTCATAGTGATTTAACACGTGCGACTTTATAAAATTGATTAGTTTAATTATTGGATCTGTCACATGTGCAAACTTAATCATTTTGCACACAAATTTCCCTAGGGAATTATGAAATGGTTAACAAATATTTCCCTTCCTATATTTTTAGTGTCTTGAAATAGCCTTCCTGATACTCCTACCTCCATGCTTGCAATTGCTCATGCTCCATCTGTTGATGTACCAATAATCTTTTCTAATAAAATTGAAACATTTTCCAATGTGGACTTTAATTCATTGTACATGTCTTTGCCAGTTGTAGTCTCTTGCATTGGGATCAATGAACACAATTCTTCAGTTATATTAAATTTGCTGTCAATACCATATGAAAATATAGCCAGTTTTGCTGTATTGCAAATATCATAACTCTCATCAAGTTCCAAAGAACAGTATTCGAATTTTGCAACATGTTCAGGAAGCATTATTGCTATGTTCTCAGACAAGTATTCAATTCTCTTTGCAATGGTGAGTGCAATGATAAAATGTTTGAAATAATATTTATTTTATCAGGAAATGCTATTTCTGCAACAGCAGTCAGTCATTTCTTTATCATCTCTCTCCCTCCATGAAAGGTTTCAATTTTTTTGCCAGTATTTGTCTAACAACAAAACAAGCCTTTTCTACCATATTTGATAAAATAGCCAGTCCTGATATTCCTTAAATTCCTGATTTTTTAAAAAACGTCCTGAAATGTCCTTATTTTACAAAAGTAATCCTGGAATTCCTTAATTTTTTATTATATTCCTTTGAAAATTAAATTTTTAATAAATTTACATTTTTCAGTGGTAAATTTTTCTTCCTGTGGAATATATTTTTTCTTTCAACTGCTTTCTATTCAAAAAGAAATTATTTTCCCTTTTTAGTTCTTTTTCAAACAGGAAATAGGGTTGCCAAACATTTGTCTCCGCCTCATTTTCTGCCATTGGTCACGAATGTCTGACATCAAAAAAGTTTAGGTTTGGAAATACTAAAAAACAAATAAAGAAACAGTTAGATATTTACATCTATTGGTCATATAAACAAGGAAAAAATGTCATTTGTTACCTCAAATCACATTTTTTAAAACATTTTAAGCCAATAAAGTTGTAAAAATTTTATTTAATGTTATTGAAAATAATGATTTGAATCTAGAAAAATTAATGCAATTGTCAATGAATGGACTAAGAGTTAATTTAGCTGTTTTAAAGCCTATAAATCATGAATTGAGTTAGAGCAAAGTTTATCATTACTAATTGATTTGGGTATGTGTTGCTTATACATAATCCATGGAACACTATGTAAGGGTATTGATACAATTGATTGTATTATTGATAGATTTGCTGTAGATATTCATCAATTTTTCAATCTGTCTCTTTCAAGAAAGGAAGATTATCATTCCTTACAGTAGGAAATAATGGAAGAAACCTTAACTAGACTTAGTTTCCTTCGTTATGTTGAGAGAAGTTGGTTAACTTTGGGGTCAATTTGTGAAAAAATCGATGAGCAATATGATGTTCTAAAAGAATATTTTATTGTTAAAGTATCTAAAGAGTCGAAATATCTGCTTTCTGATAGACATCTTCGGATTATAAAACATTTGAAAGACCCTAAGACTCTGGCATATCAGCATTTTGTTTCATTTTTTGTAAAACTTTTGAACCATATTTACTTCTAATGCAAAAGTCAAACTTTTAGTACATGTGATGTACAGTAAGTTAAATTAACTTGTTCGCAGTTTCATGTTTAAATTTTTAAATCCAGGAGAAATCTGTGAAAAAATGGTGTAAAGTTGCTATAAATAAATGTTGATTCAAGAAAAAACTGGTTAAACTTAAAAACAAGATTGAAATAGGTCATGGTGCAGCCGCAATACGGGAAAAGCTTACGGATAAAACAACATTTCTACAAAGTGTCAGAAGTTGCTGCATAGCAACTTCTAAGCATTTGCTTCAAAAACTCCCTATAAATTCTTTACTCTAAGATTTTTAGTGTTTGTCTCCTTATAATAAAAAGAGGGAGAATCTAGGAGCTCATTTAGCAGATTAATTTAACATATTCCTCGTGAATAAAACTTCTTCTGACTTTGATATAATGAATGAATAGTGGATTCTTTACATGTGTGAAGATGCGACTTTGCTTATGAATGATTATGATAGTGACCAAAATATCTGTAAATATTGGAATGCAGTTTTTAATATAAAAGATGCTGGTGGTTATATAAAATATCTTACTCTTTCTAAAGTTATTATTAAAGCATGTCTGTCATTA
Organism: Latrodectus geometricus; assembly: GCA_026290005.1. Classification (NCBI taxonomy): domain Eukaryota; kingdom Metazoa; phylum Arthropoda; class Arachnida; order Araneae; family Theridiidae; genus Latrodectus; species Latrodectus geometricus. The sequence continues at coordinate 1,256,888 of JAPDSC010073189.1, read as the reverse complement.
TTAAATGTGAATTCTCAACCAGAAAAAGTTTTTTTGACTAACAATTCTGCTGTGACAAAGGAGAGAGCTCTTTATCAAAATTAACAGTTCAAAGTTTACTCATTTGTCATAATGTTTTTGGAATGCATGGCAATTCTGTTTCCTCCATTCCATGTATAAAGAAATGATGCATTATATTCAAAAATCTCACATGCAGAATATGCATCATATATGCAAAAATCAAAAGATGCAACACAATTAGAGATGAAAAGAAAGTAGGAGGAAGACATAAAAGGTACTTGTTAAAAAAAATTTTAAAAATCGCACTTGTTAGAAAAATTAATGAACTTGAGGGGAAAAAAAAACTTGTTTGATAATATTTGCTTGATAATAAGTGTGCAGCTCAAAAACTTTTGGATGATGCAAATGAAAAATAGCATGTGCTATGAGTGATGTGAAAGTTAGACAAATGATGCTATCTGCTGCTAATGCAGAGACTGCATCTGTGAATGATTAGTTAAAAAAGAGTAGTATTAAATTATTGGAATTAAATGCTAATGCATCCAGTTCAAAATGAGCATTATTAGTTATACATATAAATTTACTGTAATATAAAGCATTTATCATGCAACTTATTAGTTTTAAAAAATGTTCAGTATAAAAAAGTTTAAATTTCTGCATCATTTTTCATATTTTTGTATTAAAAATTAAAAACTCAGAATTTATTAAATAGTATACTCCTCTCTAAAATGTGTTATATTCATAAAACAGAAATTAGTATGTAAAAGTAACATTGATTTTGTTTAATTATTGACATATGTCCTGAAAAAAAATTTCAGTACTCCTACCCCTGGTAATTCTTTAGAAAAAGTTATTTCTATTTAGAATGTACTACCATTTTATTATAATTAATTTTATTACAATATATTGATGGGAGGAAGTTGATAAAATGAATTAAATTGTAGAAATGCTTGGCAGGCCACATAAACATGCTTAATGGCCATGTGTTGCTCATCCCTGCTTTTAACCAAAAACAGTAGTTGATAACAAGATTTTGATTTATTTGCAATAACTATGGAAAATGTTTTATTACAAATTCAAGCAAGCATTTAACTAATAATATGTTATTAATTTAGTAACAATCTATAAAGATCATTTCAATGCCTATAATATCATTAATCTGTGTTAATTAAATGTGTTTCTAGTAAATTAACTGAAAATTGAATTTTAAACTTAAATATATTATTCTTTCAAAATTTGTAATCATTTATAATTGTGGTTTAATGCAATTTAAAATTAAAATTTGATGAATATTTTTTACCATTTTACTTTTCATTGTTATCAATTATTTTTATATCATTAATTATATTTTAAAAATAATTAATTTTTCTTTTTATTTTTTCCAGATAGTTTAGCAGAAGAAAGTTTGTACTTCATTCTCAGTCTAAAAGATTTTGTAGTTGCTAAACCTAGAAATGAAGATGATCATATCACATGGTTACTGGAACATGAAAGATATAAAGTAAACATTTTGTACTTAAATGAGATAATTTCATACTAAGGTTATGTAAGTAAATATTGCATTTTTGCCACTTTTTAGGAAGCTGTAGATGCAGTATTACAAAGTAAAAATCTTCGAAAATATACTCTTATGGTAAGAATTTATCATTTTTATGATATATTTATATCTAGCAAAACAATAATTGACTTAATACTGATACATCTTTTTTATTTTTAGGAAGTCGGCAATATATATTTATCTCACCTTTTAGAGCTTAAACAGTATAACGAAGCTGCTGCATTGTGTGCTACAATTTCTCAGAATAATAAAGAAGTTTGGGAAACAGCTGTATATCGATTTGCTGAAATTGGACAACTACGAGCTATTGCTCTTTTTGTGCCAACAGATCAAAATTTAACACCAGCAATTTATGAGATGATTTTAAATGAGTTTCTTCAACATGATCAAGAAGTAAGCTTTTTCCCCCTCCTTGAAATAAAAATTTATGGTCATAATTACAATTAATTCTGATTTTCTTGTTTATCCAAAAGGAATGTCATTTATACAAGATTTGATCTTTTAACATTAAAAATAACATTGCGAAATTTTAAAATAAAGATGAAAACTGCTCTAAAATAATCAATTCTTTAAATTTTTATTAATATAGCTTATTCTATAGTTTTAGATGAATTGCGTATTATGTTAGTTGTTCTAAAATATAGGAGACATTGTAACTAGATTCTGCTTTAACAAACCATAAAAAATTTAGGAAATTACCGACTTTTCCTGTATTACCCAGCGACTTGCCCAGCAGCGTATTATCCACACAACCTTATTATCTAGTAAAAAGAAAGAAAAAAAAAGCGTACATAATACGCAGCAATTTTTTCCGGCGAATAGTCTAAAATATCCACTATTGATAATATGGTTGTCACGTAAAATAAAAAAATGCTTAGTATGATTAAAAATATAATAAATTGTACAGAAAAAAAGCATTTTTGTGAAAAACATCTGTCTGGATCCATCTTATCAGAAAGTGCAATGAACTTGAGATGAAGAGCACAAGATCGATCAAGAGCAATAATTTGGAGAAGATTCTTGTAAATTTTATGGATATTTAGCTTCTAATAATTTTTAAAACGATGTTAGACATATTAAAATATATATATTTGCTTTGCTAGTAATTAAATGAAAGAAATGGATTATTTACAAACTGTGTACTTCATACATTTTTCTTTTGTGCCACCCCTGCTTTGCTTTTCACTTCTCGTTAACATGTCTGTCACCATTTTTTTTATTTGCTTTCACTATAGCTTTCAATTTAAAATGTGCTGAGTAACATGCATATCACATTTTTACTTCCATATGACAACATTCAAATTTGAATATTTTCCATGATATCTTGTGAAGGATTTATTTTACAATCAAATCTTTATCATAGATTTCCAATATTTTAACACCCTAAAGTAAAAACTATTTGATTAAATTATAAAAAACAAAATCCATAAAAAAAAAATATCAATCATTTTATGCTTGATAAAATGTACTGGAATTAGTTGATTGTTTGATGTCTATTTGCCAAAATAATATAATTGTGCTGCTTGATAGTGTAAGTGGGGAGTTTGCTCCACCTTTCTATTGAAAACAACTTAATCAACACTTATTTAAAGGTTCTATTCTTTTCATCTTAATTTACTTCAGCTATACAAAGTATCCCAAATAAAATATTTCTTGATATTTTCTGCTTGTACAGGATGATTCAATATTTTTCAAGCAAAATTAAAAATTCAATTTTATAAATTATTTTTGTTATTAAATGTAATATAGCCTATAGATCAAAGTATAATAGCTAAATTAGGAAGATGATCAAATAATGTGCAAAATAGTTTGTGAAGAAAACTTGAACACTCTTGTGTAAACTAAATAATTTCAGTTTAAGCAGTATCATTGATTTATTGAAAATAATTTGGATAAAAAATATTGCCTCTTATTCATCATTTGTGATCAGAAGAACTTAAATTTGCATTTTAAACTGACAGAAGATTAAACAAATATTTATCCAAAACTTTATACAAACGAATTTGCATAGACAATGAACAATTTTAATAATGCTAAAGGCATGGAATAATAGTTGGGTACTAACTGTGATTTTAGCTAAGGACTTTGTATCTTGCCATAACTTTTTTTATTCAGCATAATTATAATATCAGTGTAGCATTCTAATAGAATATAAGGGTAAAAAACAGCTTTTATGTTATGTCAAATTACGGAGAAACTTCTGATGTGACATTTTTAGGAAAATAATACCTATACTACTTATTGTTTGATCAATCAATATTATCAGGAAAAATCTTTGATTTCTTTTATATTTTCTCTTAGTAGTATGTAGTTTTTAAATTCAAATTTTATATGGTAAATTTTGTTTTTCATTCAGTCACCAAAAAAGGAAACAACTATATTAACTCATCTGCTTTACTTAGATAAATATTTTATAAACTTTTCATCATTCTTGTTGAAAATAGACTGAAAAATAATTGGTTTCTAGCAGAGTTAGGAAAAGGAAATCCATTTTATAAGGTTATATCTAGAAAATACTGTTATTAAATAATTTTGTAAAATATTTTTGTAATATGTAAAATGTATCACTTAAAAAAACATTAATATCTGAAAAATTATCTATCAATTTTTAAAGTTTAGAATATATGTGATTTTTAATCATTCTATGTGTGCATGTTATTATTTGGCATATAAATATTTTATATTATGCATAATTATTTGTTTTCTCAATAAAAATTAATAGGATTTGCTTTGATTAAAAAAAAAATACACACATTTATTAAACTAATGAATCTCTTTTTCAGGGTTTCTTGAAACTTGTGCGATCATGGCCTTGTAATGTTTATGATGTTCCTACTGTGATTAGTGTTGTCCTTGAACAACTTGCTTTGTTCCCTGAATCTAAAGTGCTACTGGAAAGCTTAAGTGAACTGTATATATATGACAAAAAATTTGATAAAGCATTAAATGTTTTAATTGAGTAAGTTTAAAGTAATTTTTTAATTAAACTATTTTATACATTAATTTTTTTGTCTGTTTAAAAATTTTAAAACTTTTAACTACAAACATTGGATGCACTTGAGTTTTATTTTTGTTATAAAAATAAAGATAGTTTTTTAAATTCTACTCATATGTTTGGAATATTTTATTTTACAAACATCTCCATACCTATAAAAAATCAAAAACTATCACTAGTTAAAGTCTTTCAAAGAAACTAATAGTGTTTTAAAAGTGAAATTGACAAGCAGACCAAGAACTTCTTCAGATGGTATTGAGCAAATCCATGTTTCTTGTGTTTGGAGCCTAAAGATGTCATTGATAAGAAAGGTCTTTGGTCTACAATTAGGATTGCCAAAAGATACTGTGTATGATACATAAAAACTTCAGGTGTGCTTCTATAAATTGCAACTATTGCATCACTGAAAATTACTGATTTATTATTATTGATTTTCTACACAGAATTGATGATAATTTTTTAAAACATGTTCTCCTTTCTGATGAGGCTTCACTTCATGTGAGTGGAACTGTTAACTGGCATAACTGCAGAATTTTGGGGGGGGGGCAGCATTCACGTGTAGTTATTCAACATCAACGTGATTCTCCCAAAGTTAATGCCTAGTGCAGTTTGATGGAGGATCATGTGATTAGTCCTTTCATTTTCCCAGAAAGAACAATAAATGAGACATTTATTATGACACATTGACAGAATGTCTTTTTCTAAATGGATTATATTTAGTGGGAAAGGGGCTTGTGTTTTTTCATCAAAATGGCTTCCCACCTTATTACAGTAACTATGTGTGCATGGGTCTTGACACTCACTTTCCTTGAAGGTGGATAGGCAGGGCTAACCCAGTCTCTTTGTCTCCAAGGAGTGCAGATTTAAATCCATGAATTTTTCTTTTGGGTCCACATCAAAAATATTGTATACGGGGAAAAGATCCAAGACATCAATCATTTATGGGAAAGAATCATCATGGCAGTTGTTACACTTGATACAGTGGTGAATACATAGTGAGAAGTGAAATATCATCTCAAAGAGTACAACATTAAAAAGAATAGATCCCATATTGAAGTATACTAACATTCAAACAAAATTTGTAGTTACCATATTTTCCACTATATAATCTACAGATTATGTGTTAAAAAAGTTCCAAATTTTGTTGTGCTTATATGCTGCCGTGGATAATCTGATACAAAAAAAAACATTCTCCGTCAGAAAAGCTGAAAAGAAAGTTTGGAAAAAAATACTGTTTATGTTTCATAAAATAAATAACAGGTGTTACCACGGCATAGCTGTGTTATTTAAGCTATAATCAGCTTTGTCCAATTACGTTCAAAAAGGAATTCATGTCTAACATTGCTTTAAAAGTTATTAGAAGCTAAATATCGATGAGTTGTACAAGAATCTTGAATTAAGGAATGTGGATCCAGTCGGAACTTTTTCATAATAAATGCTTTTTTTTTTCTGTAAAATTTATATTTTTAATCATACTGTATATTTTTTATTTTATGTCACACCCATGTTATTAACAGTACATTTTTTAGACCAGTTGCTGAAAAAAATTACTCAGATTATACAACACTTTTTTCTTTTTTACTCGAAAAAAAAAATGTGTGAATAATATCCACTGCGGATTATATACAAGAAAATACTATACTCTCTTCCATTGTATGTAATCATTGATATATTTTTTCATTAATTTCACCATTTCATTGATACTTAAAACAACAGAGTTCTTTTTCAAACATCCTGTCTTTTAATATATATTTAATATCCCTTTAATATATCATACCAATATTTATTTTGAGTTTATATTAAATACCATAAGTTCTGTATCAATGAATTTAAAATGCACATATTATTTCATAATGGTTTATTAGCATTTTAATTATATCAGATAAAAACTGTTTTATTCATCCTATTAAACCATTGAATACTTTTTAAACTAATTGAATTTTTTCAACTCATAATTTAAAACATACAGAAAATATATTTTTCATATAACATTTTGAAATATGTAACATGGTAAATAAAATATCATAGAAATTTAAAAAAGAATGCCACTTAATTATAGTTAAAAGTGTAACAATTATATTTTAGTGTTGCAGCTGAATGATTAATGTTCTAATATTCAGTTCAGTAACTAGTAGGTTCAATTCTCACTTTAGGTGCAGATATTTATAAAGGCTTAGAATCCATTTTAAATTATAAATCTTGTTCAAATTGTCTCTCATGTACCATATGCAATTGTAGAGCAGTAAATCTATTAATCAACATAATTTTATATAATTGATAGTTATTGTAATAATTTTTTAACCACTTTGAAAACCTATTATAATAAAAAATATTAATGTTTCTTACTCTATTTTCTTTAGCATTTTTTATATAGAATTTTTTTCTTTTGCATTTATATATATATATATATATATATATATATATATATATATATATATATATATATATATATATATATATATATATATATATATATAATTTTATTATTTAGAGAAAAATTAAAATGTAAGGAAAAATTTTATATAAGTAAATTTGGTGTAAAATGTTTTACTGTGTTAGAACTATATTCAGTTGGCAAATATGGAATGAATTTGTTGTAATATAACTGTGTTATTATTGCTTATATTTTCTCATAAAATTTTTATTGATTACATTTTACATTCCATATATGTTCCTTGATATTTTATTTCATTTAAAAAATCTGTAGCAGTCAAACAGAAAGAGTAATTATAAGAGAATTTAATTTTCAGAAAATCTTAATCTCAAATTATTTCCTCCGTTATTATTTATTTTCGTAATAAAATTAAATATTTTTAGTACATAATGAAATTTAAAAAATTGCTCTTTTTTTACTTATAATAAATATTTTATTAATTTTAAGTTTATATAAATTATAAAATAATCCAAAATATATTTTTCAGAATCGGAAGTAAAACTAGAGTGTTTGAATTGATTCAAAATCACAATCTTTTCGGAAATATTCATGATAAATTGGAAACACTGATGGATCTTAATTCAGCTATTGCCACTACAATGCTTTTAAACAATGTAGACAAAATTCCTGTAAATCTTGTTGTTTCAAAACTAAAAAACAAGAAAGAATTATTGTACAAGGTGAGAATTTTTTCTTATGGAATATTTCACTCTCATATATGTAATATGATTATTATTTTGTATTGTGGTAGAAAAAAATTCCCATTATTATTAATTTTGTTAATATTAATATATTGAGCTTATCAAAGCAAGTAGAAAATTTCATTAAATAAAATTTTTTTTAGTTTATTTTTCTCTGTAAAGTAAAGGCATCCCCCTCCCTGTTGATGGGAAGAGAAAAATATAACTTAGAATTTCATCTTACTCATACATAATTTCTAGAATAGGCACTCCTTTTGATCTTCTGAAAAATTTGTTAAGTGTTTCTCTTTTTATTTAATAAGTTTTTTAATTTTTTTTAATAAAACAAATTAATAATGAAATAGGAAAGTAATTTAATTAAAATTTTTCCAAATATTTCAAACTATATATATATATATATATATATATATATATATATATATATATATATATATATATATATATACATTGCTCTTACAGTTTTTTAGATTAAAATAACTAAAAATTATATGTTTTAATATTTTTTATGATCTATACAAAAACATAAACTTGTATTGAATACTGCTGTACCATACAGAATATCATAAGTAAGTCATTATATTATTTACGTACTTTCTATCATTTAAAACTACTCAAAAAATTTGACTAACTAAATTTTGTTTTCAACAATATTGAAACTGAAAAAAAGAAACATGTCTTTTATTGATTGATTAATTTATTGAAAAATCTTTTAAATCATCACATTTAATTCAATGTGATTAATGAACTTGAGAATTATAATTAATGAATATAGTATATTTTTTGTGAAACATAATGAGGAATGTTTTCTTAGGCACGCATATGCATTAATTTCTTTGGCAAATAAAAGGCTATTTTTTATCATTCTTAATGAAATTCACTAAACATATTTTAATGAATTTTTATTCATAAAAGTATATTTTACAATGATAACCATAATAATATACTTACATTTTTTTATGATAATTTATGTCTTCTTTAAATAATTATGTATACAATTACTTGTATATATTAGATATTTATGTGTTAAATTAAGTGTTTACCTATATATTGTTTTAATTCGTGCTGTGACAAGCCATTGAGGCTAGCATATTATTTCATCAAACCTTACTGAATGCATATAAAAAAGTATTTGAGTAATTCACATAACTTCCTGAATTATATTTCAGTATCTTCATAAAGCATTTCTTAAAGATCCAACTCTCGGGGAGGAACATCATGGATTTCTTGTTGAACTTTATGCTGAATATGCACCGGAACAGTTATTATCATTTTTACGTGCTTCAAATAATTACTCTCTTGAATTTGCTCTGGACATCTGTCAGCAGAGAAGCCTCATACATGAAGTTGTTTTCTTACTAGGTAAAATCATAGTAAAAAATCACTGAAAAGAACTCTTAATTTCCTGAAACATTTCATTGTAACATTATAGGCTTTAAATATAAATAAATTAAAACAAAATTAAATCACTAATCTCTGGTTAACTCAATTCTTTTTAAATTCATTTATGTGCCTTTTTATTACATTTTGATTTTTATGTCTGAGACATGATGTAAGGAAATGCTATTTGAAAAACTGTATTTACTGTAGGTCGGATGGGTAATACAAAACAAGCTTTACAACAAATTACTGAACAACTTCAAGATATTGATCAAGCAATAGATTTTTGCAAAGAGCATGATGATAAAGAACTTTGGGAAGATTTAATTAAATGTTCTCTAGATAAACCAAGTAAGCTTCTATTATTTATTTTATAAATAAAAATAGTAAGAATGAATATGTGCTTGGAAAGTAGAAATAGGCGCAAAACCTTTAGTGTTTATTTTGCTTTCCAAATTTTTTGTGTTACTGGCACAAATGAATGCATGTGCATGTCAATTATCTACTTAATGATTTCATTTTCAAACAATGATTGAAGTAATTTGAAGATTCAAACATGATTAAAAACATAAATAAAGCATTAAAATTAAGTAAAATGTATTTATAAAATACTAAATCTTGTATGAAAAATATAAATTTTTATTTTATTTCATATATTGCTATAACATCATTTCAGTTCAAAAAATTTTCAGTCTTCAGTTCAAAAAATTTTATATATTTTAAAACTTTATTTGTTTTTTGAAAACTAACTAGTGCATATAATCTCTTAACAAAATTATTTTATGTGATATTAAAAAAACCATCTTAATATATGTAAAAATGTCTTTTTTGTAATATTTTTTTTTTAAGTAGTTTATTTTTATTGTATGTATATACATTGAATAATTCTCCAAAGCAAACTACAGAAGGTGTATTGGAAATAATTTTAAATTAACTAGTAGTATTTTTATGAATTATAAATCTCTGAAATTATCATTTGATCAGTATATTCACATGTTAATGTTTTACTTTTTTATAGCATTTATTACTGTTCTCCTTCAAAATATTGGTACTCATGTTGATCCTATTATGTTAATTAAAAAAATACCAAGTGGAATGGAAATTCCTGGTCTGAGAGATTCTCTTGTTAAAATTTTGCATGATTACACATTACAGGTGATAATTATGATTTTTCTTTCAATGTGACTATTTTATAATTTTTTTTATATTATTTAAACTATTTAAAATGTCTAGTGTTAAAATTTATTTTTTAAATGGTTTATTTTTCATTACAAAAGCACTTGATTATGCATCATTGATTCCCATATGTTTGTAAATATTTTGAAAAAAGATTAAAATTAAAGCATAAAAATAAACATATAATTGTATATATTCCAGTAAGCAAAAACAGTACACAACAATAATTATATCAAAGTTAGAAAATGGGAAGTGTGTGTCAACATTAAGTTTGAATTAAACAATTATATTACATATAAACAAATATTTACTAAAATTTTTATTAAATAATAATACATGCTAAAAAACTTTGTAGTTAAATCTTAAAAGATATTAACCGCTTCCCTTACAAATTTTTTTGAAAAAAATTGCAAAAAATCATCACATTTTCTTATTTTATTATTAAGTACAAAGAAACAAAATATGTAGGTTTTAAGTTGAATTTTTTATTTTTTACAGGTGTAAAAGCATGTAGTTTTAATATTAGTTTACTATCCCGAGTTATCTGGGGCAAATGGGAAAAAAATTAAATATTAGTCTTTGTATGATAGGTTTTGAAACAAGGGACAACACAAAGTGATACCTGACATTCCGTACGCTGGTATTAGGTCTCTTTTCTTACGGCATCATCGCCATTATTTTACTTTTTTTCAACACAACTCCTTTGTACATTACTAATCCACAAGCCGTCGTATACTATACCATAAAAAAAAACGTGACCAATCGCGCCAAAAGAACCGCGAAATCAATGAAAGGGCAAACTGCCAGTTAAAGCTGAATATTTCCTTACATTTCCTCCAGGCTGGGTAAAAACGTGATAAAACAAATCGTACTGACAAATTCTGCTTCACCCGAGTTTTCTCGGGGTAATAATTAACTGCAATATATACGAACCCGAGATAACTCGGGATAATCAGGCAAGCGGTTAAACCTGTATACACTCACTTAATTTGAAATTAAAGTTGCTTTCAACTATCATTTTCAACAATTTTTATATACATTACTACCTTTGTTTATAAAGTTATAAAAGCAATTGATTAATTGAAAAAAATTTCAACACATTTATATTAATTTGAGAAAAATATTTTCTTTTTCAAAATTGATATGGTAGATGAATTTATGCTTGGGAATAAAAAATAAGTGAGGGAAAAAAACTTGCAAGCATAATCATCCCTATTTGCGCATAGAGTGTTATAAAAGTGAACCTTTAGAATCAAAAAGTTGGCACATTTCCTAAAATAATGACATCTAAACCTATTGATATCTTTTATTGTTCTCCACACTAATTAATTTTCAATGATAAGTTACAAAGCTAATATTCAATTATGCCTGCTTAATAAGTGCTTAATAGTATGTAAAATATCTTTTATTTGAAAGGAAATCACTGTATGAAACTTTAATAAGAAAAATAAAGAATATATATTATTTTTAAAAATTGATTAGGATAACAAAAAAAATTGGACTTAACATAAAGCAGAATATTCATTTTTTAATATCTTTGTTATATAAAATAATATACTATTCTATTTTAAATTAATTTTTATTGTGAAAAGTTATCACACTTTGATTGTCATTTTATCCTGGTTTGTAATTTTATTCTAATTTTTTCTAATGTATAATTAAATATATAAGTTGGAAATTAATTTAAGCACTTACAAAAGTATTTTATTTTCCAACAACAGAAAATATAACTCACTTAATGTTTTTTCCAATGAAAAATATATTATTCAAGAGAAAAATTAGACAGTTGTATAAGGAAAATGTATAAAATATTTTTGTTTTTTGAAAATGTTTCATTTTGTATTACTTACAATTTTTAAATAAATAAGCTGTGTTATAAATATTTTTATATGTATCATAACATAATTTGTATTTTAAAATTTTTGGAGCAATTTCAATATTGATTATAACTCTGCAGCCAGATATACTATTATAAATTAATATATTGTAAATTAACACATTTTTATCATTTGTTTGAGTTACAATGTGTATGAAAAATAATTTTTATTTTTTAAAGAATCACAAAATTTGTTTTTACTTCAAAAATAGTATGTTATTAGTTGTATAGGTGTTGCAACTAATAACTAAAACTAAAATAATTACTTATCCATTTATAACTCTTCTAGTTAAGGAATACTGAAGTACATAAATTTTATGTTAACTCCTTGTTATAAATTCTTTTTATTAACAGTCTAAACGTATTTTTATAATTTACTATAATTCTAAGCATTTTTATTAATCTAGATTTAAAAAATCAGCAAAAAAAAATTTTTATATCAGAAACCATTTTTTGATTTATTGAAAGATTGTTATTTAAATATGAAAATTTTTGCGTAAATCTATAAATGGAAAATAAACTTAAAAACATCAATAAAATTTCAAAAATATGTTTAAAAAATATTTGTGTGAATGTACCAAATTATTTATTCTCAAGACACATTTTCATTTGAAGTATAATATCTGTGCCTTTATGGGGAAAGTGTGCCTTATTTAAAATCTAATTATTTGATAGATTAAATCAATTTTGATATTCGTCAAAATATTTTGATGAAAATATTTTATCATCAGTGTAGTATTTCTTTGAATGTGTCAAGCTCAAACAATGAATTATATTTATAGCCATATGAATATTTAAATTTAATAAAATTTTTGTATATGCACTCTCTAAAATTTCAAAAAAAAATCTATCATTACAATAATAATCTGAAATGCATTCTAAAAGTTATTTAAGTTCTCATGAAAATACTTGTGAATAAATGTTTTGTGAATTGTTTAGTGATTTCAGTTTTTGTATGTATTTTATTAGATATCTCTTAGGGAAGGATGTAAAAAAATTATGGTATCAGATTGCTATAGCTTACTTGAACGACTGAATAAATTACAAAAAAGAGGGATTTTAGTGAGTGGTGAGTTCTCTTGAACAATTTCTTTTTAACAATACAAATAAAAAGTAAAAAACTTACATTAAGTTTTTTCTGATTAATTGTTATTGCCTGAAATATTGTGCCTTAGTTATATATATATATTAATAACTTAAGGATTTTAAAAAAAAATTAATCTATTTAGTTTATGTACTTTAGTTATTAATAAATACACTACTGGCCATTAAAATTACTACACCAGGAAGAAATGCAGATAACAAAATGATATTTATTGGACAAATATATTACAATACCGGCAACATGCAGTCGGGCATTATCCTGCTGAAACGTAGGGTTTCACAGGGCTCGAATAAAGGGTAGAGCCATGGGTCGTAACACACCAGAAGTGTAACGTGCACTGTTCAAAGCACCGTCAATGCAAACAAGAGGTGAACGAGGCGTGTATCCAATGGCACTCCATGCCATCATGACAGGTGATGGGCCAGTATGACGATGGCGAATGCACACTGCCAGTGTGCGTTCACTACGATGCCGCCAAACACGGATGCGACCATCATGATGCTGTACACAGAACCTGGATTCATCTGAAAAGATGACGTCTCCCCATTCGTGCGCCCAGATTCTTCGTTGATCACACCATTGAGGGTGCTCTTGTCTATGACAGCGTCAAGGGAAGCCGCAGCCATGGTCTCCAAGCTGAGAGTCCATGCTGCTGCAAACATAGTTGAACTGTTCATGCAGACACTTGTTGTCTTCCAAACAACCCCGTTTCTTGACTCACGGCTCATGACGTGGTTGCACGATCCATTACGGCCATGTGGATAATATGCCTGTCTTCTCGGCTGCTAGTGATAGGTGGCCGTTGATATCCCGCATGGCGTTCTGTATTACCTTCCTGAACCCATCGATTCCATATTCTGCTAACAGTCCTTGGATCTTGACCGACACGAGCAGCAATACTGCGATAAGATAAATCACAATCCTGGTACACTACAATTTGACCTTTATCAAAGTCAGAAACGAATTTCTCCTTCTTACAAAAGACATCACAACAACTTTTCACCAGGCAACAACATTCAAATGCAATTTGTGTATGAGGAACCGTATGAACAATTTCCTCATTTAAACACAATGTAGGTGTCGCTACTGACGCCTGCTTTGTCTGAATGCGCTGAAAAGCTAATCCTTTGCATATCACAGCACCTTCTTCCTTTCGTATAAATTTCACGTCTGTAGCATGTCGCCTTCTTGGTGTAGCAATTTTAATGGCCAGTAGTGTATTTTTATCAGAAAATTTAAATAAATAAAATAGCAGCTGTAAAATAATTTCAACAAACTAAAATATGAATTTATTACTGCACAAACAGAAAATTACAATACTGATTTTGGCAATTGTAGCTCTCTGTGTTAGAGTGTTGTTTTTTATTTTATATTTTTGTCATGTTAATTTTAACATTTTCTGTTTGTTTCTGGGAAGGTTTCTGCGTTTTACCAAAACACATAATAGAATTACATTTTATAAATTGTTTCAGACTGTTTCCAAATGATGATGAAATTTAAAATAATACAAAAATTAGAGTATATTTCTTTTAAAATTTTGTTTTGATTCTTCTACATTTCCCCAAAAATTATTTAATTTCTGCAATTGCCTGATATTTTTGTTAGACAAAACTAAGAAATTTTATTGTGCTCTAAAATATGAATTTATCATCTTTACTTATGTAAGTTATAGAATATAAATAAATAAATATTCCTAAAATTGTTTAAACGAACTTTTTGCATTAAATTTTAATATTTATTTGTTATTACAGTGTTTTACTTTTAGAAAATATACTTGCAACATGATAAATTAATTTTTTTCTTCAGAGGATCAAGCCTGTCCTTTATGTGAAAGGAAATTACATACGAATGGTAATTATTCTTATCTTTTAAATAATACAAACTTTGGTTTTCAAAATATTATTTTTAATCTTAGATTTATTAAGTAAATCTAATTAGTAAGTACAGAATTAAGTGATTTTACAGATCGCTTTATGTAGGTATATATGTCTTACATAAATATATACCTATATAACAGCTTTTAGATGTGATAAATTATTATTATCGATTCCTTTTGCCTTCAATGAAAACTTTTTACATATTTTGAGTCACATTTTTGGGATCCAAAAGAAGAAATCTAGAAAACTTCAATCCTCGCCCCAACAAATTTGCATATGTGATGAGCAAACATTACCTATTAAAAATTAACTGAAGTTTACTACTATCGATTTAAAAGAACGGTCCTACAACCAAGTACCCACTGAATTCTTAAATTTAATTGATTAATTGTTCTTTTTATCCAAATTGCTCTATTTTTATATATTTACACTTATTACTAAAAATTAAGTAAAAGTCACAAAAATAAGGATAACTCTTCTAAAAATAAACCAATCTCAATGAAATTTAAATATATTGGTAAGTAAAAGGAGCTGAACAAATGATATGGTATAAAACAGTAATGCTGCTGTCGAAATAAGTTGTTTGCAAGGAGCATAAAAATGCTTATCACTTCATATCTGAAATTAGAGACCTGTTATAGCGAAATTGTAATAATGGCCTTCAGCCATCATTTGATCAAAAAAATTTGATGGTGAGCTATTGTGAGATGAGAGGTTGAACAAAATCGAATAGAAGTGGATAGATGGGCTTGTATTTGAGTCGGACTATGATTCATAGCCCTTAACAACAATTTCTAAACCCAGATTTAACATCTAGCAGTTTCAACTAAGAATAGCCACACTCTACCACAATTACTAATATTTGTAACTATGCACAAAGAAAGAATAAAATTGGAACTCCAGCAGCTGAACTCAGTTACTCCCTTTCTGCAAACTGTGTAGAGCTTGCATCCAGATCAACCATGTGTTGAAGTCTTCACGAATATGATCTTTAAGCAAAACAACCAGTCATTTTTATCATGCCATGGGCAGGAATGTTTACAGTGAGTACATCAACATCTGCACTGGATGCCTTATCAATGGAGGGCTGTATTGTGAGCCAGTAAGTAACCACATTGGCATACATTCTCCCGTTTTACTTTTAATTATAGATTATGATATTTTGTGGCAATGATGATTGTTGAATAATTAATTAACGATAAGTCTATGTATATAAATACTGTGTAAACCAAAACCATATGTCAATTGGGTCTGTTTTCCATTGGCAATCAATAGTTCAAAAAAACTCTTCTAAATGTTAATGAATGAATTTAGTATATTTGGTTTTATTTGCTTTCTCATCTCAAGCTTCACAAATTGGAAAGACAAAGATCAAGGACCACCTCTGTATGGATGACCCCAGGTTTAGCCTTGAAAGTGATAGTAGGCGCATTTTCATTTGGAGAGAACGTGAAACTCAATTTCATCCATCAAAAATCTGTGAAAAAGATTCATATAGATCAGACAGTGTCTGTGTTTGTAGTGGAATCTCTGTAGAATTTCCTTTAAAAATGTTAATGCTCATATCTATAGAGGTAAAATCCTGGATGCTTATGTGCTCCCTTATGCTGGAGCAATAGATGCTGCTTTTGTGTTACAAACTGATAATGCAAGACCCCAATGGGCTTGTTATCATGGATGCTTATTTTGTGCCGGAAAAAATTGAGCATGTGTTATAGCCAGCTTCATCACCGGACCTTAACTCAATCGAGCCTGTTTTTAATGCTCTAAGACGATGTGTAGCTGCTCTCAATAACCTTCCTATAACGCTAGTCATGTTTCCAGTTGCTTTGGAAGAGCAACTGTGCACACTTCTTACACAATTAACAGACAGCATGATTGAGAGCTTCACACATCGCTGCATGTGCTATATTGCTTCTCGGGGGGTACTTTTTACTAAAGTTTTTTGTATACCAAACTTACACCTCCCATTTGTTCATTGTAAACATATGCTAATTTAAGGCAATAATTGTCTGGAGATTTCTTTTTATGCAATTTTGTACCTTCCTTCATGTTGTATTACTAATTTCATTAAATTCTGCACATAACTTTTTGTATTATCATTTTTGTGATTTTTCCTTAATTTATAATAAAGTGTATGTGAAATATTGTTTGGAACTACATTAATACCAGGCAATTTAATATTTTATATTTCCGTATGAAATTCTTAAAAAAAAATTAAGAATTATATTTTAACATTTTCTGGTAATGTTTATTTCTAATAATTAAGCATTCATTCTTAATCAAACTCTTGTTTTCTTCATTGATATCTAATCCAAATATTTACTTTTGCAAGAAAGTACTAATATGTAAAGGTATCAAAATATAATGAAAATTATTTGTGAATTGCTAATAACATATAAGAATATGCTTTTTAATTTTTCTACTATTTTTATATTATTTTACTTATTTATAAAGATGTGGTCATAGAATATAGTTTTAGTTGACTTAATTTGAAAACCTAAACTCACTTTTTAAAAAGGCAAGTTTTAGGAGCCTAACTGCAGCAATTTTTTCTGAAATGTTCCACCATTTAAGTGTTTCTAGAGATATATATTATTCTAAAGTCATGACAGCATACACTCTTAGTTCTTAGCAAGACAAGATTCAAAACAATATAATGATTATGAAGGATAAAAAGAATGAAGTAAATAAACTATTTGTATTGAAGATGATTATAATACCTACAGGCAGCGAATAAAAAAAGTGACTACTGAGGACAGTCAGCATCTCGATTCTCCAGGGCCAATAATTACAATTAGGAGACACACATTTTCATTAAAGAGCATTTAAGGCAGAGCATTGCAATTTGCATGTTATTTGTTTATGATGTCATCTCTGATACTTTGATCACAAAATCTGATTTAGAGATAAGTAGGTGACAATTATGTGGTCAGACAAATCACCATTCATACTTTTCCCCATAGTAGTGGGGATATGTATTTGAAGAATTATCCCCAAGCATATGATTGTGATTTTCCTTTCTGTTGAGCACGGGGTATACTTGTCATGGGTTGGATGGCCATATCATAGTTTTCTGGCTTCCTATTCACGATTCTGAAAAGAAAGTTCACTCTGGAAAATTCCTTTATAGTTCCATTTCCCAAAAAAAATATATTTTTGGAATTTGATTGAAGTTTTCTGGAAAAATGATGTTCGTTTGATGCAGTGAAACTTGTATTATCATATATGATGATGAATATATGGATGCAGTGGAGCATCGACTTTCAGTATGCTATCCTGGCCTCAATATGGTCTGTTTTATAGGTTTTGATCTATATTCACTCTTATTATTCTATTCAGCATTTATTCAAATTCCAGACCTATTTAACCTATATTGCATGTCAGAGACTATCCTATGTCATGTTATTTTAAATCTAGCAGTTTTTCATAATTTTTAAAACTGCCTACACTTACAAGTAAATAAGAAGCCAGTTCATAATAATTAT
This sequence comes from Latrodectus geometricus, assembly GCA_026290005.1. Lineage (NCBI taxonomy): Eukaryota > Metazoa > Arthropoda > Arachnida > Araneae > Theridiidae > Latrodectus > Latrodectus geometricus. The sequence goes on along the minus strand of JAPDSC010073189.1, from coordinate 1,238,301 downwards.
GATAGTTAGTTATTTTTTTCAACTGATAGAATTATAATAAAAAAAAATATATTATACCTAATGCATTTTTGCTACTATCTAAAGTCATGCTTTTTTGATGAATGAAATTATTTCTATAAAAATAGATTATTGAAAAATAATTTATTGAAAACATGAATATACTTGATCAAAAACTAAAGAATTAATAAATGCAAAATTATTTTTCACTCTCAAAAATAATAAATCAGAGTATTTCCACTTTGAATAAACTGAAGTTTATTTTTATCCTTTTATAAATGTATGCCCAAAGCTTTGATTATTGCTTTCAAATCACCCATAGATTAATACTGGGCTTCTGATATTACTATTAGTCCTACACATGGTCAAATGTGTTTTAGTATAGGTCAGCTAGAAATTCTTAGTTGAATAATATAAACAGGATGTCAGTAATCTTAAGCACCCCAAGTTAGTGAATATAATTGTATCCTGCTGGAGTAAATTGCATTTAGAATACCACTCAAAAATGAAAGCATAAAGATATAAAGTCTCTTTCACATTCATTTAAGCTATTTATTTATTGTATACTGCCATTAATAACAATAACACAGTTGATTTTTTGGGAATTAATTACAAATTATTATGCCTATAGTAGGATATAAATCCTTCTAGTAAGTTTGCAGAGTAGAATCTGTCGTCTTTTGAATAAAAAAATTGGCCTACATTAAAACTCTTAATACCATAATCTTTCTCATTCATGATAGGTAAATAAATGAGAATGAAACATTATGCTCAATTGAAGATTCGTTGAAGAAATTTAATTAAAACAATTTTCGAAATTTTATAAGAATCGTTTATTAATTATAATGTGTAGTATGAATCAAAACATGATGAAAATATTTACAGATAAATAGGAATTTGTTGAAATGCTTTGTGTTCTAAAATACCTGCACCAAATAGTATAAAAAAATTCCTGAGCATGTGCAAATATTGTGATATTATATTTTCTAGCATTTTTTAAATAATTTAGGGATAATTCATAATTTATTTTGAGTAGGAAATTTTTTGAATGATAAAATATATATTTCAATATATTTTACTGATTTAAATTGTTAAAGGGATAACTTTATTAAGAGATCAAAATTTCTTATCGTTAAATTTCAACCTATTTAAATTATCATTTTTTGTTTGCGTATGTAAATTTTTATTAAATGTGATTCATTTTATGTCATACCTTAATAATTTAACATTAAATTTGTTTATTCAATACTATTTTAGTATTTTTTATAGTTTTTAGTGTAAATTAGATGCCTCATAAGATAAAATAGGATAGATTATAAAGAGTAAAAATTTAAGTTACTCATAAACAAATGTAACTTCTACATGAATAACAAAAATGATATAATTTAGGACATTCTAATTTAAATAAATAGTTGCTTGCTTATCCTAATCCATATTATTTAAAAGGCATGTTGAATGTTTATCAAATTTCATTTGCGAGATTCATTTATGATACCCTGCAAACATATTTTTTGCCTAAAATTAGACTCAAAGTCTTTCCATCTAACTGGTAAAGCGTATCTCTGGACTAGGTACAGAGAACTGTGCTTCCAACAATTTAATATTTCATTATCTCATTAATAGCAATTTAATTTTACATTTTTAAAATTCTGAAATAGGATTCAGAATATTTGTTTGGAGTCAGTAACTATAGCAATTTTCTTAACATTATTCATGAATTTTCATTACAGATGCTAGAGTAGGTGGTGATATTGTGGTCTTCAATTGCAGGCATGCTTTTCATGAAGATTGTGTGCCTGTCCAAATGGTATTATATATAATTTAGTAAATATAATAGTAAAAATTAAAGTTCAATTAAATTTAGTTATTTGATTTTTAATTTTAATCATTTTTCTTATTAATTTTTTTTATATTTAATGTAACAAATTTTAAATTTATAATTTTTATTCTGTAAGAACCTTAAATATAGGTAATTCTATTGTTACCTAAAATAAAATATTATCAACTATTATTAATTTACTATTGAAAAATATTTTCTATTAAAAAAATTAGGTTATATTAAATTACTTTAATAATTCTGAACTTGCGAATTATGCAGTTTTTATATAAATGATAATTTTATAATTTTTAATAAAATGGCTAAGTATAAAATATTTCAATTTTACATTTTAGAGTTGATCTTTATCTCTTCCCCCCCCCCCTTCTTTTAAGTTTGGCTTTTTTGCCAATGATAAGTTATACAACTAGAAAGGTCAATGTTTAAATGTCACTAGCTGAACGTTTTCGTTGTCTATTGAAAGTTTTTCTCTTTTTATTGAAAGTTTGAACTGTTATACTTCAAGGCAGGGGCTTTTAACCGCCAAGACCACCAAAGCCCATGAATCAGTGACAAGCTAGAGATGTGAACCTTCTAGAATTTTCTTTGTAACAGCATATTCACCACCCACTTTTAGAGACAATTGTCAATGGGTAGACAGTGACTCACCCTGTAACAGCAGAAGAGCTGCATGTCAAATCGGTGTGAGTTCTATTGGTTTTCTAAGTTTCCCTCTAGCAGCACATAAATATGGCCTACTTCCCAGAAAAGTTACATTAGAGGGCACCTGACTCTGCCAGCATATGTAATAGTGACATTCTCTGCTAGGGTTTCACTATGCATTCTAGCTTTGTCATGTGATTTCAATTAACATCAGTAAATACGGGAAGGATTGCATCCAAGTTGAGTTGATGGAATGGCTTCTGTTTTGCTTGGATGATGAATTGGCTCTCTTTTTATGGAAGCAATGCCATACCATCGGCTTTGCAGTTTCACTAACTCATCTAGATTGGCCCGATGCTGCTGGAATGTTTGTGTTTTCTCAACCCAACTAGAGCATCCCTGTAATTTCTCAGTGATGTGTTTTTCTTTACATTGATATTAACAGCTTTACGCTACCTTTGCAAGTAGGATGTTTGTCTGCAGCAATGAAATGATAAGTTATAAATGTAAGTAACAAAGTCGTACCATTTCATTCAAATGTACAACTGAGCATATCACTCACTTTTAATTCCTGATAAAAATTAAAATTACTCTTTAAAACATGCATTCATATATGTGAACTTAACTAACTGGAAAATGTTATTTCAAAATTCATTAAAAATATTTACTTAAGAAAGAACAAATGGACTGAGACTAATTGATAAATACCATTAAAAATCAAGACGCTAATTGAGAAATGTTGCTATATAAATATTTAAGTTTCATCCAAAATTGTATTTAAATAATCATTTATTTTCATTGCATATTGCTTATGAGAACAGTATAAAATACACATCACCTAATATTTTTTGTAATTTAATGAATTTCTTTGGTTACCTAAATAATTTGGAACTAATTAAATTTCATGGCAACTGTTATCAAAGTGACAGTGCTACTACAAACCATCATATTATGTAAAAAATTAATTAAATAAGGCAGAATTCTAAGCATTTTCATCTTCTATTTGCAATTAAAACCATTTTATTATAAATATAAAACTGATTTTGCAAGGAAAAGTTAAATTTGATGAGAAAATTTTCTAAATGTGAACACAAACTTAGTTGATAGTTTGAATTTCCTGACATACATTTTACTTAACAAGCGATTTAAGTAGTTCAGTTCAGTTGACCATAGTTTGTTGGTTCAATTCCTAATTCAGCTTAAATGTTTATAATTGTTTGGAATCTACTTTAAACTGAAAAATTCAATCGAAATTAGCTTTTGTCCACAACAAAATAGAATGGTAAACCAAATTACTAAGCATTTTTTTATCTGAGACCATAAAAATCGATTTCTAAAATCTTGATTTTAAACTTGACTGCGATTTGAATATTGCCATTTTGATAATGGTGACTTTTGAAAATAAGATAATTTTGAGTAAAGGAGTTATATATTTTAATAATTTATGTTTGTATACTTTTAGGAAACATGCAGCATTTGCAGTGCTCAAAAGAGGGGAGCTTCTGAACTAATTAAAAACTAAACATTAAATTCTGTGAAAATGTACATATTTATGATTTGTATATAAAGTTGTATATTTTTTATATATAATAAAATATTATATATTTAAATTGCACACATTAAAATAAGTTTTTTGTTTGGCAGTGGTTAAATATATTTTTTAATATTCAATAATATTAATGAAATGTGTGGAAACAGCTGAAATTCTTACAATTTCTATTTTAAAATACAGCTGATTTTTCTACTTTTCAAATTGTTTTCATCTTATATAGAAGTTTAAGATATTGCAACATTAATAAAGGAGAAATTTCTCTTGGTTCCTTATATACTGTTGATCTTCAATATATTATTCAGACACAATCATTATCAATATATAAAAAGTAATGATGTTATTTTCTTGATAGAAGCCAGTATGAAATCTACTCTTCACTTTAATTTCAAAAAAGCATTAGCTAGATTATATTTATTGGAATGTTCTAGTAGAGTATTTCCCTTCACTATTTTGCTAACCAAAATTCAGCACATATAGTATTATGGATAAGGTCATTGTTATCCTAAATAACTTAAATTTTAGCCTTTAAATGTTGATAATTTTGAAATTTTATAATTGTTGTTTAACAATATATTATATTTGTTAAACAAGCTTCTGTTTATCTTTTTATGCACAATATTCCAAAAATTGTTTTTATTGTTTTTGCATTAATATTTAAAAAAGATTAGAATAATCAAAATCCATTTTGTTAAATTTTTGGTTTTCCAGAATCCAGTTAGGATCTAATATTCAAATATTTTAATGAAAATTAGTGCAGAAAACATAATTTAAAATATTAAAAAGAATTTAAGGAAAAATGTATTGATATTGTATCTTGCTAGTGGTTAAAAAAATACTATCATACTTTTGTCCCCTGTTGTGTCTAAATATTGTTAGTAGCTTAATTGCTACTTATTATGTTAAATATCTTAACAACAGAAAAAAAATTATATTATATTCAAATTATTATATCAAAAATTATATTATATTCAAAAAAGTTAGTTAATAGTTTTTTGTGACTACTGCCTTCAAAAATTTAATGTGAATTCAGAAACCAATATTTTTTAACTCCATAAGTAACTAGTGAACTGAAATAATGCAATGAGAAATTGCAGTATTTCAGTTCAAAATTTAAATGAAGTTTTCTTTTTATAATTCAATTATTTATTATAAACTTAAATATAAAAAGAAAAAGTGTTGAGTTATCTTTGAATGATTTAAATTAATAATAACGAAATAAAAAACTTAAAATTAATTTTCAAAATTTTATAATAATTATTTGTATGATATTAAAAGAAGCAAATAATTTCATCTGTTAGAAGAGTACACAGTTATACTATAAATAAATATGCATTTGAAGTGAAGTGATTTTTGGTAGGGGATGGAAATTATAATGATTTTCTTTGCAAAATATATAGTTATTTCAGTGAAATTCACTGAACATTCTGCTAGTTATTGCTTTGGTAAATGTAGAAAAATATTGTTTTGCTTTGTAATTTACCAAAAATTAAACATGATTATCAAATAATTATTAAATATATGACTAATTGTAACAAAAAATTATGAATTTAATTTAAACAATATCATCAACTTTTGTCAATGAATCAACTAGAAAAATATTTTAAGAATGCTTATTTGTTATATTTAATCATTTGAAAATAAATTTTTTCAAAATATTTCTTTTACATGAATATTTGCAACAGATATGGTTAACGCCAAAATTTAAATGATAACACTGATATGTAATAAATGTTTCAGGTTCTATAAGGTACTAGAATAAATAATAAAATGCAATATTTTAAGAAAGTTTTAAAAAAAGAAAATTTATATTAATAGTAAAAAGATGTTTTTTTTTTTTTTTATTTTTCTACTTGTTTATTGCCTATATTTGTTTGTTTATCATCTGCTCTATTAAGAAAAATATTTATATTAAATGAGGCGATATTAACATTGAATGCAACATCACGTACTGTTTTAGCATTTTTTTCAATATTATTATCACTTATAAGTAGTATTTTTCTTTCTTTTAGAAAGGCTACTAATATAGCTTTGACAAAGTCATGTATTACAAAGGGTTTTTTTTTTTTTTTTTTTTTTTTTTTTTTTTTTTTTTTTTTACATTGCATCAAATATAAAGATCTGAGATATATCATAATTGATAGTCAATTAAACAATATTTGTAAATGGAGTAAAAAATTCTTCCAGTTATATCTTTTTTAAACATGTTTGGAAAATGATATAATTGGAATGATATTCCAGTTTCAATTAATTTTAATAAAAACGTATAAACCAATAAACGCAATTTTAATATTTATTTCATTAGTTACTATTAATGAAATAAAGTTTTCTTGTAATCAGTGAGTTTATCTGGAGGAGTTGTTCTAATTAATAAGATTTCATTTTATAAAAATATATCAATATATAAAGGAGTTTTTCCTTTTCTTTTGTAATTAAAACATTCATTTTGTTGAGTGTAAACTTAACTAAAATATGTTTAATCTATTGCTCTTCTCTAATTAAAAATCTTGCTATATATATATATATATATATATATATATATATATATATATATATATATATATATATATATATATATATATATAAATATCATTCCATATATTATAACATTTTGAAATATACAAATAAAAATTTTCTACAAAATGTGATAGACTTCTACATTTAAATAGTAAAATTAATTGTGTATTTATATACATAATGCAAAAATGTCATGTTTTGAACAAGGTTGTGAAAACCGAAAGAATTTTACAAGGTTAACATGTATAACCAACTGCTAGATAAAAAAAAGATGCTTAATCTCTCACATATTAAGTATACCTTAATATGTAATATTAATAAAAAATATTTTATAATAAACTAGTGATACATTTAAGAAATACACTATTAGTCAGCAACTAATAACCTATAAATTAGTAATCTCTATGATTGCTTATCAAGTGCTATTATATTATAATGATGAAAATTCATTGACTAGCATTATTTAAACGAAGCAAATAATTTAAGTAAGATGATGTCAGAAAGGAAACAAGAATATGAAATAGACTGATAGGTGGTTTAAAGACAAATAGGTAGTTTAAAGAGCTAGCAGACACATGAATATTTTTTATTTAAAAATAACTTTATTAAATATAGAAGTAATTTCAATGAACCAGTATTTTGGCATATCTTGCAACTTTAGCATCAAATAAAGATTGCAGTTTTCTGTCTGCTGTGATTTGTTAATCATTAGAAAAGTTTACAGTTTAAAAATTTTGGAAATTCGTTTTGAAAGGTTTTGAGAAATTGATAACAGACTATATGTTGCAAAAGAGAAAAATTAAGAATTTATTTCTCAATGAATTTACTTAAAGAATTTATTTCTGAAATAGGGTGAAGTATTTCCAAAAAAAAAAAAAAAAATCAAGACATTGGCTTTTAAGTCCTTCAAATAATTAAAACATTCATGATATAAAAAGATAATATGAACTTATTGTATCCATGACATAATTAACTTTAAATATTTTATGCTTGATAAAATTTTTTTACACATAGTAATGATAAAATTTATACATTCATTCTCCGAAAATAAATAAAATTATTCTATTTGAGGGGTATTTTTTAACTATGTGTATAATTCATTGATGATTTGGAAAATTATTCTAGAATAAGCATATAATTATTTTTTAAAGCTTCATCAAAATTCATACTTGTACTCTAAGGATTATGTTTTCATCTAAGTTTTCTATAGTGCTTTGTTTTTAAAAAGAAAAAATTTTGAAGCTCTCGGTTAAAGTTGTAATACTTTAACTTTGCCCCTATATGAAAATACTGAAATGATTTCAGTGTTTTGTAGTTAGATATATGTATGTAGTTAGAAATTTAGATAAAGACAAAATCATTGTTTTCGATCTATTATGTTCAGAATTTTGATTTGAATATACAAGATTAGCTAGTTTCTTCAAAATATTATATGCATATTGATCAAAACATTTTTGCAAGATGCTTAAAGAGAATAATTGATTTCAAACAATAGTACAAATGCAAAGCAATTTTTTAAAACTGATTATTTTTGTTCATTACAATTAAATATTATTCTAAAATCTTGTTAATAAAAATTAATAACAGATGACAATTAACTTCTCTAAATTTTGTTGAAGGAACCTGTTAGTGCTATGTGATTTCCAAATTTCTTTAATATTTTGAGATCCAATACTAAATTAAAAAAAGAAGACATTAAAGTTAAAAATATTCTATTTAAAATAAAAAATATATATTTCGTTGACATATTTAGAAGAACTAAGTTGTTAATGAATTAATTAATATTTGTAACCTGTTGCATAGGTTCACTCCTATTGTTGAGGCCCTTTTCTCCATTAATTAACCATTTGGTTAGGGTTTGGTTTGTATCTCACCATTTATTGCATATGAAAATAGCAAATTAAACTGTGATCTACCTTTTTAACCTTACTTTTTTGTTAGAGATCTTCATTTTTGTTTTTTCTCCAAAATTAAAAAAGGTGATTTTATGTGGGAAACATCACCATATCTAAATACTTAGCTCAGCTACCTAATGAGATGCTTTAATATGTCGAGTTCGCCATACGTTTTTTTATATTTCGTGATTAAATCCGATCTCCAAATGTTTTCCATAACTTAAACAAAACTCTTAGTTAAAATTTTTCTTTCAAAGATCAATAAGCGCTATTCCAAACCCAGCATTCACTTTCATATAAGAAAACAGGTCTTATATTATTTTTGTGTATGCATATTGTTTCCTCCCATATAAATAAATATGTAAGTTTATTTTCTAGTTTATAACATCTATTGCATCAGCTGTATTATTTTCTGGAATTTAATAATATTTATTCCTCATATCTTTAAATTAAATTTGCAAAGAGACTGGGAAAGTAAAATGATTCCTCAAAAGTAAAACTTTTCATTAACAATGCTGAAAGAATTCACTATATATTTTGCAGTTATGAAATTTTAATTGGTGCACATATATTGGCTTAAGAAACTTGTACAAAAAAAAAAAAAAACTTAAAAGAAATATGTATAATAATTTCAAAAAAGCAGAGTTCATGAATAAAATATTTTTATTAGTTATAAATACTCCATTTCTTTTTAAAAAATAAAACAATTATTTTAAAAATTTTACAGTTAATTTATAACTGTAAAACACATGATTTCCACAATACAATACAAAAATATATATAACAAAAAAGAGAAAAGTTTGTTTTGTTAATGATGTAATGAAATATTTTCATAAATACATAATTTAATGAGACTTATTTGATTTTTGTAGTGTGTGTAGGAATATTTTTCAAAAATATCAGAAAAATTGAAAATTTAACTATTTTTCATTTAAATTTTAATTCAGTTCAATAAATTTAAAATTCATTTAAAAAAAGATGTAAAGCTACAATTTCCTAAATATTTTTCTTCCTCGTGCCTAGTTTAAGATTATTTTCAATTTATTCACTCTTTGAAAGATCTTCAGCACAAGAGCAACTTATTTAATGGGGTATCCAGTAGATATGCCATCATTTCCAAAAAGGAGATTGAGTCTTCATAATTTAGAAACAGACCAAACAGAAAACAAGGCTTAGTTTGCCAGAGCTCCATAGATATTATTTGGCATTGAGATTATGACCTATTATGTGCTCCAGGTGCCATTAGTGAATGCGATGAATATTCAATTGGGTCAGGAATAGAACTAGCTACTTTTTCATGCGAACAACACTGTTTTCAAGCAAATTATTGCAGTCTCTTAAAAATAATTTATCCTGACAAGTTATGTTAAGAAATAATTTTTTGGTGGAAATTATCATTTCGTATTGTGTTGTATTGGAAAAATTTACTAAAAATCACACAAAACATCATGAAATCGAAGTTTCCTATTAAATAATAAAAGTATATTTGTTGCTTTTCTATACAGTGATATTTACACATCAATACAAAAATGTTTTATTACTAAAAAAATAATTTTATAGACTAAAAAAAACTTAAAACAAATTAATATGACTCAAAAAGTTTTAACTTTTTCTGATTGTGTAAATATATATATATATATTGTAAATATAAATAAGATTTTATAGCTTTAAGGAATAAATCAACTCCTCCCATATGATTAAATACTATTCATAATATAACTTAAATTATGCATTTAGTTAAAATTTCAAATTTTATAAAACTGATAATGGTTTAATTTAAGAAAATTATTCCATTAGCTAAAAAATCATGTCAAATGCAATGAATATATCACTTAATGAATTAACAACAGCCACTATGTTATGAAGTTACAAAATAATATAAAATTAAGTATCTAACACTTTAAACAATCATATCAAATATATATATAATCATTTTAAAAAACTCACATTTTTTAAATCAAAAGCTGATTATTAAAATCAATTTAGATATAGGTCACTTGTTGCTCTAGCCATTTCTTGCACATGCTAATTTTATTGAGGGGGAGAAAAAAAATGTTATTTTTTACTGTATCAGACAAAAAAAAATTTTTTTCTATCAGAAGTAAATATTTTCCAAATGAAGCAAAAGCATATATATTTAAAACTGAAAAAAGCTCTTGTTTATGATGGCTATGTTTTACTTATGAACAAATTGACAATGAGGCAAATTTAATTACATCCTGTATATAAGAGAGATATCACCAACTAAGTATAATATATTTTAAAATAAGAATCATTAATAGATAGAAGATTTTACTTTTCTAAGTGAAAACCATGAAGATATCCACTCATTATTGCATAAACTTAAGAACTTGCCCAGAATAGTTATTTGAAACATAGTTATTAATATAGAATAGAAAATGATTAATGACTAGAATATTATAAGTAACATTTTTAATGGTATGTATTTAGTCATATTATGCAAAAACCGCAAGAAACATTAAATTTTTTAGAACAGTAAGATTCTCAAAATTCATACATTCTAAGATTTTTGTTAGTTATACATGATAAAAAAGAAGTGGGACGACATTTCAATACCAATTTAATCTTCGTATCTTAAATACAGCCATTTTTAAGGAATTAAAGACTCGAGAATGTTGTTTTATTAAATGTGTAAAAAATGGATTAGAGAACAATTAACATTTAATTACATAGTATATATTTTTAATATCACAATGGTCTTGCTTTGCTTACTGCTTCAAATACATTTAACTAACAAAAATAAAACTCTTAATTTTAGAAATGGATTTATTTGCACTAGTAAAAATTATGATTTTTAATGATTTATTTTAATAGCATTTCTACTTGAGTAATTAAATTGCTTTAAATGCAAAAACTGTAATTATAATCAAATAGTGCCAAAATATTATTTTCATAAATGCTGAAGTATAGAATAAATAATCGAAACTTTTTAATTCAATTCATTTTAATGGTAGAAAAATGTTATGATCGAATTTCTTCAAAAAAATTTACTGATTTTATAATTTTTATTTATTGAAAAGTGATTCAGAAAGGACATGCCAATAAAAAATGGGTTTGTCCTTTCTCCAAGCACTTTCTTTAATTATTTAACTTTTTGTGATACCTTTTGAAATCAGTTATATAATATTTTAAAATGTGACAATATTTTAATTTATAACACAGGATTAAGGTTGTTTTAGTAAGAATAAAATCAAAATAAGATCTTAAACTACACCAAATAAAGATTTGAGAGATTTTTATATTTCATGAAATAGCTAAATAATTATTAATGAATTAAAATTTATCAAATTATTTCTAAAAATAAATATCTTTGTTTTGAACAAAATAAGAACTTTTGTTTCAAATTATAAATATTTTTTCCCTAATTAGGAAATATTTATTTTAAATTAGTCCATTAACTCTTAATTAATGTGTCTCTGATAACGTGATTTCTAAAATAATTAATGTTTTTATTTTCCTCAATTATGATAAACAAATAAATATAACAAATTAAAAATTTTCATAACTTGAAACTGATACAAAACAGGTTATTTTGGTATTTCTAATAATTACAAGTTATGGATTCCACAATTGAAAATTGGTACTATTTTAAATTGTTACAAGAAAAAATTTTACTTCAAATTGTTTCTGATAAACTGCCAGAATAAAAAGTGAACAAATATAATACTTTATTCAAAATTAATCAGTAGTAAATTTAATAAAAATTTTAAAAATTTCATTTTATTTTTTTAAGCTTATTGTTAGTTTTATCTCATTTAGAATCTCTTAGAAACTTTTTCACATGTGTGGTGTGTGTGCATATAATCTATTTATACATTTACATAGAAAATTTAAGATTCCAAAAATATTAGAAAAAATCAGATAAATAATTTTTATTCATATGAACATAAAAGGATAGTAATTTTATTGTAAAATATAAATACAAAAAACTTGTATAAAAATATTAAAATATGTTAACAATCAATATTTGCACATGCACAAGTTATTTGCAATGCAAAATTTTCAGAAATGTACTCAGATTCATGATCATTTTTTACATTTAAACTACATTATACTGCCAAAAATGTCCAAAACAATCAAATAATTTAACAGATTATTGATTACAGTATTTGATACTTCTTAATTAGCTACCTTACATAAAAACATACTAAATCTTAGCAATAGCTTAAAAACTAGTAATTTTCAAAGCTGCTTTTATATTTCATTGAAATAACTTATACAAAATAAGTCCATTCAATTCTCGTTCAAGTAAAATTGTTTCATAAGCAATTTTATTTTGTAGAATTAATACAAACATAAAAAAATAACTATTCACAAAATTCTTCCTCTTTTCAATATTCTCACAAACTGTGGCCACAGTTTGTGAGAACATTAGATTAGACATAATCGAATAACTTATGGAATGGAGCAACTCATATTTGATAACTGAATTATTATTAATGCAAAAAATACACATTATTCAACATTATTAAATAGTATTAATCAATTGGCTCGAATGATATGAATGCCAAAAGGTATTTTAATAATTAAAAGTATTACATTAAGCACCAAGAAATTAGAAAGGCCTCAGTGGCCTGGATGAAAAAGATGTTCACATGATTGGAAGGTAATTACATTACCTGACCCAGTTTAAGATTCAACATGTTCATTAATGATGATTATGTAGCAAAAATTATGTCATGGACATGTTTCTTCATTGGTGTGAAAAGGATGCCACTAAGGCATCAAACTTGTCACATGACCATAATTCAAAATTGCAAAGTTGGCTATGTTTAGCAGTCATCAGCAATAAACAGCAGGAAATAAATTGTGAACAGATTATTGCTTTTCATGTAAAAATTTTAAACTCATATAAATTTAACTATAATAAAAATTTATAAACTGAACAAATAATTGATCACTAAAATAAAATTAACTACTAAAAAGAAGAAAAATAACATGTATATAGTAAAATAGTATTACCTACATAATAGCAACATCTCAAACATTCAACATTTATAACAAAAATATAAACATATATGTATATATACTTCTTATTTATAAATTTAAACTGATAAGATAAATAATTAAACAACCTTTATATATATATATATAATTTAAGAGATGTACTGAAATATATAGATCAATTTCCATAGACATTTTCATGGCATGTAAACTAAATGATATCTGTTAATGTGTTGGTACTGAAATACAATAAATTAACAATTTTATACAAAATTCACTGTGCATTTTCAAATATGAGCACAAACACAAAATATATTTTTAGTAAAATATCTTTAGTAATTTATTATCATTGACATCAGCTATCATTGTCATCAAGTATTGTAAATTAATCAAGATATTCATATGAGGCTTCCATTTCTCATTCAGAGCATTTTGCAGAATAAATTTCACTGAAATTGTCATATCATTAAAAGTTGGGATTGATATAATGATGTGGCATCTTTGGTAGAATTTTTGTTGGAACAAAGTTTTTCAATTAAAATTTCTCTAATTTCTTTTTTCTCATTTTAAACATATCATATGTATTTTGGAAATTATTTTGATGCATTGAATTTTTCATCGAATACTTAAGATTAAATGATATTTGAATTTGGATCCAAAACTAAAAATATACACACTTAATCTTTTATAACTGCTATTTGAAATATAAGAACTGTATCGCTATGGATGAAAAATGTAATAAATTACATGAAAGTACTTAATTTCATGTAATTTATTACATTTTTCATCCATAGTGATACAGTTTTCATCATAAACAGAAAATAAACATTGCAATTTGATGACACTAGCTTCGAAATATTCTAGAAATGAGAAATACTATTAATAATCTTTTTTTATATTTTCATTAAAAATAATTAGAAATTTTATAATTCATTTGCTCAATGTTAAACATCACTTACTATGTAAATTTTTCAATATAATAATTTAAAAAATTATGTATTGTTTTTAAACATATTACAAAGATGCACTTTCAATGATATTTTATAATTGTTTTCCAATTAAAGTATGAATATCTCAATGTATTTTGATAAAAAGTTTTGAAAATAGAAGTAATCAAGCATGTACCTCAATATATGCTTAGCTGTACCAATAAAACTAGATGTTTAAGAACTGATTGATAAAACTGATTTATCATGAAAATGGTCTAAAAAAATTGAAACTAAAATATTTCTGATACAAAACAATTTCATTTAGCTATAAAAGCATGGTAAAAGAAAGCAGTATGGTCAAATGTATAATTAATTTTCTTTAAGTAAGAAAAATATAAGATTTCCAAATTTTTTAACAACACTAATTAGTTGAAAAGTGATTTATTTTTTGATAATGTTGGACTCATTATTTGTAGGGACCATATCTTAAAAACTATGTTATTGTGAATATGACAGATTTATTATACATACTGTAATAAAACAACACTAAATTCAAAATATGCATTATCATTAAATTGTAGACATGGTATGCTGGAAAATTTTATCTTAATCCTAACATGTTGGCAATTTTGATTTCGTTACCCCAATAATTCGTAAGTAAAATGATTTCTCACTCAATATGATACAGACCATAATGCTGGCTTCAACCAAAGCTTGCAATATGTAATAAAATTTAAAGTTATTTGAAAAAATCAGTGATTCTTTTTTGTTTTAATTGTTCTTTTAAGTCACCTAGTATAAATTTATTTATATCATTAAGTGAGTCCCAAATACGTTTTGGAACATCACTCTGTTGTTCCAAAAAACATGACAGATTTTTCATAATAGAGACAGCTTCTGAATACTTAATAGTAGACAAAGGTTGCTCAGGTTTACTTAGAACATTAACTTCATCAGTACTATCACAGAAATTTAAATATTGGCTGCTATTAGAAGAGGTGCCATTCACAGGAACTTTCTCTTCTTCCAAGTAAGTACTACAAACCGGCATTTCAACATCATAACATTCAGAGCGGACATCATTCAGGTCTACATTTGAAACAATGTATTCTGGATGAGGCACATTATTATGACTAACACTCGAAACAATTTCTTCATCAGTCATACCAACACCCACGATTTCCATATGTGAGTTATTGTTGTCGTTTTTAGAGCCCCTCATCGCTTCAACTGACATATCATGGCGTTCTCTGAAACGAAATAGCCAACCACTGCTACCTTCAAAATTTGTATGACCCAACTGCTGTGCAAACTCACGAGCCTTTTGTTGCAACATTGGTCCATTGACTGGAGTATTTTTCGATCTCATCTGACGGTACCACATATGTACAGCTTCATCCACATCGGAATACAAACTCAAGCGCATCCGTTTGCGGTGTGGTGCTAACTTGTAATGTTCATGCAAAAGTTTAATTTTTGATCTCTCCTTAACTATACCACTAGCAGTTGAATTCGATATTCCAAATTCACGAGCAACAGCACTCAATCTAATGCCACTATCTATTCTATCCAAGAGACTTAATTTTTCATTAAGAGTTAACTGTCTACGTTGTTTTTTAATGGTTATGTCAGTCATATCGTTAAGGTAACTGATGAAAACTTTAAACTTATTAAAATTTATAAATTAATACTAAATATTTCATTTTAGTAAACATATATAATCGAATATAATACTATTCAACAGTTGTGAGCAGACAATTTTGTATACATAACTGACTGAAAATCAAGTTTTTGAGCAGACTACTGCCAAAACAATGCTAGTAATATATTTTTCTTCTGTCTGTGGCAGCAATTGTCTTTTCGTTTGATAGTTAAATAAAACCGCCGGGACAAATCTTTTTGGTACTTGGTCGTTGAATAAAACATTTATTGCGATTTGAAAATCGTATTATTTATAAAGATAGCGGGTTCAATATCTATATATGATCTATAGATCATATTTGTTTAGATTAGAACCATGAGTTTTATTAGAGTGTAATTATAAGTTGAGTGAGTTTTATTATAAGTTGGCAAAAGGCCAAAAATAAAAGTTATGGAGTATTGTAAACGAATAAATAAATTTTGTGAAAGAATTCTAGTTATTTTCTAGATAGTTCCACAGTAAATTACAAGTGAAAGATATTTTATTATTGTTATAATATATAATTATTGTTGGTACATATTATCTTACCATTATTTATACCTTTATTAGAAAAAGTTCAATTAATTTAACAGTTTTGTCTTATAATGCTTTTAAGGGTGAAAATGTGCTTTAGGTCCCCTCCTTGGTGCGTTTTCAAAAACATCGATGCCATGGCGAAAATTCTACCTCTATTTCAAAGTAAAAGTTAATTAGCGACCAATGAAAAGGCTAAAACAAACGAGTAATTATTGAGCATGAGCGAGAAAACTCTTCAAATTCATCAATTGGCGAAGTAGGGGACCTAAAGCGCAGATTAACCCTTTTGGTGACTTTTAAGGATTGAAGAAATGATACATAAATTGAACTAATATTTGTTATTATATATACCTTAAATGTACACAACTCAATCAGGCAAGAAAATGTGATTGATTTGTTTTTCTAATTTATATGTAATACGTAATAATTTAGTGTTCTAAAATATATTAATTAATTAATATTTTACAAAAGGAAATTAAAATTTATTTTGTTTTACATGAAATAGATCGTTATCGTATTTGTTCGTTGAATTTTTGCTCAGGGATGAATTGAAAATGTTGCATGGAATGAAAGGAAACTTAGAAGGTTGGACTCTTGGCTAGCTTAAAATAATAATTATATATCATTTTGAAATTCTAATTACAATGTTTGTAATAAATTGAAAACAATAAACTCTGAATTTAATTCTAAAGTTTATCTCAATGTAATTCATTTAAGAGATGTAACATTTTGTTCTAGAATACTTTTCGGTTCTAGAAAAAAAGTGACATTATTTTCCTTTTTTAAAATTGTCATTTATATTACCGCTAGGAATAGAGAAAAATATTTATGGTATTGGATCCCCTTTTTTTACTACCTTCTCACTGTGTAATTTTTTAAAAAATTAATATATTTATTTTTACAATTTTTTAAAGTTATTGTTTTTTATATTTCTACTGTAAATACCTTTTATCCATTCTAAATATGTTATCAATCAAGAATGCAGATAAGAAGTGTTCCAATTTCAATATTATGTATATTATAAGAATATAAGAGTTTTCAAACATCATAGATTTCATTTTTTTAGTAGATTATTTTATAGTTAATCCATTTATGAGACTTTTATAACGCATCTCTTTATGGAGCTGTGACTTAAATTATTTTATGACGAATACAATTTTAAGTATTAGAAAACAAAGTATCAAATAACTACATAATACAGATGCAGGTAACATAAGTATTATGTTTAATCCAGCGACATTTTGAAGTTTTTTGCCGCCAATATTAGGATGACGTGTTCCTACACGTCACCTAATAAGGGAATAATATCCTGCGGCTTGAGCGACTACCAGGCGTGTCGGCAGGTGGTGGATAGCCAAACATCCAGTAGCGATGACAGGATAACCTCTGAATAACAAATAGGAGGTCGCGAACCAACTCCCGTAACGCAGGTGTTATGCGACCCGTGACTTAGGTGAATGGCACTGCGGTTATAGTGTCTTAACGGAGCCTCTAGTGTGACTGGCGAACCTCTAGAGTATTTTGCCTTATCCAGCATCTCAGGCAATACTGGGTGGACCTTTTCTGTTTCCGAGCTTTTATTTTGAGTTTATGGCTGATAAAGACAAAAACTTAACTCATATTACTGCTTCTGCAGGTAAAAAACCCGAAGTAGGCCATTCTGTTGAAAAAATGGATACAAAGGGAAAACCAACTGAAGGGGCAGAAATGGACTCTTCTTCAAAAGAGGTAAAAATGACCTCTACACCATCAACATCTCAAGAGGGACAGGAAGCCATTGGTAGCATGACTGCCTCCATGGAGAGGATTAAACTCAAAAAGAGACTTTCTGGAGCACAAAGAAAGAAACTCATGAAAGAGAAAAAAATCGCTGATGACACTTGGGTAGAAAAACCCAAGCAAAATCAACAAGGCAAAAAAAGATAATGTCCAAGGATGGTACAAGACACTGCCCCTGAGACTGCCAAAAGAGGACCTGAAGGTACTACCTATAAGGAGACTTTGATGGCGCTCAAAAGCGCGGTGATTCTTGAGGGACATCCTTCAAAGCGGTTATCAGATGAACAGGCTTCAGACCTGGAGTTGTTGATAACCAACAAAGTCACAAGAAATGATAAGGGCTTCGTCCCCACCTTTCTTTCTTGCAGACTAGACAATGGGGAACTTATTATCAATTGTTCAGATCTGGAGAGCTCTAAATGGTTGGAACAGACTGTCAATGAAATAAACCCCTGGCAGGAACAAACGCTTTTGGTGGGTGAGGCAAGGAATCTTGCAGAACCACTAAAATCATTGCTAAACTGCCAAAAGTCTGCAGTAAACTGGATCCCAAAGAGTTCTTGAGAAAGATTGAGGTGCAAAATGGTGGGCTTACCTCTACCGACTGGAATATACTCCATCGGAAGAATGAACCATTAGGACAGACCATCGTCCTTAGCGTGCCTGAAATGGATGCGGCTACACTTGGGAGAAGAGGATATAAATTTTATATTGGATTTCACCAAGTTCAAGCGAAAGTCCTATACAAACCTTCAAAAACTGATGGGGGTGAAGGTTCTTCAAGCCAACATCCACCACAGTAGAAACCTAGCTAAGAATTTTCTCGGTGAGGATTTTCACCTGGCCCTGATTCAAGAACCCTGGCTTGTCAGGGGTAGAGTCAGTGGCCTTAAAGGAACAAAAGGTAAGCTCATTTATGATTTTAACAGTGAAGCTAGAGCCTGCATCCTTATAGATAAAGATATTGAGGTTTTACCTCTAACTGAGTTTATTCATAGGGACCTAACAGCAGTGAAAGTCAGACTCAACATTGAGGGAAAAGATAGAGAAATTGTTTTTGGCTCTGTCTACTTACCCTATGAAGAGAAGGCTCCACCTGATCCAACAATGCTCAAACTCTTGCAGTTTTGTGCAGAACACAAATTGCAGGCAGTCCTTGGGCTAGACTGCAACTCTCATCATATCGTCTGGGGCAGCACAGACACGAACAAAAGAGGTGAGTGTCTTTTGAAATTTATTCTTAACTATGGTTTGGATATTTTAAACAAAGGCAACGATCCGACTTTTATAACTTCTAATCGATCTGAAGTAATCGACATTACTTTAGCAACACCGGCTATTAGTAAAAATATCACGAAATGGAAAGTTGATGGGAGACCATCAGGTTCAGACCATCAAAACATCCACTTCGAAATAAATTCCAGTATAAATATTGACCACCGCTTCAGGGACCCCATGAGGACCAATTGGAAGAATTTCCAAAAGCATATCATGGGGCTAACTGAACTGGGGGGAAATTATATTAGAGACAATTATGATCTAGAAGTCACAGCAGAAACTCTGAAGAGTGAAATTCTAGGCTCATACAATAAAAATTGCCCAATGCGTATCAAAAGAGCAAAGCCACAGTGTCCTTGGTGGAATAACTCTTTGGAAACTTAAAGGGCAAACGTTAGAAAACTTTTTAACAAATCAAAGAAACATGGTGAATAGGACAACTACAAGAGAGCACTCACTAACTATAACAAAAATGTTAGGAAAAGCAAACAAGAATCCTGGAGAAAGTTCTGTGAGGAGGTGAATTCAATCTCTGAAGGAGCTAGAACCTTAAAAGATGAGGATAGCAAATTTGCTAGTACTGGAAAAGAAGTAATGGAAGTTATGGCCAAAACTCACTTTCCGGGAGCCATTGATATTGATAGCAACGAAGGGCAGCATTTCATTGGTTCTATAAAAAGAATTCAGAGAAATCAATGGACCTATGCTAAGAGCATTATCAATCATGATAAAGTCAGGTGGGCTATTTCCACCTTCAAACCTCTCAAGAGTCCTGGACCTGACGGAATCATGCCTGTAATGATCCAAAAGGCAGGGGATTTTTTTATCCCTTTGCTAACTAGAATATACAGAGCTAGCTTAGCACTGGGATATATTCCAAAGCTATGGCAAAAGACTAGGATTGTTTTCATTCCTAAACCTGGAAAAAACTATGACCAGGCTAAGTCTTTTAGGCCAATAAGCTTATCTTCATTCTTTCTCAAAATTATGGAGAAAATCATTGATAGGCACATCAGAGACTACCTGGGTAGTAATAGTCCCTTGCATAATCTACAGCTTGCCTACCAACCTTGCAAATCTACAGAGACAGCGTTACACAAGCTTGTATCTAAGATTGATGATACCCTGGAGAGAAAGGAAATTGCCTTGCCACTTTCCTAGATATCCAAGGTGCATTTGATAACACCTCTCATCTATCCATCCTTAATGCCTTAAGGGATACAGGGATTGACCATGCAATTTGTTCATGGACTAGGACCCTGCTTTTGGATAGGGCTATACAAACGAAAATCTTCAATGAGACATTTGAAAAGAAGACAACCAGAGGCTGTCCACAAGGAGGTATATTATCACCATTACTGGTGATAATATACCTCCTTGTGGACACCATTGGAATCTGGTTGTAAATAGCCTATTAAAGCACCTTAATTCTATAGGTTACTATACCCAGGGGTATGCCGATGATATTGTCATACTCATCCTTGGTAAAGACTTTCACATAACTTGTCAACTAATGCAAAATGCTCTTAGTTATGTAGGTAAATGGTGTAAGGAAAGGAATCTGGACATAAATCCACAGAAGACCAACCTTATACCATTCACAAGAAAAATAAAAAGGGAGGAATTCTTTATCCCAAAACGTTTTGAGGTTGAAATCAACGTTGCTTCTGAGGAGAAATTTCTGGGTTTAATTCTAGACCAAAAACTCACCTGGAATAAACATGTTGACTACAAAATCAATCAGGCAAAAAAATGCATTGTGACATGCAGACGCATGCTTGGTAAAAACAGGGGTCTACAGCCAAAAATGATATTTTGTATGTACACAGCAATTGTCAGGCCTACTTTTACATATGCATCTGTGATATGGTGGTGTAAGGTGGAACAGAAAAGAAGAAGAAGAAGTAGGTCTAAGGTTTGGTAGGTTTGTAGCCACTGGGCCA
>JAPDSC010073189.1:1120895-1211752 GCA_026290005.1 Latrodectus geometricus | reverse complement strand
TTTGTAGTGGCTACAGTTGTGCCATCTATAAGTGGTGGGAGAACCTCGTATGATTTTTTTCTATTATTGACCGCTCTCCAGAAGGAGCCATCCTCCGCATTAAGGTTGGATAGATAGGAATTCCAGGTTTTTTGGGTATGGGTTGTTATTTCATATTTAATTTCACGTTTTAAAGCATTAATCTTGTTTTTAGTGATGGGGGATTTGGTTCTATTAAACTGTTTTCTAAGCCTGTTTCTTTCTTTAATTTTAGTGGTAATTATGTCGGGTAGGAAATCAGTATTCATGTTGGGTTTGGTGAATTTACTAAACTCAAGTGCTGAATTAATTATGTTTGTAATGTTACTCGCTTTTTCTTCAATTTGATTGGGGGTAACAGCTATTTTAAAAGCTTCTGTTGGAACAAGTTCATTAATTTTGCTTCTAAATTTGTTCCAATTATGGCAGGTGGTCAGCCCTTCACTATGTTGTTGTGTCGGTAATCCGAAGTAGATAAGTACTGGGTAGTGATCAGATGGTAACTCCTCCAGTGTAGTCAACTTCATGGGAGGTAGAACACCCCTGGAGAGCATGAGGTCAATAAAATTCCCGTGAGTACGGCCATAGTGAGTGGGTTTGTCAGGTCTGGAAATTATAAAATCTGTATTGGAAATGAGGGAGTTAAACACAAGTCCAGAGTGATTGTTGTAGTTACAACCCCAACTGTGGTGCTTGGCGTTTAAATCGCCTGCTAGTATAATTTTGTGGCTGATAGCAGCTAGATTTTCTATATCTGTGGCGAGTAGTGAGCTTTTGGTGGGGGGAACATAAAGTGACACAAGGGTGATGTCTCCTGAATTTGAGAGATGCAGTTTAACTATTGTGGCTTCAGTGAAATTTAAATTAGGTGTGGGGACATGCGAATGACTAATTCTTGATTTAATTAGAATTGCTGTCCCTCCCTGGGCTAGTGCTCTATCATTCCTGTATACATTATAATTTGGAAGTTTAAGAGAGTTTCCACTAGTAAGGTGGGTTTCTTGTAACATGATAATATCTGGATTATTTTTTATTACAAAGTTTTTGAATTCACAATATTTTTTGAGTATGCTGTTCGCATTCCATATCATAATCTTTTTATTGCCCATAACATTAATTACCATTAGTACTATCTGTAATACTAAGGGCTTTCAGAAGAATGTTGAGTTTATCAGTCGGGTGGACAGCTTTTTCCAAGAGGGGGACAGATAGCAGAAGTGCTGGATAAGCTTTAAAGATTAAATTGATTTCCTTAAATAATTTCATAATTGATTGGACATTTTCAAATTGGTTGATATCCTGAAGGGGGTTTGTGGGTTGGGGGTTGTTGCTGGAGTGTTACTTTTTGGGCAGCTGCCTGTGCAAAAGTTAAGTCTTTTCTCTTTATGTTAGCAGTGGGGATAGTAGGGAGGACAACTTTTTTGTTTTTGTTTAATGGATTGACCGGGCAACCCGCGTAAGAAGCTGTGTGATTGTTGCCACAGTTGCAACATTTAGGCTTCTCAAGTCTTTTGTGTGGACAATCTCTGGACGTGTGTTTATTTCCACATTTAACACAGTTAGGTTTAAGACGACACACCGTAGAGCTGTGGCCATATCTCTGGCAATTGTAACATTGTATCGGTCTGTTGTTAATATATCTCTCCACTTTTATGATGACATTCATTATTTCTTTTGTTTCAAAAATGTTTTGAGCTATTTCGTTAGAATTAAGTGTGATGAGGAAGCATGGGATAGGCTCCTTAACTCTGTGTCTTTTCATAACTACGACCGATGCTACATCAAAACCTTTGTGTGTTAATTCTTCAGAGATTAGGTTAGTGTCCGTGGTGTGAGGTAGGCCTTTAAACACTACCTTGATTGGCTTTTCTGCTCGGTGTTTAATAACTAAGCACTCAATTTCCTTTTCCATTAAATATTTAGTTATTCGCCTATGCGCATCTGGAGACGATGGTGTTACTTTCAAATATTCTCCTGAGAGTTTAGCTATCATATTTTTATCAAATCCTTGTTTAAGTTGATTTAGAAGTTCATTATAATTGCTTACAAATTTAATAAGAATCGGTGGAATTATGTTTTTTGAGTGACGTTTGTATTGCTTAGCGTACTTTCAGCTGCATTTTCATTATTTTGGTTTGGAATGTTATTTAAAGCAGAAAATTTATTAGAGGTGCTAGTTTGTTGTTCCATATGGATAGTTTTAACACTAGCAGTTTTTTTTTGTCTGCAAAATCCTTCCTCATCACTATTAGTAAGGGCTCTTTTGTTCTTTGGGGGGGGGTGTTACAAGGATTATGGGCAGTACTAGTTGAGGGGGTTTGGGAATAGTGTAACATAACATTATTTGTGGGAAATTCATTATTTACAACAGTATTGGTTTCAGGTACATTTACAACATTTTGATAAACAGCATTATGTACATAAACATTAGAATCAATAAACATTTCATTATTTAACAACAAAGCATTATTTACATCAGTACAATTTTTACCAACAATATCATCATTAGAAATATCAGAAGCAGTAGTATCATTGACCTTTACATTGGCATTACCATTAGAGTGTATGTTTTTGTTATTTGTATTTTCATTAACACAGGTGGAAATATCTGAATCAGATGAGTTATTAATTCCATCAGTATTAACACTTTTTAAATAAGGATATAGAGTTTTTACATTGTTAGAAAGAACAGACCATTTAGTTTTATTTTTGGTTACTTTAGATGGTTTTTTACTATTTTTGTTACTTTTAGATTTATTAAGTTTCTTAGAATTATTTTGAGATAAGTTATCAAATTCATTTTCGGTATCAGAATTAATACATACAGATTTACCATTATTATCGCCATGTATTGAACAGATGGAAATTAAGCAGTATCCCAATTGGGAGTACTTACCCCTGATTCGCTGGCTGTTGATGAAGGCTTTCTGGTATATTCCGTTGTAATTAATCCATATTGGGTTGTTGGAGTGATTCACATCACAGGTTTCAATATTTTCCATCAAACGCTTTTGCGTTGATGCTAAAGTTTCCAAAAGCTCACTATTTTTAGCGAGTTCACGGAGTAGATCGCAACGCTCAACTTTTGTTATTGGAACACTCGGGTCTATAGCTAAAAAGTCGTCTAATCTCGGCACAAATGACTTTATTGCACGAAGAAACATATCACAATCATTGGAAGAATAAGGCACATTACTGATCACTTTTTTCAATTGCTGATCCTGAAAAGAGCCCTTCGAATCGTCGTAATCCATTGTAGGGTTAAGCACTACACGTGGGCTTGAGTTAGTAACACACAACACTGTATCACTGGTATTTGAAACACTGTTTGTGGAAATGACGTGATTAATTGGAGTATTAACCGCAACACATATGTTGTAATCACTTTCAATCGAGACACTGTTAGAAGGAATAACAAAGTTATTCGAAGAAGCATCCAAGTACTCCCCATGAGTAGTGCAATCCATTGTATCGGGGAGGGACCGGTCGCCTAAAGGGGGACCCTCACCTTCATCGCCCGCAGCGGCCATCGAACCGCAATACGCAGTAGAAACTTTCCGTACGTATCCAGTCAGGAGCGAGTTGAAAAACAGGTCTTAACTCTACGAGAGCAGGAACGGGAATCTGGAACAGAAAACTGTGAAGGACAAGCTAGGAAGTCTGCAAAGACTGGCCTGCTTGTGTATCACAGGTGCGATGCCCACAGCACCTACCAGAGCACTAGAGGCAATTCTGGACATGACTCCACTAGATATCTTCATATGCAGCGCTGCCAAAATAACTGCATATAGAATGTAAAATCAGTGATGTGATAAGCCCTCTTCTGGAGGTCATACTACTATTACCAAAAAAAT
The DNA here is from genome assembly GCA_026290005.1 of Latrodectus geometricus. Taxonomy (NCBI): domain Eukaryota; kingdom Metazoa; phylum Arthropoda; class Arachnida; order Araneae; family Theridiidae; genus Latrodectus; species Latrodectus geometricus. The sequence goes on along the minus strand of JAPDSC010073189.1, from coordinate 1,207,880 downwards.
CAACCACCCAACTCTCCAAATGCCTTCAGACAGCATGGAAAGAACATACGTGTTTGAAAGATTATTCGAGGTAGTTTTTCCTACCAGAGAATGGAAAAACAGCACGATTGAAATAAAAAGCAATGATCTCATCTGGTTTACTGATGGATCAAAAAAGGCAATCTCTCAGGACTGGGGGTCTGTGGCGTGGCACCAAGATTCAGTCTTTATAAAGGGCTTGTGGAACATGCCACTGTCTTTCAGGCGGAGGTTCTTGCTATTATCAACTGTCTGCAGATAAATTTAAAGAAGGGCTACCAAGGTAAGCGTATTCTTATTTTCAGCGACAGTCCAGCTGCATTGATGGCTATTTACTCATTCCAAGTCAAATCAAAAATTGTAAGGGAATGCAAAAATCTCCTTAAGGAGCTGGCAAATGGGAATAAAATTATTCTTATTTGGGTGCCAGAGCATATAGGAATAAAAGGAAATGAAAGAGCTGATAAACTTGAAAAACAGGGATCCTCTTTCAATCCAATAGGAATGGAACCCTTTTGTGGGATCAACATGAAGACTTCAAGGAAGGCCTTTCAAAAATGGGAAAAACAGGAGATGAACAAAGTTTGGCTCCTGGACAGAAACATGCAAAAAGTATGATTTTCAACTCATCTGAGAAAATTGCATCTGAAATTCTTAGACTCCCAAGATTGAAGACTCAAGCAATTGTAGGCTTCATTACTGGGCACTATCATTTCAGGAAACACCTTCATACAATGGGGCTTTTTAAACAGGAACCAATTTGTAGGAAATGCCACGAAGGGGTAGAATCAGCTCATCATATCCCATATGAGTGTGATACTCTTGCCCTTACAAGATTCACTATTCTAGGTAATCCATATCCTAAAGAGTTACACCTAAACTCCATTGAGGGCCTATCAGACTTATAAACAAAGTAGGTGACCCAAGACAATGGAACTAGGAAAAAATTGGGCTTGGAGTATGGTACAAATGCAATAATGCAGAGGTGCCACATATCTGACAAGCTCAAGATGAAGAAGAAGAAGAAGGGAATAATATGGGAATTCGGTTAACAATCCTAATAAGTATAAATTGGCTCTTTCTAGGGATAGCAACCTGTAAGAAACAGAGGAAAATGGTGGTATTTTTAAATCGCTATCAAAGTATCAGAACACATTAAATTTAGGAAAATTTTATTAAATTTTCTAAAAAAATATTGTAAATTTGTAGAAATTTAATAAAATGTTACAATATGGACACTACCTGAAATGTAATAATATAATTATAAAATATACAGAAATCTAAATTTTCTAACTAATTATTGTAATTATAATTTTATTTAATGAAGTGTACTTAAAAAATTATTTTTATATCGAATTTATAAACAACTATAATACAAAAAAAATTTTTTCACATTTCTTCTAAAGATTAAATGGATTGTTGCACAAAACTGAAAATTGCAATAAACTGAAAGTATTTTTCGAATTTTCAGGTAATAAAATTAAAATTAAAATTCTGGCTTAAAAATTAAGAATTTACAATTAAAAATAAAGTAAAAAATTAAGAAATATAAATCAGAAGAGGTAATTACTCAACCTTCTTCGAAACAGGATTCGGTAGTTTTTCTGACACTGGAACTAATTAAACATTCGATTACATTTGCAACGTCGTTAAATATTGAATGAAATTCTTAACTTTAATTTTATTTTAACCTTATTGCCATACGTAATAAGTCACGTTCATATCGAATGTCACGAAATAAAGTTTAAAAAAAAATGAGCATTTTAATTGAGGAACGACGTTTGGTGATTATTTTCCGTCAAACTAAAACTGACATAGGTGTCGAAATTAGGTAAGTAACTCAAATGGAAGTAAACTGACACTTTCGAATGGATATAAACTATATAAAATTTCAAGGAAAGGATAATGCTATTTTTAAACGTTAATCCTATTGACGTATAAAATACTAAGCATATTAAAATTTGATTTTTTTTATTGTTAAACAATTATATATTACTGTTAAATAGTATTAAATAGAAATTTAAAGGAATATGTTAAAACAAAAGGTATAAAATGGCTAAAATTATGCATATTTTCATCAAATAACTAGAATTTATTTTTTAAGTATACAAATGCTCTTAATCAGAGTTCTATTTCATAACTTCTACTTAAGTAAATAAATTAATAATGAGAACTTAAGCATTAATAAATAGACGTTTATAATAGGAATTTTATATTTGATAAAATGAATTTTAAAAAAAATCAATGGTTTTCTTAGATAGAATTTTATAAGTTATTATAATATAAAGATATATATATTGGGTATTTCATCAAACAATCTTATAAATAAAAAAAAAAACGCTTTTCTAAATTATTATAGTTTAAGAGCTTCTGCAGTACTTAGGCAAGAGAAAATTCTAGTTCAAAACTTGCAAATTTTTAATAAAAACATGTTTATTTAACTGTTCCATTAGTAAAATAATGAGAAATATAACAAAAAAGATAATCCAATTTTTAAATGAAATAATTCTGTAGTTTATATGATATTTGAAAAAAATTCATATTTTTATAATACAAGTCGATATCTCAGGAAAATTATTTGAATAAAATTCTTATCAATATTCTGCTTTTTCTATAGAAATATGATTTTTGGGTGTATAAACTTTTATTGTAGCAGATATGAAGTCTTTGAAAAGATCACTGGACAAGGAGTGTTTCTTACACTTTATATATTCAGAAAGGTAGGAATTATATTGATCCCAAATCTTTTCGTACCAATTCAAACTTCTTTTCATTTTATTCCATAATCCGTCGATAGTGTTAATGTGAGCTTCGAAATCAGGGCACTTCAAATGTAGACTATGGTTGAATAACATTGCTTATCAGACAAGGATTTCCAGTAATTGTATATACTGGAAACCTTTGTCTGATATTTAATATTATGCTTTCAAAAGTCAAAGATCATCATGTTTGCGCGTTTGACATTTTCTATCAAAATTTCTAATAATACTTCCATTCTACTTTTATAAAACATTTGTTCCATACTCTTTTAACATTTCCAAGACCTCAAATTCCATCAACTTTCTTTTTCCTGTTACACTTATATTTACTAAATTTACTCATCATTTTCCAAAAACATACCTGGTCTTCCAATCTTTTTATTCGTTTCAGACAAATTTCTACACATACCTCAAAGTAGAAAATTGTTCAATAGTATTTGTATGAATAGAAACATTCAGCTCATAGTATACATTATATATGAATTTTACTAAAAGAATTTTTCCCTATACACTTGTGACATCACACTCTCCGGCAATCGTTTCTTGAGAACTAAGAAACCTTTCGTGCACTTCAGTTCATAGCATCTTTATCATTAAAATCATACATAAATTTCTTAATTCCATACACTTCATCTCAATTCACGATATTCAGGCGGACTCGAATTTCAGAAAAAAATTTCAGTAAATAATTTAAAGGTAAAAATGCAAGTGGCACAAAATCGAATGATAAATCTCGTTAATTATAAACCATCCACAATGCACAGTTATTAAGTAACGTCGACAGTAAGACCCTTCATTTACCAATTATTTACTTTTGGTAAATTTTTTAGATAATGAAAAGAAAGTCACCAAATTTTATCATATTTGGCTATTTTTTCTCTTAACGTATTGTAACCACAATACCTCTTGATTTTGTATTTATCCTTTTATCCAAAAATTTCGCACTTCCTAAATATAAATACAAATATAAAAGGCACAAATGGAACACATTATAACTATGCATATCATCAATAAAAATTATCCATAGTACATTATTATTAAAATTTACAGTCAATATCATTTTATATTTGAGTATCAATTGCTTCTGATAAATTTTTGAGCAAATAAAAGTTACCATATTTTGATACATGTGGCTGTTTTTTACCTTTGGAGATCTGTAACCGTATTGTTAAATTTAGCCTAAAATTAAAAGCAACATTTATTCATGTTCAATCAATAAAGTATATGCTACTAACGTTATATATACACTGCTGTGAAAAATCTGAAGCAACAATGTAAATTTTAAGCAGATAGCCATGAAATTGCATAAAAGGAATTCTTGCGATCAGTGCAATGAACACGTAATTCAGTAGAAAGGTCATTCTTTTACAAATATCAGTGACAAAACGTAGAGGTGACGAGTGCGTATGCAAAACGCGTGCGTTTGGTGCGTGCAGTTCGAGTCTTCAATAAAAGGAAGGTCGGAGGAACAATTAAAGACTTTCCGTTTCAAGTGTAAGTGAGTGTGTCCGTGAAATATGGCTAGAAGAAACCCCCTGGGCGGCTTCACACGTAGAGAGTGATTGGAAAACTGGAGGAGGGGTGTTAGTGTGACCAGTGTAGCTGAAGATTTCGGAGTCAACAAAAGTATCATTTCGCGGACTTGGAAAGCCTTCAGAACCACAGGTACAGCTGTTCGAAAGGTTGGTGGTGGCCGTCCCATGAAAACAACTGCAGTGGATGACCGATATATCGTCCTGCAGGTTAAAAAAACCCGAAACCAGTCAACAAGCGCCATTATTCAGCAACTGTGTACAGCAACGGGTCGACAAGTGAATCGGTTTACTGTGGCCAGACGCCTTTACAAAGGTGGCCTATTCGCTCCCCGCCCCGAACGCTGCATTCCGTTGACAGCTCGCCATCGAAGGCACCATTTAGAGTGGTTCAATGAGCACAAAAACTGTACATCTGATCAATGGAGTCGTGTCCTTTTCACAGATGAAAATCGTTTCAGTACCACAAGCGATTCTCAACGCCAGTTGATTTGGAGAGAGGTTGGTACACGGTTTCATCCCAGTAACATTACGAAAAGAGACCATTTTGATGGTCCTGGAGTTCTCGTCTGGGGAGGCTTTATGCTGAACGAGGCTTTACGTTTTCGACATAGGTTCTGTAACCTGAGATCGCCATTGTCAGGAGGTAATCCTTCCCCATGTGCGTCTGTAACGTGGTGCCATTGGAGCAAATTTCATTTTTATGGATGATAATGCAAGGCACACATCTGACTCATGATGTTCAGCAGTTATTGGAAAGTTAAATAAAAAATGATGTGTCTCATGTCTGAATTTCATGTCCCTCAGATGATTTCTCACTGAGTTATTTAAAAAAAACCACCTGTTGCATATATATATATATATATATATATATATATATACTGTCTACCAATAACTATTTGGACACCTGTGATAGAAAAGAAAAACTAACTTTATTCAAAATCAATAATAGATGGTAAAACCGCCACTAGAGGCAATTACAACGTGAACCCTCCAGGGCACACTTTCCCCAAGTCTTTGTATTACAGCTAATTGTATTGTCTTCCACTCGTCTTGGAGAATATATACAAGTTCCTTCACCGATTTTCGTCTGGGCTCTGGCAGGCTAGTCCGTTCGAATTGATTGGCACTATACCAAGCCTTGGTTAACCTCGAAACATGACAATTGGCATTGTCAGCCTGAAAATAACAGAGGTCTATCCCGTAAAACTGCCACAACGTAGGAAACACATTGTTATCCAAAATGGTGCAGTAGGCATCGGCGTTGAGCTTACCATGAATGGGAATTTTGGTTCCCAGCCATACCAGGAGAAACACCCCCAGACCATAATTCCACCTCCAACTAATTTGATTGTTGGCACAATGCATAATGGCAGGAGACGTTTTCCAGGCAGATGCCAAACCCAGACTCTGGAAGAAAAAGAATTTTCATTCCAATCAATGGAATGAAAATTCTTTCCTTTAAAAATTATTTTCCTGTAACAAAATGAAATACCTTTATCATCATTTCATCTTAGAAATCGTTTAAAGATATCAGACTTTTATTTATATTGAGCTATAATAAATGAATATTAAATTAAGAATCCCAGATACTTTTTGATCAAAATGGAATAATGAGACAGAAAAGTGCCATACTTTTAAAACTTAGTTTGCATTAAACTTATATTAAAACTAAATGTGCATATAAAAGTATTTAATATTTTTAAATACGTTAAAAAAATTAGTCCTAAACTCAAATAAAAAAGTAAATTGTTTACACAGGAAAGATGTTATTTTTACTTAATGCAGTTTTCTTTTCCCTTACAAAACTGAAAAATTGAATTCGAAAACTATCAAAAATTTAAATTCCTATTATATTATCTTAATGAGATTTTGAATGAAGCGTAAATTATTTTTTATTATCCATTGTATATTTTATAATAAAATATCAAAACATTTACATTTTTCTGAATTTAATAAAAAAAATACTGAGTATGTCTGAATAAATCTGAATATCTTGAATCATACAAAAGCCAATGCAGTTAAGTCTAAAAAAAAGTTTGAGAAAATCCTTGTTTTTAATACATTGGTTTCTAATTTATTCATTTGTTAGAGAAGTATATAGTTTTAATGATGCGTGTGTAATAAATAAAATAAAAAATATAATAATGCATAAATAAAAATTTCATTATTAATTAAGCCCAAGGCAAAAATGAAAAAAGAAGACATTTTGAGGGTTTTATTTTTTGGCTGTTGAAAATCATAAAAAATATGTGTAAGATAATCATTATTTGATTATCTTCCATATATTTAAGATTATTAAGCTGATTCAAAGATATCCGAGGTTACTAAGCTGATTCATTTCAGTTTTATATTGCTTACGTATACTATGACTAAGATCACTATAAATTGTTTTATATATACTTTTATAAGCTTAAAACCAGTTTTGAATTTAAAACTGAAGCTTAGTTATCGTTTTAAAAATGCAAAATGAAGAAAAAAAAATATTTTTGTTTTAAATAATAGTTCGAGGATCTTACAATATCTTTCGGTTTCACTGAAGATCTTTTTAAATAAAAATAGATATTTCTCTACATTTTTTTAATGTAAATACGAGTGTAATGATTATTGAATAGGTATAGAAAATATTTTAAACAATGTTAATTTTTAAACGTTCCATAGTTTAACATGAAAATATAAATTTCACCTCATTTAGTTTTGACTTCTTTGCAAATATTTATCGAACATATAGTCTTTGGTGTGCTAAACTTTAAATTATATTATCATATTTTCCATAAAATTATATTTAAAATAGAATAAAAAAGCAGCATAAATTTAGCATTTTGCAAAAATATAATCAATGGCCACAACGTAGCAACTAAAATCCTTTTTCCTCGATCTTCCCAAGAAGGCGATACAAAATGCTTGGTAGACAGGCTAAATTACAAATATTATTTGAATATCAAATCTTAGTTGCTCCAAATTTTAGATGATGCAATTTCATCTCTTGAAAATTGAGTAAACTATAGAAACTTGAAACATTATAGTGCTAATCAACAAAATGATAAATGTTTGTATAACCAATAAGTTACTTTTGTCTTAAAAATCACAATTATTGCTCTTCTCGAGAGTTAAATCTTATTGTCCTCAGAGGAAATAAATAGGATTATAGTTCACTTAATCGAACATTTTTTAAATATTCCATTGGCGCAATCTTTTGTGGCAAATTTTTGCATAATTACATAGTATTCTTTGATATGTGTTACATAAATTCTTAGATATAATAATCTTTTGTGAATGTCTAATATTTATGTGTGTAAACGTATAGTCAATGTAAATTATTTTGCTTTTAACCATCGTTCCTTTACGATAACGAATTATAGAGGGCATTTTTTTTTTTTTTTTAAACTTTCAACTAAATCCTGAAACTAAGAAAATCTTGAAATAAACTTATTAAAAAACATGAACAAAATAAATTAAAAATGATGTCCACTTGATGAATATTACAGTTGATTACTTAGATTGAATGTCCTACTGACTACTGATAAAATCTCTGATCCTTACTGATCTGAGATATTGTAAAAATCAAAAGCACTTTGAGATAACATCTGGCCTTTCCTTGTGTCACTCTTCTTCGCGACTCATGAAAAAGGATAGCGTAGAATATGGACTTCCCTAATATTTTGTTTCGGCTTCCTAAGCCATATTTTAAATTATTATTATGATTTTGAATGACTGATGTCTCCAAAATCATAATAATATTTTAAAATATAATAAATAAATTATTTATTTATCATATTTTAAACGAATCATGAATCATAAATTATTATGAATAAATAAATAATTATTTAATCTTTGTAAGCCCTATTACGGATAAATATTTCAGTATCGGAGACGTCAATCTTGAAATTAAGGAATAATTAATTGTTTGGGCTTCTTAATCCAACTTTACTTGTAAATTATGAATATTTGAGAGCCAGTCTCGTAAATATATCTAGAGACTCCTCAAACCATATTTGATTTCTAATATGTGTTCTGTTTTGTAATGCTCAGAAAAATGAATTAAAATTAGCATTTGTGACTTTGTTTGGGATAATTCAAAGCCTACGCAAATTGATTTACAAACGGATTTCTATTTCAAAATCGAAGGAGGATGTTTAGTGACATATGTAAAGCAAGTTTTAAAGGTTTCCTTGTTATCATTTGGAGCAGTTTGAAGTCTTAATTTTGTTGGTAGCCAGTTAATGCATATTCCAATGAAATCTAAAAAGTCAGATGAATCACACGATTCTGCAAATGCTCTTCCAACAGGTAACACTTTAAAGACGTGATATGAAATAGTGTCATCTTGAATAAAACGAATCTAATTCAAATTAGCCTTACAGACACAAAATGCAAAGTATTGGCAATTAAGTCTCGGTAGCGTTCCTTAAACAACGTAGTTCCATCAATAAAAATGGCTCCGACTATTTGTAGTACCATAATGTAACATAAGATAAGAGCATATAATAAGTATGATGACGCTTGATATGAAAATAAAGATTTTCTGACTAACAAATATGCTAATTTTGCTTGTTATCGATGAGGCTCACTACTTCACTGACAAATTCTGATCATTGTTCCATTGCCACTACATTCAATAGTTGGTACACTTAAACTTTAATGGGAAAAAATCTCAAATTATCGACCACATTTGTCCGCAAAACCATCTCCTTTACTGCGGACTTCATGTGTTCATAAACTCTCCTGATCAATTTCAACGGACGTCACTTAATAGTTTTTTAGTTTTTTCCACAATTTCAGGTACAAAAACAGTTGCTTTTTGATTGACACTGTAGTTCATGTTCTCACAAACATTTCTAATGCGCTAAAATTGTCCCTGAATCATGTAACTGTAGTACGTTAAACCTTTTTGGAAATTCTCTTGCCAACTTAATAATGTGCTTTCGTTGTATTCGAAAAACGTTTTCAGGACAAAAATACGCTCAGGAAGTGTGTATCTTAATATTTTGACAGAATCTGCAAAGGCAGAAATGAAACAACAACCTACTCAAAGCAAATTGAGTTGTCAGCGTTATTTCTAATTTTTTTTAACACTTTATGTATTATATTTTTCGAGATATTACAGTTCCTCACTGGGGGGTTTATTTGTGGTCAATTTGTAAGCATAAAATAATAACATCGCTAGCCATTCTAACTTTTTATATATTAAATTAAATATTTTATTATTATTATAATTAATATTACATATTATTTCAAGATATTGTCATGTTGTTTTTTAATAAATAATAAACTCAATTTTAACAGAATTTCCGTATTTATCAATACTTCTATTTATAAATCTAACTTATATGCATAAAAGTTTCATTAACAGTCCACTTTTGAAATATTTTATGTAAAGATGTTATCGCTATGTTACACAGATGTTATATTACCTTGTTATCAGGAATGCTAAACAATATTTTGGTATTTATAACCAATGAGCACAAATATATTGTTCATTGTAATATTTTAAGGAGATATAAATAGCAGTTTCTGTCACGTTTAAAATAGATGGCATTACTATCATGGTGATCTAGAAATTTCTACATCGTCAGTTCTATAACGGAAATAACAATTGTAAGAATGTCATGCTTACATATATTTAATTAAACTTGACTTTTTTAGTTATATGTAGAAAATGCCCCGAGTACAGATTTCAATAAAAATCATATCTAAAACTAAATTTTAAAAAATAATTTCAATTGACTGAGAGATTATCATTGCTATAATTTCAACTAACCTTTGTTTAAGTTTACTTCGAAAACACCATCTATAACTACGCAAACAAAATACTTAAATGTATAGAAAATGCACATACATGAATGTTTCAGATGGAATCTGTGAATGAGAGTTTTTCATTTAGTTGATGAAAGTAGTTTTACAATAATAATTTCATGAACAATTTACTTATGGTACACTACAAGGTTTGAATTTTTGAAGATAATTAAAAATGTAATTGCATAAATCTTCTGAACGTTATAAAGAAAATCATATGGCTGTTACATAGTTTTTTAGTTGCTTTGAACATTAATTTTCTTGAGGTTTCAATAATGACTAACAATGTTGGAAGAAATAGACATGAAAGTTCTCACCTTATGGAACTTGATTTTTAAATACATCTTAGGTCAAATGTTATCATTTGTGTCAGCAAAAATTTTCTGTTTGTAAAGGATCAATTGTTTCCCGTAATTCTTCCCTTGAAAAAAACCAAATTGACTCAACGAAGTATTGTGAAGATCTTAACTAGAATTCATCCTAAAGATTTTTAAGTGAATTCTTATGAAGTTGTCAGAATTAAATTGTTTCTACAAGAAATAATTGTCTACCAATCAGTATCTCATGATCTGCTTTTTATGTTTGAAATTAAAAGATTTACAGAATTATTGGAGTGCGAAATTATTACAGAATAAGAAGTTCTGTATTGTCCATGGTCATAGAATATTTTTGCAGATATTTCTTTACCAGAATTATTATTTAATTATACTCTCACCAATATTTTCCAAGAGGCTTTAGTCAAAATAAAAAATTCTGATGGATACATTATGATAATGGATTCGGTATTAATAACTTTATTTTGTATAAATTCACAATGATATCAGAATATACAATAATGAGGGTAGCCTGTACTTTAGGATACACCTCAATTTCTCGCCAATTCGGTGCTATATTGTTAGCGACTATGTTTTATTTCTGGCAATTTTGGCATTCTGGGTCTCGTTTTCATTTGATAAATTTGGTAAATCAATTTTTCATTTTTTACAGTACAGATTTCTATGGATTCACCGATGCAATTGATCTTTTTGAGAAAAAAATATTAACTTTACGTTTAAATTCATTTGTAAAATTGGTGTGTTAATTGCGGTTCATTTCACATGTTTTCGATGACATTTAGTTTCAAACGCTCTCGAAAATACGTTAGAAAACATGGTTTACTTTAAAAAATGCGTGAAATCGAGCTTCTTGATAATAAATATATTTGTTTTCATTCAAAATGTCTTATTTTTAAAATGTAAAACATTAGTAAAATTTACATAATTATTTTACTTGTGATTTCTGCTATCGTGTTCTCAGCTCCATCTTGTTTCTTCAAAAATGCATGAAAACACATTTGGCGAAAAAGCATCACCGATTTTCACTAAGAAGTACCCAAAAGTATATTTTCCTCCCATAATGATATCAGGGAATACTTCACAATGACAAAATCAGAATAGCTAATAAAAAGAAAAAGCCAGTTCTCTCTTATATGAGAAAATTCAAAGTTTTCCAGGTTAAATGCAAAATTATAGTCACTGATCCCGGAGGTCAAAAACACCCAAAGGTAGAAAATTTGGTAATATTTTTTGTGATTCAATTATTTCAATAAAATTACTCAATTGTCATGTTTTATTAGAAGGTAAAATCAGATAATCACTTTTTGTATCATACCTTTTTAATAATTCTATTATTAGATGTCTTTCATTAATTTATTTTTAATGAGAATTTTAAACTTTCGAGTCAGAATTTTTATTTTACTATTTAAAAAATTTTAAAATTCTAATTTTATCTTAATGTTATGGTAACGTTAATTGATATGTTTAAATTTATACTTATTATGTGAAATTTGAAAAATAATTTTTGCTTTTCAATAGCATACAGAATTTTCTTTAAAAACATTTATTTCTTTACATACATGTTATTTAATATAATTCTAATAAAGGCACACACACACACATCTATTAAGAACGTCGTAAGTTCTTTATGTTATAATAATATTTAATTTTTTTTTAATATTAGTCATATTAAATATAATTCTAACTAAGAAAATCCATTTAAGAAATATTAAGTTCTTTATTTAATAATTATGCCACAAAATTCTAAATATAGTAGTTAACTTCTGTTCTTTTGCAGCTTATTTTGCAAATTATAAAATATCATATTCAACAAATTGCCTGTTCTTTTTCTTAAACCAATTATTATTTTAAGAAAAAAAAATTTTATTTCTTAAACCAATCATGGCTTACGTTATTCTAATATTATTTTTTCAAAAAAATTCATTCTCACTTAATTGCAACATGAAAAACTATACAACAAAAAATATCCTTAACGAATTTCAGAATTCTCTCAGGATTAAATACGAAAGCTCAATCAGACCTATCTCGTATGGAAAATTTGCTCCAGAACAATTTCTATAAATGATATATCGTATTAAGAATTTCTCAAAATCGGATCAATAAAAAGTACATTTCATAAGAAAATCCCCTTTTATTTAACCAAAAAGCTGCTAAAAGTTAAAGGAAAGTTTTATATAATTATTATAATGATCGAGATATCAAAGCCAGAGTGAATGAAGACAACATCCCTTCTAGGAACAACACCCTCTGTATTCTAGAGGGTGTTGCTAGGAGGTGTTACCGAAGGGGAGATAGCTGTGACGCCATGAGGGAATTGAGAAGGAAAACATTTTCACTGTAAGACGATGTGAGATATGAAGCATTAGAACAAATGTTTTTGTTTTCTTCTTATTTAGTTTAAATACATGTGACTATTATATACATTTAATTAAGAATTATTATTCTTGGCTTTTATTTTTCTTTCAAAATTGCTGAAATGGATCTTAAAGATATGTGGCGTAGTGTAACGGCGATTACGATAATATTACTAAAGTTGTCATGGGTAAGTTTCATGTATTAAATTATAATTTTTACTTAGGATGTATGGGTGTGCTCGAGCATTATATTAGAAATAAATGAATGTTTCACGAATATTTTATAGCTTAACAGAGGAAAAGTGGCTTGCAGTGTTATAAAAATAACGTGTAAATAGAACTTTTATATTTAAATTATTACATATACTCAAATGCCTATACTTAAATTATTATTCTTACAACAATATGTAAGAGAGTTTTCAGCTCTTCTTATATACCTTATGAAAATAAAAATCATCTACTAACTAAAACTAAATATCACTTTATACTATTTAACTGTTAAATCACATATGTATGATAAATGTAAACATTTAGAATGTTAAAACATATGCAAATGTCAAGTTATGCTAAAATATCTCTGCTAGAGTAATTATAAAATATATTTATAACGAAAATATGCTGTTGAAATTACATAATTATAATTTTTATTCCAAATTTTGAGTGGAATTCTCCAATTAAAATCTATTGCGCAAATATAAAATGAATTTTTCTTTGCTTTTAACTTATATTTGAAAAATTAAATATTCTTGAATGAAAAATATTTTTTGACTCATGTGAATGAATTGAATTACTCAAAACTTATAAATAGAATGTTCGAAACAATCTTCAATTTATAAATTCAAATTTTTATTATTCTGTTTCACTTATTTTATTGTTATAGATTTTAATTTTTCAGAAAATTAAAAGATATTTATAAATTGGAATAAATATATTTCTTTCAATTTGCACATAGAGTTTAATTTCTAACTTAAGTTTTTAATGAAATGAAAATAAAAAAGCATCCTTTTCTTCGAAAAGAATATTTTTCTTAAATTGGCTTACTTCAAGAATTTTCTTAACAAATAAAGATTAAATATTTAATTTAGTTCATGTGGAGCGGTTTTTACCTATATGATTTCATAAAATTGTGGTGCAGAAATGTTGAAAGTAAAATTAGCATGTGAAACAAAATACAAGTATATTTATTGATAAAAAAATTAAATTTCAAAATTAAAAAATCATTATAAGTAAAAATAACAAAAAAATGTAAATTTGTTTTAAGTCTGTATAAAACATGTTTGCAATACCAAAACTGGTGAAAAATTGTCAGCTCCTTTGCAATATTCCATGTCTAGAAACCAATGCTGCATCATCTCAATTTTTAAGTTGAGATGGTGCAGATGGAGATAGGAAAAACAAAATTTATTTGAATCTATATGGTTCCATCCTTCAACTAAACTTATTGCCGATTCTCATATTTTCTATAATTGTTTTTATAATTTCAAATCGTTTCTTATTTTTAAGGATTTAACTCTAAGTTAATGAGAAGAAAAATAATTTAGCAATCATGAGGAATATTGTTTCATTTTTCTAACAATTATAAGCATAATTTTTCAGTTTCGATATATTTAGCTCTTTATTCCTATTTATAAAACAATATTCCCCATGATCCTATATTCAGGCTCCATCCAATTCTACCACAATTAATTATCTAAACAGAAATATGCCTGTAAATATTTTCAAATAAACACGAAAAAAGTGTTTTTTCAATAAAATTGTGTTATATTTTTAATAAGATATGTGAATTGATTTAAAATCGAGGGAATTTAATTTTATATAATTATGATATTAAGATTCTAATACGTAATTTTCATATAAATATTTTAGAAATAAATTACTAATAAAATTAACAATTTTAAAATATAAATTTTAATAAATCTAATTATTTTTTAGTAATTTTAAAAAACATGAAAGATACTATAATTCTTTCACCTTTAATTAAAGAGCTACTTCATATTAAGTTAATTCAAAAATGATTAGCAAGTCTAAAATTAATGTTTAGAAATGAAGATGCATTGTTTGTCTTAATTTATAAAATCATTAAACTTTCAGAGGATTTCAAATCATATATAAGTTATTAAAAATTAAAAACCTTATTAGTTTAGAAATAAATTAATTAGTCATAAAATCCATTATATAAATTAGGACAGTGGTTGAAGATTTCAGCGGCTTCAGTGGACAATTAATAACAAACTCAGACTTCAGAATATATTTGAAAATGCCAAGTTTCATTTTGAATAAAAGACAATATCGAATTATCTTATTTCGAATATCCTGATTTTTGGATAATTTACATTTGTTTTTCACAAATTGTTCATCTAAGACAACAGCTGAAATATATTCAGCGAGTTTAATAATAGCAAATGTACCCATTAATTAAAAAATGCTTACGTTATTTATTGCATTAATTTTAACCTTATGATTTTATATGTATCCCTGGAAATATAATTTCCAAGCAGGTGAAACCAGTCATTTCTCAAAATTGAAAATATAAGATGTTTTAAATTTTTTAAAACAAATTTGTCTTATAGCCATTAAAAGTACACACATTTAATAGCTCTGTACATATGCGAAGACATGTTTATTGTTGGGGAGACTTTACCTATAGAATAAGTGATTCTGTGGAAAAAGCCTTTAGCTTTATGCATTCTCTTTCAATTTATTATGAAATCTAAATATGCATACAAAATACTCTAAAATAATACGTTTGTGATTTTTTTTTTTTTAATTTTCTTAACACTTTTTTAAACGAAACTTTATTATATAAACTGGCAACAATGCATGAATGAGATCGATTTTTATTCGTTGATAGGATTTATTTCATATACCAATTTTGTTGAGATAGGTTGTTGTGTGTATTGGGATATGAGAGAGATATTTTAAGTTTTGTATTTTGTTTAAACAGTTATTTTATATTCTCGTGAGATTTCAATTACATTTAGATATAGCTTCCTACGTGATTTTTATCATTATAGTTTAAAAAATTTTATGATTCACTTCTTGAAGCGTCATATAAATATGAGTGACATATTTCAAAGTAAGTAGATTTTTAAGAAAATCATCTTTTTCACTGCAAATTTATTTAATTTACTATGAATGTCTATTTCTTTTATTCCTATTATTTTATAAATTTATTATTTGCTAAATTCTGATTTTTTTTTCTTTTTTTTTTTTAATTTCTGAGATTTTTTTTGTTTATATTGTTATTTTAAGTTTTCGATGAAAAGCTATTT
Organism: Latrodectus geometricus; assembly: GCA_026290005.1. NCBI lineage: Eukaryota > Metazoa > Arthropoda > Arachnida > Araneae > Theridiidae > Latrodectus > Latrodectus geometricus. Next base: position 1,191,814 of record JAPDSC010073189.1, on the reverse strand, counting down.
ATTCGCCAGAAGGAACTTTAAAAATGTAAGTTTTTCATTTAATGTTAAAATTTTTACTGGAATAAAACACGAATGTAATATTTTCTTTTCTTATTGCCCTGAAGTCGTAAAGCTGCCATTTTGTCAAAACAACTCAATCTGAACTAGTTTTTAGCAATCATTTCAGTTTTTTCACCAAAATATCGTATAGATATTTAAAAAATGTGTTTTAGAAGGAAATAATAGGAATCTCATTTCAAAAAATTTACGTGACTATTTTCCGAGCTTGTTGCTAGGGTCATTTCAACTTGGCGTCTCTTAACCCAAATTTGTCTTCAGAAAAACATCTCGTTATTTTGCCATCACTATTGGCTTGTATTTCTATTCTGCGCACCTTTCTATATTTATAATTTTGTTTTGTATTCAAATTGTGTTTAAATAAATCAGAATTTTGAATTTAAACCAGAAATATTTAATTTTAAAATGTCAACGAATTTCATTCTTGTGAAAGGATATTCAATGTAATTTAATCTTGTGTTAGTTACGATTATAATTAAACTATTAAAATAAATTGGCTGCGAAAGCAATTTTGTGTATGTATAATTAGATCATAATTTTAACTTACTGCAAAATATTCAGGGAAATCAAGTACTTGATAGCAACTGCTGTTGAAAAATAACTGTCTCCATTTTGAACAATTTTTTAAAATAATCTTGTATATAAGTGTGTTCAATATAGGGAAAAAATTGCAATATCATCGATTCTAAGAATAAAAAGAATGAGCCTATATCTTATAAAAAAATTATTTGCTTGAAGTTATGTAATTGTGTTTAAAATCTTAATTTTTTTTGTCTGTCTTTTATAGATTAACTTTACTAAAATAACAGCAATTTGAAAAAATGAAAGTGAGGCAATTTCTTGTAAATTATTTAATTTTGAATTGAATTATAATTTAAGTTAGTGTTAAGTAAAAGCAACAATAGCAGATATAATATGAACTACTTTAAAAATTGTATAAAAATATTGTCTTCCTTATACATTTAAAATTTAATCAAGATTATTTATTCATGGTTAAATTATTATTCTTCACTTTATGAATTTTTATTTTATTTTTGTTATATCAATTTTTACATTTTTTTAATTTTTATTTCTTAAATTTCAGCTAGAAATACCAATTGGACTGATGCTGTGGTAAGTACTTTATTACTTCATTTTTGTAATTTTTTAAAGGATATGGTATGAGAATGTATTTGAAAGAGAAATTCATATTATAAGCTTTACTAAATAGTTCTAAAAATAAAGCTTAACTTTATATTGAAATACTATTGTTTTAAAAATTAAGCATTTCAAGTTATAAAGCATAAATAGTTTAAATGATTAACTATGTTATTCATTATAGTTGAAATAAATAATATAGTCACTCCAACTATTTATATTTTGCACTGTTAATTTTTAATGTAAATTAAAAATTGAATGTTACTAAATAATTCCTCTAACTTCATATCTAAGCTAGCATATTAATTTATTTTAAAAGCTTGTAATTCTTTAGTAAAATAAAACTGAACTTGATATTGTAAATATATCTCGTAGTATTAATCTAATGTTATTTTAGTAAACATCTTAAGTGCATGGAGTATATTAATGAAATAATATTTTTTTTATATAGAGAATATAATTTATTTCACATGGTTTTATCTCAATCAAAAAAATGTATAGTTAATATAATTTTCAATTTATATTTAATAATTCTTAAAAATTAGGCCTTCTCAACATTAAAATATTTTTATTATGCTTTTAGATATAAAACATTTAAAGAAAATGTTAGCTTTTTATTGTAATGCCTAAGCTTTTTAATATTTCGTAATTGAATAATGTGTAGGTATTTTCATTCTTTTAATATCTTTATTTTAATAATTATATTAATATATTACCTAAATTAATAAAAACTTTTGCTTCCCTATAATTTACTTTAATAAAATTGTTTTTAGTGAAAGTACTACATACAAATTTTCAATTTAATACATATTTACCCCAAATTTTATTTCAGCATATGCTCTATGCAATGGCAATTACCAAATGATAAAATTTTACAATGCATACCATTTTCTATAGCTTTTTGTTAGTGTTGTTATAAGAAAAGAAATTAACTATTTTCATTAATATTTTAATTTTACTAATACTAAAGAAAACATTAAAAAATAAAAAATGTAATTTGTTTTCTAATTGCTTTTCTGTTATCTATGCTATCAATATAACTACCAAGTTAATATTAAATATTCTGATAAATTGAATAAAATAGCACTAAATTTGAATTGAACTGTTGATAATTTCATATGCCATGCAAAATAAGGGACTGAATACAAATTGTATTATAAACACTTAAAATTTCATAAATAATTTCTCAGAAATATTTTGTTATGAGATAAGAGAAAAGGATTAATACATGTAATTTTCCAGGCTGTTCCTCTACATTATTTCATTGAATTTTTAAATTTAAAAAATTAAATACAATTCAAGCTTCTTAGGTTTGTCATGGAAATCTTGTTTCTACCCATATTTTTATAAGATTAAAACAATTCAGTTAAAAGGCAATATGCTTTCATATTTGTAATAATCAATATTTTCATGTATTGCAGCAAATTATAAGTATTTATATGTAACTAATGTGTAATAGCTAAGTGTATTTGTGTTATTACAGTGTTCTGATTATAAATTATTGAACTTGTGACTTTTTTGATTGTTCAGATCTGTTGATCCTAGTAAATTCTTTATTTATATACATGAAATAAATTGTTTATTTAAATTTTTTATATTTGTAATATAAAGTTGCATGTTTTTCGAAATAAAACTTAAAGTGAATTGTTTAAGAGTAAACAATTGAAATATATTTTGTGAAATCTTTAATTGAAAAGTTATTTTCACACAGTAAAAAAAAAATCTTAGTATTACATAAATATAATAACACTTACATATGTATTAAAACCCCATTTGAGGTATCAACAATACTAGTTTTTCTTTCAAAACTATCTATAAACTAATTTTGCATTACAAAAAATGCAAACAATATCTGGTTTGCATTTTTTGTATAGTAAGCATTCTGAATTCCCACATAAAAACAGATATACAAGTTCAACTGTTTTTATGTGGGAATTCAGAATGTCACATTCAAGATTTAACCGCCCTAAAATTTTGAAAAATTTTATTCAATAAAGGTTTTTGAAATAGGAATAATCTAGATGGTTAAATATTCTAAATACATAATTTTGTGATTTTTATATTAAATGTAAGAGATTCGAGAGAGTATATTATGATTTTGTAGTAAGATTTATCTACTTGTAAAGTAATATATTTAAAAATCTTGTTTACTTGAAGATACAAGTTCTAATGTTGATTTTAAATGTTGCTTTGAAATGAAAGGGAAATTAAGATTTTGTTGAAGCATAAAGAATGGATTGTATTGGTTAAGGAAGTTGTGCATGACCTGGAACAATATTTAAAAAAATATTATTTTTCAAAAGTCTATTTAGTTGGTTCAGAGTAATAATGCTTAGTACTGGGAAGATTTACTGATAAAAGTTTTAGATTTCTTGAATGGACCATTGAGAGTGTATCAGTAGGTTTGTGAAAATGAGAAAATTTTTCAAATCCTGAGTCATAAGAATGCAATGAGTTTCTGTAAAAATAACTTACAAGCAACTTGTGAATCAGTGGTTTTTATCTTTTAATATAATTTTAGAAGGGTCAATATAAAAATTCAGCCAGATTATTGTCCAGGCTATTTGTTTAACTAAAAATTGCTCTTAAGGGGGAGAAAAAAAAATCAAGGTCTGAAGCTGGTCAATTCTTATGACAAATTTAGGTCTGTATTTAAATTCCATTATTATAATTTAATAAGATATTCAAATGGGAAATTAAAATATTTAATATAATTAAATCTCATATATCTATAAAATAAATCTTAATCCAAAGTTTTGCATTAAAATTATATATCTTCTTTTTATACATATTTAAGGATTTAGTATTAATTTTTTTTTTTTTTTTTTTTTTTTTTTTTTACTTTACTTTACTTTACTTTCTATTTTTATTCAGTTAAAATTATATATTTAAAATATCTTCAATCCAAAAGATATAAATGAACTAGGAATTTCAACCTTAAAAAAATTTTATATTAAAATTGTTCAGCTATTGATAAAATAGTGAATTTTTGGTACTTTTCCTTTTGAGGCCATAAAACAGTTACCAACAAAATTGCCAGTGAGTTAGAAAAAACGTAACTTTAGTGTATGTATTTTTTTTAGTAGGTGTGGTTTGAGTTTGGTTGTTTTAGATTTTTGACCTTTACTTTTGCCTATTATTTTTAGCTTGCCATATATTTCTAAACAATAGGAATTTCTATGAATTAAACTATATTTCATTTCCTATTATTTATTTACTGATTTAACTTCTACAACTTCATCAGCACCTCAAATAAATGATTAACATTTTTAAGATTTTCATTTTTTATTACTATTTTGAAAAATATTTTTGAGTGCTGTTGATATGAAGATATCTAATTATGATTGAAAAATGATGGAAATTGTAATAAATATGAATTGTTTAAATAATAAGTCCCTTTTTATTGTAAAATTAGACTTATAAAATAACTTTCAATTTTAGTCCTATTAAATTTGTTACTATATTTTAATATAAAGTTCTTTTTAAGTGAGTTATCATGAAGCAAAGATAGCTTCAAAATTTAATATTACTGTTTTGGTTGGAAATTTTAAATTTTTGTAAGAAACTTTCAAATAAGAGATTTTCTTCTGCATTGCCTAAAATTCCAAAATGTTACTTTTGATTTTATTTACTTTAACTTATTTTTGCGTATCCAATTAATTAATTCTTAATATGTTAATCTTGTAGTTGCCTTTATCAAATATTAAAGAATTTTTATTTTAACTTATGAAAAAATTGAATAGGTTGTCAATGTTTTTAATGTTTTGTTTACTCAAGCTTCTTGCAAATTCAACTTTGGTTTAAATATTTTAATCATTCATATAAACATTAGGTATTCATTTATGTTAATATCTATGCTTTAAAATTAATGACTTGATAGTTTAATATTTTTAATTTAACTATCTTTTAGTAGAATAATAAATTCTTAATAGAATTTGAAATCAAAGCATTAAAAGCATTTTGTACACAACACAATCAAAATAATGTATTTCCATCTATTATGGTCTCCCCATTCATTTATAGAGTCAGATAAGACTTTTATGAAGCTAAGGTATAATTCTTTAATATTGGGAGTATCTTAAGTAGTAAATCAAATCACATATTCTCATACAATATAATATGCCATTTTCTGCATTGTCTTGATGAAAAAAAACCCCATCATATGAAGTTTTCTGACCATAATTGTTTCTATCTTGCCTTGGGAGTCTAATACTTTTATGAGCAATTTTCGCTTTATAATATTAAAATTAATCTTATCTTTTAGTATTGTAAGTTTCAAACTTATAAATGAGTTTTCTATAGGATTCTTTTTACTTTGAGGAAGTAAAATTTAAAATAATTCTTATGTTTTGATTTCTGAGGTTCTTAATATTTTTAAAGATTTCAACAATAGTTTTCAGATGAGTTTTGTTATAAAATTTTCAAATATTTAAATGAGTTAATATAAAATTTTTAAATGAGTTATAATTTTTTAAATGAATATTAAATTTTTATTTTTATTCCAAAATATAATGAATTTGAATTTCTATTTACTGAAAGCCAATTTTTTAATATAATGTATATGTTTTATTTTAGGATGAAAAATGCAATGGACGGCAAACAAATCAGTTTTTATTGTTCTGTGATCTTATTTTAAAATATGAAAAATATAAACTGCCAGAAGAAGTAAGTTGTGTATATATTGTTTGATATAATATGAGAAATAAAAATGGTTTAATATTTCAATAATTTGGGTTGTTTGGAAAGTTCAAGTGCAGGTTTCTATGGAGAATTGCCTTCTTTCTCATTAAGATTTGTGAAATATTGGTTAATTTACGTATGTGCCTTTCTTTCTCCCAACATTACAGTTCAGATTACTTGGAAGTTCTATGTTTCCATTTTTTCTTCAAAGTGTTTTTACCTAGATATTCAAAGTATATTTTTATACTCCATCAAGTTTTTCTTTTAAAAAGTGTTTTCTTGCTTGCATTTGTGAATCTCAAATATATTTTATGAGATTTATTAAATCATGAACCATATGTCAAAATAGTTTGTTGTCAAGCTTCAAAATGTTTGTTGATAAATTTTGATATTAATGCTTCTGTTAATTTAAGCATTGTATATCTTTGAATTATTGTAGTTAAAAAAAAAAAAAAAAAAAACTAATGAGTACAACTAAAAAGCACAGATTATAATGATTTAATCTGATTTTCATGTGAAGTGGTGAAATTATACGCAAGTATAACTTATCATTTTTGCGATTTCTTCAGCTACATCATCTTTAACATAAACTTATTTGATAAAGATGGTGTAGCTGAAGAATTTCTTTCTACCTGTGGAACATATCTTTCTCTGCTTTTTAAAAAAAGAAAAAAAATACTAAATGCCTCCTTGCTTAAGTGCTTCTTAATTAGATTTAAAAAAAATTCATTCAATTTTTTTAAACTATGATATATTTGAAGATTTTTCTATAATTTGTTCTTTTAAGATTTTTGTATGTGTATGATTTAAGTGATTCTAATTCATTTAAGTGTAAAACATTATTGAAAATTGGCACGAACTTTCCATTTGACCCAATAATAAATTTTAATTTATAATTTACAGTCTTTTTTTTTTAAAGAGAGCTACTTGTTTGTAAGTTTTGATTGAATTATTACATTTAATTTAATCTGCACTGTTTTTGAGTTTGGCTTAACAAACACTTTATATTAGACCTTCCCCATGCTAATTTTTTCTTTACATTATTAAACAGCAGTGTCCATACAGCAATCCATGGAGCCCTGACTGCCTCAGAGCTTTTCATGGTGGCCCTGAGTGAAATGGTGTGTGCTTGTCATACTAAACGGTGATAAAATTATGGTTTATTGCAGTGAACTACTTTTTTTTATTTACATGTAATGAACTTTATTAGTTACACAAAATTAAATAAAAAAGTTGCTTCAATAAATTTTTATACTTAATGTAATTGTTAGTAATCAGCTATATAAACTATAATGATTGTTGTGTGTTATATTTATATGTATTTCATTTAATATTCTGCAGCATATATTCTATACTACTGAAAAGTTGATTTTAATATATTAGATTTCCCTGTGTTAAAAAACAGTGCACAAATATGAATTTAGCAAATGTTACTTAGTCTAATCACATGAAGATAGCTCTTCTCACTCTTGAATTTTTGCAATTTAATATTTAGAGTGGTTATTTAAAATTGCATGTATTTCTGAAAAAAAGATGTTACATCTTTTTGGTCTCTCATACATCTAATTGGAGTTGTTTCCTTATATTTTCATGAAATGAATGTATTTGTTTCTTGTTAAATTTCTTAGAAATAACAGTGTGTTTTTCAACTAGCTCTTACGTACAATGATGTTTGTTAGAAATTTTTATTGTCTTAAATTTCATTTATGTAATGTATGCTATAAATTTAATCTAATTTTTGATAAGTAAACTGTTAATATTTAAGTGGTTATCCAAAAAAAAAAAAGAAGAAAAAAAATTGCAATTAATTATGAATATATATTTTTATTTTTTGAATCTGAAAATTTTAAAGCAAAAGATCAATGCTATAAATGTTTTGAATAAATAAAAATTGATATCTCTGTGTGTAAATTATTTCTAATTTTTGTCTTTTAATTAAAATCTATTTGTGTCTAAATTGAATTTAAGCATTACAGAAATTATTTTTGATGTGTTGTTGGAATTTTTATTGAAAGTTAAAAAATTTATAATTTTTACAAGAGTTATAAGTTTTTACCAGTTTCATTTTTTTTTTTTTTCAAAGCTATGTAATTAATTTTATCATTTTTATATAACAATTGTTATACAATCATGATTATAACCTAGTATGGAAATATTATACACCAATCACAGTTTCTTATTCCTTCCAAAAACAGTTTGTTATAAGTTTTAGAATAATTTAGAAATAAAATCTTAATGTTAGAAAGCTATTACTCATAAAACATCTAAAAAAATTGTTTAAAATGTTTACAAAATTTTTGATTATCTATTATCTTATTTTCATGAAATATTTTATTATATGAGGGCTTTTTTATAAAGAATGAACATAATTATAGAAAGTAATGTTTTGTCAAGAAATGCACTTTTTTCTAAGTATTGCCTAGTAAATTTACACTGTACCATCACTTTTATGACATTTAAATTGAAATATTTCAATAAATGCATTAATTAAATCCCACTATTGTTTTCTATGAATATTTTAGTTTGACTAATTTTTCAATTACCAGAAATCTTTCTTTTTAATTTATATGAACTTGAATTTCTTCTTTTTCTGTTAAAGAATTTATCCCACAAAACACTAAAAAAAAACTTTTTAAAAATTGCAGTGTCTGTAAGTAATCTATCATCTGAAATATTATGTAATTCGTATTGTTACACTCTAAAATTGACAGAGATCAAATTAGTTTTGAGAAAGATAGTGAATTTTAGTACTATGTTATGGTGATAAATATTTATTATGCAAGTAAAAAAGTTTTAAATTTCTGTACACTTATATCAACAGCTTGATGTTCATTACAAAGTAAATTTTCTGGAAATAAAATTGCTGAATCAGGTAGTATAGATCTTATATTATCATCAAATATTCCTTTTTTATGTGACATTATCATACATTGATCGGTTTTTTTAGTTTTTATAAATATTGCTACTAATTAATAGTGGTCTTGTTAATAAATTTATTTATGCAATAGTTTAAAACTTAGTGTATTTTTAGTGTATTAAGACTTAATATTTTGGTAGTTCATGCAACTTTGGATTTTAAACCAATCAACCAACAAAACCCAATCAACCAACAAGTTTCATTTATGTAAATCTGTATTAAAATGTTATAAATATTGCGTTATTTTTTATTTATATATATATTTTTTTTTTTGGAAAACATAATTTAAGGTGTGTATTGCATTTTAGGAGATGAATGACAGCCTGTATTCTCCTAGTGGCTCAGAAGGAACTAATGATAGTTTCTCAACTGAAAGTAATAGTAGTTTTAATAGTAATGGTTCTAATGAGGATATGAAAAATGATATGACAGTTGAAGAAGGTAAGTTTGCTGTATTATTAAGGTTGATTTCTACATCAAATATGAACATGCAGTTTTAGTCTTAAATTACTCCAATAGTAAGGGAAGGGAAGTTGTAGTTATGTTAATATAACAAAGTTTCAAATTCAAAGGAATATTAAAACTGTGTATATATCTGAAATCTTGTATATTAATACCAAAAAAAAAAATTGTTAAGAATAAGGGCTTTGTAAACTATTTTAAAATAGTTCTTTTAATTATTTTAGCTTTAGACAATTTTTTATAGTTGTATAATCTTTTTGGCAAAATTATCAAAATATGCTCTCTAACATAATTATCTGAATAAAATCTTCCTCTGTTTTACAAAATAAAGTTACACATGCAAACTTCTCATTGTGAGTAATATTAAATAATTCGAATTATAATTTCAGCAACAAAGAAAATATATTTTCCTCTATTGTGTATAAGTAGAAGTTTGTATAACTAGAATTTTGTATTTAAATTGTATAAAATAATGGAAAAATATACTTTTCTTCTATTATATGAGGTATTCTAAAACTTTGAAGATTTTGAATTAAATGAATTTGAAAAATATTGTAAGTTACTCGGAAAAAATCAGATCTCTCAAATATTATGTTTGAGCTCAAACCTTTGGTTTTTAAGTTTCCTATTTAGAGCTGAGCTAAAATTGCAGTATAGTTCTTTATTGTAAAAAAATATTGTGAATTTTAAATTATATAATTTATTTTCGATTTTATAATATGAATTTTTCAGTTTCTCCAAGTATATATTTAATGTATAAAAATATGTATTTTATATTTAAAATTGTGTTTTAAAAAGTTCATGAAAGCAAGAGATAAAATTTCATTTCAGTTTTAGTTATTTTAGATGTAACCTATGAAATGTTATGTCTTAAAACTAAGTTGCTTAAAAAAATTCTGCCTTTTCTATTCAAATCCTTTTTGTATTGTTATTTTGTTTGAAAAATAACAGTAAAATGACTTTAATTTCTATTTGCTTTGCATAGTTGGTGTGCATTCAACTGTCTCTCAGTCCTTTGGCATAGGTGAATATATTATTTTATATAATGTATGTGATTTATACATTTATAAAAATATGATTTTGTGGGAGTTCAAATTATATGTATACCGATTTTTACAACAAAGTACTAATCTTTTTCTTTTCACCACTAATCTTTTTCTTTTTAATTATTCATGTACAGTATCAAATTTTTTAAGTTTTTATTTGGGGCTGTTATAAACAATTGCTTGTAAATCAGTAAGTCAAAGCAGCATCCAGCAAATATTGGAAATTCACAAATATTGATAAATATTTTAAAAATTCTTACAACTTGGCAAATTTAAAAGCTAATAATAAATAAGAGTAACCTTTATAAATTCTTAAGCTAAAATGAGACTCTTAATTTGCTGAAAGATGGTTTTTCTGGATATTATTGCTGTATTAATGATTTTAATGATATATTTAATGAGTTAAAATTGTATAGTCATTTGTTTATGATGGCTGACTACAGTAATTCTAGCACTTGATTATAAACATATACCAAAATCTATTTTGTATTTCCCAATGCTTAATTGCTGTACTGAATTTCAAACTTGTATGTGAAGAATAATGTAAAACAAAAATGGATTTTAGACAAAATAAAAATCATTACCATAATTCACTTTTTAAAAATGTTGTGTTTCTATTTCAGATTCACTAACGCAAATGCATTTTAATGGAACATTTCTAGTTTTAAAATGATTGCTCTAAATTTTCCTTTACCAATGATAATTTGAATTCTCTTCACTATTTCATAAAAGTTATGGATGGATGTTTTTTACAAATAAATATATTGTAATCTGTACTAAGCAAAATTATGATTATAAAATATGATTATTTTATTTTTATTTCAAACATCCAAACCTGTTTGAGAAACTTTATATTCTATATTATGGATATAATCTACTACATGTTGATATATATATGATTAAATTATCTTTGTGTACTTGCTATCTCTCTTATTATAAATATTCTATCAAATTCAAGTGTATAATTCTTATATTTATACATCATACACATAACTCAATGATGTTTTTCAATCATTTAGTTTAACTTTATAAATTCCAGATTTTATACTTGTTCTTGATTTTTACTAAAAAATTTATTTCTAAAAAGTTTTAACTTGTTGTTTTAAAGTACCTGGAATTTTTTAGATACATCTATTACACTTAGAAACAACATTCCCATTTAATTTATATAATGTTTCCCTGTTTAATTTATATATCACTTAAGTTTAAAGTTTTCTAAATTTTGAACTGTAAAAATAATTTTAAAGAAAATGTTCAACTTTTATAATTCTTCTAATATTCTTTCTTATAGTGAATGTTTAATTTTACAATTTTTCTGAAATTTACCAAATTACATTGACGTTTTAAAGAATTACATATTGTCATGAATTTTTTCTCTTATGTACTCTAATATATCTTAAGTGATTAACTTTACCAAATGCCAGGATTCTGATTTATTTTGAATGATCATAAATTCATGTACAGGGAACTGAATCCATAAACACATTTTCTTTTATATGCATTTAAAATCCATGTCATAAGAATTTCTTGACATCATCTAAATGGAAGAACGGGTTTGTAAATCATTCATTTGTTAAAGATATAATATTTGTGTCTATATTATATAAAATTTATTTTCATTTATAAAATGTTAATTTCAGAAATTTTATTTACAGAAGATGATTCATGGGACTTAATTACCTGTCCCTGTATGAAGCCTTTTGCTGGACGCCCAATGATTGAGTGTTCTGTTTGTCAAAATTGGTTGCACATGTCCTGTGCAAAGGTTAGAAAAAATAATATACCTGATGATTTTACTTGCCAGCATTGCCGTGAAACTAAAAGCAGCAAGCGACGGTCTGAGAGAATACGCAGTGATGATAGAGGATATGCTGTATTGCGTTGAGAATTATTGTAAAGCTTTTTTTCCTTGTAAATACTTTTAGTCAGATTATATTATCTGTTTAATGTTGCCATGATGTTTCCTAATTATATTGTGTATGAAGACTTGTATATGTTGTGAAAATGTTGATTTATGACATGTAAAAGTGTACATAATATTCTTAAGATTATCCAACTGTACATAAAGATTTTCAATTGAATTTAATTTCTGTTATTTTGCAACAACTTCTAATGTCTATGACTATATAAATTATATTTTATGTATGGTAAAGTTGTATTTAAACAAATTTGTAGGATATAATATAGTTCTTGTGGTATGTTATTTGTGATGGGTTGGTTTAAGCATTAAATTATTTAACAAAATTTTCATTTTTAAAATAATTTAGTTATAACTTGAAAACATACTAGAATTTTTCCAATTATAATAATGAATCTAAACTTACCTTAAAATTTTTATTTGTCTCGCCCTAGTGTTACATGTTTTCTTATTTATTTGATGGAAGTTTTATTTATACACAAATTTAGGTTTGAGATTTATAATTGAAATTTAAATGTTTTTGTTTAATATAAAACATACAAATTTTTATACATTAAAAAATAACAAATTAAAACAATTTTGAATATAATGTATGTATATTTGCCAATCATAACCCTTTAACTGTCAAGCTCTTTTGATGATTTGGGAATATAAACTTTGAATCCTTCAGTTAAGTGCTACTCTTTATTGAATTTAGCACAAATTAGCTTTTCCTGGGGTAGATTCGGTATGACTAAGGAATGAAGGCAAAATAAACCTTTCCTGTTATATATTCTGCACTGAAAAAAAATTACTCAGGGGCATGACATTTTATAATATTAATGTTGTGCCTGATGTCATCATGGGTATGATAGTTTAAAAGTTAAGGTGCAATTTTAATTCAGAATTGCTGTGGTTCCCTGGAATTTTTTATTCTCTTTTGATTTGAAATCAACATGTTATTTGTTATATTTGACATTTTGTTCATATTTCAATAAATATTGATTTCCCTGCTTGTAAAAAATTTATTAAAATGAGATATTTACAAAAAAAGAATTGTGTTTAGTTTCACTTGTTTACTTTTGCACAAATTTGCGTATATTTTGTTTAAAGTATAGAATTTATTGTATCCAACTGTACATTTAGATAAGCATATTAATGTAGTTATTTTATTGGAAGTAACCTATTTGATTTATCATGAAATTGGGTAAATCAAAATGTTAGACTTTTTGCAATTACAACTGCATAATGTTTTTTTTTTTTTTTAAAAAAAAAAAAAAAAGATAACTATTTGATTTGGAAAATTAATCTTAATTTTTTCATGAATTTATTTATTAGTTATCATTAAACTAAGTTTTGTTAGATTTTACCTATTGACAGGCTAATTCAGGATTTAAAGAAAATTTGTGCAAAGTCTGAAATAGTATTATTGTTAGAGATTTATTGTTTATTATTGTAATTTAAATTAATACTTTATATTGTATAAAATGATAATTTCTATACTTTAATATGACAGGGTACATGTCATTTCTCTGGAAGATTTTGTAGAATGAGGAATATGGTCAAAAAATTTGATTAAGTTTTTTATATTTTCGCCTTTTATTAAAAAACATTTTATTTTGAATGTGAACTTAATACAACTTGTATTGTTTAAAACTAATTATCTTGGTTAATATCTTTTTGTTTTACTATTAGGCTATATTTTTAAATCTTTCTGCTTGATTTCTATTTTTAAATTGCTAATTGCATAAACCACAAGATATTTAAAAAATCATTATTTTTTTCTAATAATGAGTACTAAAAATATTTAATGTGGATATTCATGTTATTTTAAATTAAATATAAAAAGGTGTTTTAAGTCTGTGGAAAAAGTTGGCTCTTGTGGTTTCTGTAATCAACAGTACATATACATTTTTGTTACATTTCATTTGGAAGGTGTAGAAGTTTGCTTTATTTTTTAGAGAATTTCATTGTTATTAGGAAATTTTAATGGTTTTCCATTTGTAACATGTTAAAAATGAATTAATAATTAGTAGTGCTGTGTGTGAAATCTTGTTTAAAAAATTAATGTTAATCCTCACCAAGATGTTAATATGTTAAGAAATGTATAGATATTTATCCCTGTTATCTGTTAATTTTTTTTATCTTTGTTAAAATAATAGATTATTCAAAATTTATATAAAATTCTATCTTTGTTGTCTGTTATTTTTTTAATCTAAATTTAAACAGAAAAAATAGTATGATTTAAAAAAAACTAGTCATTCAGTTTTAGCAGTTGAATTTTTTACCTTGTTTATTTATACTTTTAATATTGATCAAAAATAGTTTCAAAAAGTTTATTTAAATATTTTCTTTTAAAGGAATACATATTATATTTATTACTAAGAAAATTGCTTATAAGCATAGCATACAGAAAATTTATTTTTGCTGTTGATTTAAAATGGAGTTGCCAAATATTAGCCAACTAATCAAAATCTTATCTTTTGAATATTCAGATAAAGCAGGTGCATTCCTACATATTTTCCTTTTGTTTTGAGGATTAGCATTATATGTACATGTTGTTGTATATATGATATTTTCCCACTTATCCATTGTGATTATGTAAATTTGCATTTTATGATTTTTCATAAAGTGATGCTGTATGTCTTGCAATATTAAACATTATTCTAAAACTTTTGTTTAGTTTCCTTGTGTTCCCTTACAATAATCATTATAAATTTTGTCATCTTACACAATAGTTATTTTTTAGCTTATTCCTCTCCCTGATGTTTATAGATTAGTAAAATCTATAAACATATCTCTGTTATGTGTTTATAAATTTTACTGTAACTCAATATGCATTTTTAATGTATATATTGCAGTGCAAATCTCAATTGCATAAAAAACATGTTTTCTTTCTAATTCCCTGATCTGGATCAGATCAAGTCCACGATTGCTTTCACCTTAAACCTCTCAATGACCGCACTAGGATTGCACAGAAGAGCCAATGCATTTCATTAAATGCTTGGAACTAGCTCCTGTGTTGCACATTGTGCAAGTGGGAAAGACTGCTTCCCTTAGAAAACCTTAGAGTCCTAAGGTGACCGGATTTGAGCCTAGACAAAGCTGTCTGGTCATGCCTTACCCCGCCAAAGTTCAAAGCACTTCTAAGGCCAGAGTCAGTACCAGTGGCATTTTCCGAAATGAATAGACCTGGAGTAAATTTCCCTGACAGTCGAAAGCTCTGTAAGACACAGGTAGAGATGATCTTTTAGCTGCTCCGTCAGCGATTTCGTTATATTTAAGGTTAACATGTGATGGTATCCATTGGAAATGTATAATGGAGGACTGATAATGCTTTGAGTTTTTTGAAAACACTCCTTTGGTTTACAATATTCCTCCAATCTTCAAGGTACTGAATTACTCTGCGACTATCGACTAGTAACCAAATATTACCTGATAGATGTTTGCCCAGGGAAAAATTTAAAGCCATGTCAATTGTTATATAAGTTCTGTACCAAAGACGTAACTGAAGTCAGCATTGTGTTTTAGTAAAATTTATTCAGCTTCAACCCGTTTCCAGTGTGATTATTTTCATCTTTACTGGTATCAATGTATCACCCGTACTTCTAGAGTAGCTTGTGTTAAGAATTTAGAATGTCGAGAAGATCTGTTTGTGTGACTCCAGAGGAGAGGCAATGCGTATCAGAGAGAAAACTAAAACATCCAACTATTCATGTCCAGGAGGTCTATGCCATTTTGGCATCTTTTCATTCCTCCAACCATACAAGAAGTTAGAAGTACGATGTTGATTACGGTTACTATAAGATAAGGAATGCTTTTTTTTTTTTTTTCCCGCAACGGTTGCAAGTCTGCTTAGTAGGGTACAACATTAGATGGGACATTGGCTGAGTATAATTTTTTCGAATGGTAAAGCAATTTAACAGAACAACATTCAGGTAAACGTTACCGAAATTTATAAGAAATAGTTCATTCATTCCATAATTGATGCTTACTGCTATCAAACATAAAATTAGAGAATAGTTAGTCATATTTGCAAGCTACGTAACAATGACACATCCAATTTTCATTTTATTGCCTTTGTATACATTCGCAAGAAACAAATACTTCAATAGAACTTGAACTTGTAATCTGAGTGCCAACCCTAAGGTTTCTACTCATTCATCTTGTTTTAGTGCTGTTGGCCTGTGATTTTAAAAGTCATTGATTGAAAGAGAAGGAAAGGGGGATCATTGCCCCGAAATAATTGCATCGCTACAGTAGTAGGCGGCAACTGGTCTTAGATGGATATCTTCTTTGAAGTTTTCAAATTGAAAGATGCTGTTGAAATTGGCAGTATTGCAGTGAGTTGCTTTTTGATAATACTTATGGTTAATGCTGGCAATGTAATTATGAAGAGGCTTGAGGCAAAGATCATGATGAATAGATTTATTTCTAATGTAGTAAGGGGCGTTAGTAATTCTTCTGAGGATTTTATTTTGAAATACGGTCAGTTTCTTGAGTTCTTTTTCTTTGATAGTGTTCCAAGCAGGAGAAGCGTAAGCGAGTATAGGTCTGAGGATTGCTGTGTAGATGAGTCTTTTAGTTTTGATTGTTGCCTGGGAGTGTGGTCCTATTAAGGGTTTTAATTTGTTATAGTATGCATTTGTTTTGGCGATGACTGATACAACATGATCGCCCCAGGTTAGTTTATGATTTAAAGTGAGTCCAAGATATTTTGCTTTTTTAACAATTGGAACTTCAGTGTTGAAGAGGATTAAGTTGTTGGTGATTTTTTGTCTATTTCTTGCTCTAATAATTAAAAGTTGAGATTTTTGGGCGTTAATTTTGACTTTCCATTTTTGGCACCAGTTTTCTATTGCTTCAGCTTTATTTTGCAGTCTGTCAATGGCAAGATTGACATTTTTGGATTTTGTTATTATTCCAGTATCATCGGCATATAAGGCAGTTAGGCTATTGTAATCAAGTTTATCTATGGGAAAGTCGTAAGTGAATAGAAGATAGAGTATTGGCCCAAGGATGCTCCCTTGTGGGACTCCAGAATTGATATTTCTAGTTGTAGAGGTGTGATTGTTAATTTTGACTTGAAACTTTCTGTTTGATAGGTAACTTTGTAGGATTCTGATTAGATTAGTAGGAATTTTGATATCTATTAGTTTGAAGAGTAGACCAGTGTGCCAGACACTGTCAAATGCCTTTGCGACATCAAGCATGAGGAATGCGATGGATTGCTTGTTGCGGATTGATCTGCCCATATAGTCAATGATGCGGATAAGTTGCTTAGTGGTGTCTAGGTTTTTTCTGAATCCATATTGTTCATCAGGAAGTTGGTGGAGTGAGTGTTGAAGTCTGTTTAGTATAATTCTTTCAAAAATTTTGCTTATTGTGCTGAGAAGGCTTATAGGCCTGTAATTTTGTGGCATAACTGGATCTTTGAGTGGTTTAGGGAAGAGAATAATGATGGCTTTTTTCCATTGAGTTGGAAAGTATTGATTTTGAAGGCAGCTGTTGAAGATGTTTTTAATAATTTTGAGGGATATTTTTGATCATTTTGTTACTAATATTGTCTTGGCCGGAAGCTTTGCGATTTTTGAGGTTTTTAATGATTTTAACTATTTCTTCAGTGGTGGTTAGGGCAATAGATTCGGCAGGTGCATTGTTTCTGAGGAATTTTGTTACAGTTTTTCTAATAAGTTTGTCGGAGTCTTCATCAGGATCTTCATTATTAAGTGAGAATTGGTCTTCAAGGGAATCAGCAAAAACTTCGACTTTGTCCTTGGAATTGAAAACAAGACCTTGCTTGCCATGTAGTGGTCTGTTTATTTGTATATCTCTTTTAAGAGTTTTGGTTAGTTGCCAGGTGAAGTTATTGTCGGTGCAGATATTTTCTATTTTGTTATTCCACGATTTTTTCTGATAGCTTTTGCATAGTTCACGAATTTGTCTGTTTAGTTTATTCATTTCTATTTTAAAGTTAGGATCCTGTATTTTTTGCCATTTTTTGCGAGTCCAGTTTCTTTGTTTGATGATAATTTTAATTTCTTTTGGTAGAATATGGTGATTAGGTATTGGATTTTCGTGAGTTGTTGCTCTGTTAATGGCATTTTGAAGGTCTTCGTTAAGTTTGTTGATGGAGTTTTCTATTTCATTGCAGTTTGTTGGTGGCGGGTAGTTTTCACTGTTTCTGATGAGGATGTTATGGTAGAGATTCCAGTCTATTTTTGAGATTTTCTTTATGGTTTGCAAGGGGGTATTTCCTATTGTTGCTATTACTGGTACATGGTCTGAGGAAAGATCGTTGAGAACGTCTGCTGATATTGGGATGCTAGTGCTTGAGATGAAAAAATCTAGAATGTCGGGCCTATGAAGATTATTTGGTGGGTAGTAAGTAGGGTGAATTGGTGCAGTAACTTTAATGTTAAGCTGATTAATTATTTGAATGAGATCTTTTCCATTATTATTGTACTTCAATAGAAACATCATTTCTCGACTAATTACGTGTTCAAATTTTCCCCTTGAATATTTTATAATCTATGTATACATTCCCAGACTCACATTTTTATGAAAAATACCAAATTTAACTGCACTATAGACTATCAGCAGTGCTTTATTAGAAATTAATGAAAAAAAAAATCGAAAAATATATTTTAAAGTGGAAGCACAGATCCTAAAATCTTTCAAGAAAGTCTAACATTTGTGGATGAGTCACAAATATAACCAATTTAAATTCTATTATAAAAATATATTGCTGATGCCACTAAATACACTACTGGCCATTAAAATTGCTACACCAGGAAGAAATGCAGATAACAAAATGATATTTATTAGACAAATATATTATACTAGAAATAACAAGTGATTAAATTTTCAAAAAATTTGGCTGAATAGATCCTGAGAAATCAGTACCCAGAACAACCACCTCTGCAGTTATACGCCTGGGCATATACTGGCGTTTAGTGACGAGCCAGTCGCTCGGCAACCATTGACCAGACGTTTTCTATTGGAGAAAGATCTGGAGAATGTGCTGGCCAGGGCAACAGACGAACATGTTCCGTATCAAGGAGTATCCGTACAATACCGGCAACATGCGGTCGGGCATTATCCTGCTGAAACGTAGGGTTTCGCAGGGCTCGAATAAAGGGTAGAGCCACGAGTCGTAACACACCAGAAATGTAACGTGCACTGTTCAAAGCACCGTCAATGCGAACAAGAGGTGACCGAGACGTGTATCCAATGGTACCCCATACCATCACCTGGCCAGTATGACGAATGCACGTTGCCAGTGTGCGTTCACCACGATGCCGACAAACACGGATGCGACCATCATGATGCTGTACACAGAACCTGGATTCATCTGAAAAGATGACGTCTCGCCATTCGTGCGCCCAGGTTCGTCGTTGATCACACCATTGAAGGCACTCTTGTCTATGACGCAGCGTCAAAGGAAGCCACAGCCATGGTCTCCGAGCTGAGAGTCCATGCTGCAGCAAACGTCGTCTAACTGTTCGTGCAGACATTTGTTGTCTTCCAAACGACCTCGTTTCTTGAATACACGGCTCGTGACGTGGTTGCACGATCCATTACGGCCATGTGAATAATATGCCTGTCTTCTCGCCTGCTAGTGATAGGTGGCCGTTGAGATCCCGCATTGCGTTCCGTATTACCGTCCTGAACCCATCGATTCCATATTCTGCTAACAGTCATTGGATCTCGACCGACGCGAGCAGCAATACTGCGATAAGATAAACCGCAATCCCGGTACGCTACAATTCAACCCTTATCAAAGTCAGAAACGTGCTGGTACGCATTTCTCCTTCTTACACGAGTCATCACAACAACTTTTCACCAGGCAACAACGTTCAAATGCAATTTGTGTATGAGGAACCGGCTGAACAATTTCCTCATTTAAACACAATGTAGGTGTCGCTACTGACGCCTGCTTTTTCTGAATGCGCTGAAAAGCTAATCATTTGCATATCACAGCACCTTCTTCCTTTCGTATAAATTTCACGTCTGTAGCATGTCGCCTTCTTGGTGTAGCAATTTTAATGGCCAGTAGTGTGTGTGGATACACCTGGAAGACCCATTAATATTTGATCTAATATTCTGTGGAATTCACTAGGTATAGATTTAATGCCAAAAGATGAACGATTTGTTTGAAAAATTCCTTGATGTGTAGATATAGTTTGAATTACCTTGCTTTCGTCTTGAACCATTACGTGTAAATATGCTTTGAATAAGTCTTGAAAGCAGAAAAATTTAGAGTTTCGAAGTCTGTTCAATATTTCATCTATCTTTGGGATTGAATAATGTGCAACTTGTAATTAAGGGTTCACAACTACTTTATCGAACACTATCATCAAGCTTGGGTATAACAAGAAGTGAACCCTAATCGCTACAATCTACTTTTGTAATTATCTGATCTTGTTCAAGTATTTTAATTCGTCAACTTTCTCCCATAAAGCACAAGGTACTTCTCTAGCTTTTAAAAATACAGGTTTCGAATTTTCTCGGAGTTTTAATGAGCACGTGAAATCAGGTATTTTCCCACTTTTTGTACAAACACAGTAGGAAATTGTTTTATAATATCATCAATAATATTAAAAATAGTGACAGCATTTATTTGAATTTCTTCAGCTTGATTACATTTATCGGTATCAGATAAGTTTATTTTTAAATGTCGATACCAGGTTTTTCCTAACACTGGTGTAAACGTATCTGGAACTATATACAAAGTTTCTGTGCTTGTGAGATTTTTATATTTGATTAAATTTTGACAAAACCTAATGGTTCGAAAATTCTGCGAGTGTAAGATCAAAACTTCACGCTGTTGGTCGAAGATGTGGTGACGAGGTGTCCAGCGGGAGCCGTTGACCTCTTTCAATAACAAGGGTATAACCTAAAATTACACTTAAAGATCCATGCATGGGTACAACGATGAATAAAAGAATAAGTACTCCCTGATTGAGTGCTTGGATGGTGACTCATAAGTAGTTACCAGAAATTAAGACATTGAGATATACACAAAATAAATGATAAAATATATACAAAATCAAAGGAAATGGAAGAGCAGTCCAAAATTTATTGCGAATAAAGAATTGACCTAAATGTTTGGGCAGGAAGTCCGTTGCAGTTAAGAAAACATTTTAGCGGCTCTAACAATCGGCGCCTGAGACGAGAGCCCCACTCACTCCAGGATATAAACAAACAAATATTTGTAAGCAAACGGGACGGAGGGGGGCTATCACTGTGAAATTAGGGTTTGGGAAAGAGAGATAATTATTCAGTTGTGGGGGTGATCCTGAGGACGGCTCTGGGTCTGTGAAAATGTATTAATTCATATGGATTATAGTCATCAATTTTTTGAATTTCAGAATTATTTATGTTATAGAGTTTATTGTAAAACCTGAATGAGAGATGTTTGATGTAATTTATTAGAGTGAGCATCCCTAAGATTTTATGAATGAGTTGATTCCTGAAGTAGGGCTCGGATTTTGAAATAAGCCTGAGTAGTTTATTCTGCTTGCGTTCGATGATGGATAAGTTCGTCATACATGCTCCACCCTAAATCGGTGCTGCGTAAGTTATTATCGGCCTGAGGTAAGACTTGTAGATCAGGAGCTTATTACTAAGGGACAATTTTGAGTTCCAGGCTATAAGTGGGAAAAGGGTTTTTGTAGCTCCAATGAATTTGTTTCTGATATCAGTAATGTGTAGCTTCCAAGTCAGTCTTTTATCGAGTTTGACTCCCAGATATGTGATGTCAGTTTTCCATTTAATCTTTTGATCTGCAATTTGGATGTTACGGCAATTTATTCGCAATTTTTTACTGAAGAGAATTGCCTGAGGTTTAGCCACGTTTATTTTAATGTTCCAAATTTTAATCCACTTGTTTATTTTATTAAGGTGTTCATTAAGCGTATCTCTTATGACCTGATGTTTGGGTCCGGAAGCAAGAACGGCAGAGTCATCTGCGAAGAGGCAGAGAATTTGTTTCTGTTCGTGCACTGTTAAAAAAAACGGAAGAAGTACAGTAAAAATCACTGTTATTTAAATGGCTATAACAGGAACATTGATGTTTACAGTAAATTTTACTGTAAAATTCAGAGAGAGAGAAAATCGCTTGTCACTGCGCATGCGCTTCAAATTGGTGGGATTATCGTTTGCTTTTATTCTAAAACGACGCCATTATTTATTTTCATTTGCATTAGTTTCCGTGAAATTATAAATGTTGCTTGTGTTTAGAATTTTGAAAGGTTTGAATTTTCCTTGTAACTGCACCAAATATAAGGTAAAGTACAATTTTCTCATTATTTATTATACAGACTATTAGCTTAATTTTATTGATATAATTCGTATAAATTTGATTGAATATTTCAGAAAATTCTAAGCTGAATTTATACAAGTGAGTTAGAATAAAGTGTCACGGTATTTTTACTAGTTTATTAAAATTTAGAATGTTTTGTACTAGTTTGTTAATATAGCTGATTGATATTTTAATCATGAAAACTTCTTAGAAATTATAATAATATTTTTTTAAGCGTTTTGATTGTTATAAAAATTTTTTGACTATCGAATTTCATTTTCTAAAGAAATAGATTTATATGTTTTACATTTTTTTAGAATTCTTTTATTAAATATGTTAAATTCCTAGAATAAAAAACTATAGAATAAAGAAACAGAAGTACATGAGTGAAAGCTTTTTAATTTGTTTTTGCCTAATTTATTTAAAATATGTTGTGCTCAACATTTTTTCTAATACTATTGTATACGTATGGTAATTTAGTATTATATTAAACATAGTGCACATTAAACGTTACCTTCTAACATAGTTACATTTTTTTAAAAGTTAAAACATTTTAAATATGTAGATGTTTTGGAAGATTAAAAAATTACAAAGGAGGATTTGTAAAGGCAGTTTAATAGAAAAGTCGCATTATAACTATTAATAGTAGGACTATGCTGGCTAAAGTCTTTAGATGTCAACTCCAGGCACATTTGAAAACTGGAATAGGTGTTAAATTTTTGCAAACAAATCTGCTGTATGTCTAATTTCTATTTTTTGTATTTCAGGTGCTTATTCAACATTAACCCCTGGCGAGGGACCAAATCCAAAAAATCTGTCAAAGATGGTGTTCAAGCACGCGTATTATCTCTTTTAAATAATTTGTCTAATTTTGAATGATTATGATTAAAATGTAGGATAAATAAACAAAAAAAGTTCTTTACTATTGTTTGTGTGTTGTCAAGTATTAAATAGAAACTCTTTATTTCCACAAAATTTTTATTTACTTTTATTATTATGGAAAAAAGTTTAAAGGAAAAAAATCTATGTCAAAAAGTTAACGTTAACTAAGTTGGCTATTGTGTATTTTATGCTCTCAGTTAAAATAAAAATATAACAATGATACTTTTCAATGAATTTCAATTCTACTAGAAATTCAATAAAATTGGTCAAAAAACAGAAAGGGTTTTTGTATTTAAACATCAAATATCTTAACATTTGATAGAATATGAAAGAAACATCTTATACATTTCAATTGGAAATCATTTAAATAACAATAATATTAGTTAATTAAACATTGTGTCTGTATTCATTATACATTTATCTTTAAATATTTATCAAATTGCTTGTGCAAAAAATATTTGTGAAATGAAAAGTATATATTTTAAATTGTTTGATTCTAAAAAATAGTTAAATAAAAAAAGTTTTAAAAATAATTATGTTATAATATAAATCTTTCTGCATCCATAATATATTATGAGTTTCAAGAGGACATTAATGCACTTATTTAATGAGAAAAGGGATGAATTAAATTTTCTTAATTGCATTTTCTTGTCATGAGAAAAATAATCTACATTTCTTTCAAAAATTATCTTAACATAAAAATTAGTTCCAAAGTAAATGTTTCATGAGAACTAAAACAAAGTGGAGGGGGGAATGAAAATAGAAAAAAAATTATGAAAACCTGACGATAGCTGTAAATAGAAAAAGGTTTAAAATAGGTTCTGGAAAGGTTGAAGTAAAATGCATAGTAAAAAGTGCAGTAGAAATTACATAAAAAAAATGCAGTAAAAATTACAGCAAAAAACTGCTGTAAAAATTACAGCAAAATACGCTGTAAAAAATAGTTAAATATGCTGAAAACTTTTTACGGGTGTGCTGTAAATTTACGGTAGATTATACTGGCGCCCAAATTGCCAGCACTTTTTGCTGTAAAATAACAGTGTTTCTTTTAGAGTGTGGGTCTTGAGGAATATCATTAATGTACAGATTAAATAAGAAGAGACCCAGCAGAGATCCTTGGGGGACGCTTGCCAAAATGGACCTTTCTGATGAGTGGGTAGAGTTTATCCTAGGTAAGAGCACAGCTTCCCAGATGGCAAATGATCTATTAGATAGGTAGTTTCGAATGGGCCTGATTAGGTGCGGGGGGAAGTTATACTTAATCATTTTATAAATAAAGCCTTCGTGCCACACCTTATCAAAAGCCTTTTCGATATCTAGGAATACTCCGCCAGTGGAATTTTTGAGAGCAATATTTTTTTAAATTTCCTCTACTACTCTTAGCAATTGATGCACTGTCGATAGTTGTCTCCTGAACCCAAACTGGTGGGGAATGATAATTGAGTTAAATTCTTCGCATTTTAATAATTGTTTTAAGATGAATTTCTCTGCTATTTTTCC
Source organism: Latrodectus geometricus (assembly GCA_026290005.1). Taxonomy (NCBI): domain Eukaryota; kingdom Metazoa; phylum Arthropoda; class Arachnida; order Araneae; family Theridiidae; genus Latrodectus; species Latrodectus geometricus. Next base: position 1,166,930 of record JAPDSC010073189.1, on the reverse strand, counting down.
CATAAGATCGAAACTTCACTTTTGTAGGTTGTAAAACCTCTGTTAAATTTAGTAAATCGAAAGCTTGTTTGGGCGAAAGTGAAAATCCTGCTCCGGAATCGACTTCAAATTTTTGTATTTTTCTATCTATCTGCACATTAACACAAAATGTTTTAGAGTCAGTGGTAAATTTGAAAATATCAACAACATTAGTAATATTAGGAAAAATATTGAGTGCATCAACATCTGTAAGTTATTAATTTATTTCAATAGATTGAATTTCAGTAGCCTTTTTGTTTTTGTTTTTTTTTTATCTTTGTTGATAAACACGCTTTTTGAACATATCCCTTTCGTTCACAAAGTGTACAGAATAATTTTGTTATGTCAGCACGACATTCTAGAGAAAGGTATCGTAGACATGTGTTATAAGAACAAAGTTCATGAAAATTTGGTGTTGAAGAAAATTTATGTCGAGAATTTGACCTGTTTCGTTTTTGAGAAAAATCTCGCTTTTGAACATTTGAGTGATTTATTTTAAAATACTTCGAGTTCTTACTAACTTCATATGATTTTCCACTAAAATTGTATTTCTATAATTCATGGTTGTTTACTTTTGAAGCTTCTAAAGCTAAAGCTTGTTCAACAGCTACATCAAATGTTATATCCGAAACCATTTAAAATTTCTCTCGAATAAAGTCATCTCTTAGTCCTCTTAATATCTGTGCTCTTAAAAATAAATTAACAACTGATTTTTCACATTCACAATTAAAATTACATATTGAAGTAAATTTTCGAAGAACAGCAACATAATCAGAAACAGTTTCATTTTCGTTTTGAAATCTGGACAGAAATATGAGTTGTTCGATGATAATAATAAGTGGAGATTTAATGCAAATATTTTAACCAAGACAAGCTTTGAGCTCTAAATGAATTAAATAGACGACACGATGATTTAGGAAAAAGAGTAAAACTCGTTTTTTCTTTGATAATAATCTGTTGTTGCTATGGAAACACAATAATTTCTTTTTTTAAGGATAACTTGTCTCCATCTTAAGGAAAACTAAAACGAACAAAAATTCAAAAAAAGATGAAGAGGAAACATAGTGGTGTCTACACTCTCCCATCCTAGTGAAAAAAATTATGAGACGTAGTTATATGGGGTGGTGATTGCTATTGATCGGTGACGAAAATTTCTCCTGAGGTTCGTACTGGGTATGCAGATCTGGATAATTCATGTCCTCGTGAGTTTCAAGAGGCCATTTATCTTTGTCTTTTATGGTGAAACATTGTTTCAGACTATCAATTGAAATTCTTCTGAGAGTTCCATTAATTTCAATATCAAAGTACTTTTGTGAGTGGTGCTTGACAATAATAGACCCAAGATAAACCCGCTACAAAGATGAAGTGTCTGCGTTATGTTAGACAAAAACGTGCGAGCAATTCAAAAGGTGTTTTGAAACAAATACGGTTGTATTGCAATGGGTAGTCGTTGCAACAGTTTTTATGTTACGGATAATACTTTGCAGTTTTTGTACGAACTCAGATTGTGCGACATTAGAAACCACTGTGATGAATTCTCCGGGTAAACAGAGGGGACTTCCATTAAAAAGCCAGGCTGAAGAGTATCCAATATTTCCTTTCAGTGCAGACCGTAATCCCATACGAACCAAAGTTGGTTTGTTTTAAATGACATTTCAAGCTTGTTTTTATAATCCCGTGTTGTCGTTCAATCAATCCATTCGACTGTGGATGATATGCTGTTGTTTTAGATTTCTGAAAACTGAAGTATTTGCTCAAGGATGAGAAGAGTTGACTTTCAAATTGACGTCCTTCATCAGACTTGCAATTTAGAACAATTTTATTACTTGCGATTGTTATTTGTTTGATTTGTGGTAGATATATTTCATATCTTATTAAATGCGTAATATTTGGTACTAAAGTATTTTATTAAAAGAAACATTTATTTTATTATTATATTTGAAGTATTATAGTATACGTACGTGAATTATGTAAAAAATATAATGAATAATAAATAAAACTGTTAATTCTAAAAATTATATTTGAAAATATCTCCTTTACAGTGTAACAGTCTTTTAAAATTTAATTGTTTGATGACAGTGCCATGTTGTTATTTATATATAAAATATTCTTTGAATGCATATGATTAACAGTTATCTTAATTAATATATTTTGATTTATTTCATGTTGATATTGAAGTATATAAATAACATTTCATGTTGGTGTACAATTTATAAACAAAGATACATTTGTTGATTAAGTAATTCTAAAACGAAAGTAAAGAATTATAAAAAAGTTGGGACCTGAATCGAATTCTCCCAAAATTTAATCCGAATGAAGGTAAAATAAGTTTTTATCTGACAGCATTTGAAAGTCAATTAAAATTAGTAAATATACCTGAAATAAATTGAATGTCGTACTAGATAGACTCATTGCCAGCCGAAATAAATCAATTAATTGTTAGAGAAAATGAAGAAGATAATTAAGTTTACTCAAAGGTGAAAGAAATGTTCTTGAAGCGTTATAGACTTACATCAGATAGGTTTCGGCAGATATTCTCGCAACATTAGAAAAGTGCAGAAGTAACATGGAAGGACTTCTATTTTGAAATTAAATTGTACTTTGAAGGATGGGTAAAAGAATTGAATATCACCACTTTTAAGAAATTGAAAGGCTTAATCATAGCTAATAAGTTAAAGGAAAGGACATCTCAAGAAGTTAGAGAACATTTTATTGATCAATGGTCAGAACTGAATGATCCGTTAGAAATTCCAGAAAAGCCATTGTGAAAATTTAAGAATAGGAATGAACAAAAATTCACCTACCTTTGATAAGAAGCCAATTTTCAAAGACTCTGTTAAATCTGCTTCAGAAAGAAAGTACAAACCTCCTAACTCTAAGGAAAATATCCAATAAAAAATTTCCAACTTTGAAAGTCCAAAATTTACTAAAGACAAATCAGAAAGAAGATTTTCTGTTCATTGCTATGAATGTAGCAATCCTGGTTTTATGAGGGTCACTCTGAAATTTTTGAAATACAACCTGGTTTTTAAAGTTATACTAACAAAATTTTAGGTGTTTTCAAAGTAGTCTCCTCCAGCATCAATGCACTTTTGTAGACGAATTTTCCACAGATTAAATGCTTCAAGCCATTCATTTCTTAGAATAGATGAAAATAATGCATTTATAGCCATATCAATCTCTTCTTTTGAATGAAAACGACGTCCACGTAAGTTCTTTTTTAGATTAAAGAATAACCAAAAGTCGCACATACCTAGATCAGTTGAATACGGCGGATGTTCGATGAATTTAATTTGTTTTTGTTTAAGAAACTCAACTGTTAATCCGGCTGTACGTGAAGATGCATTGTCATGGTTAAGCATTAATCCCCTAACATTCAGTTCTTGTAGAATTTCTGGAAGACATTTAGTAGTATACCAGTTTGTTGTTACTGTCTTCTATCCTTCCAACTTGATGGCTTTCACCTATCCCGTACTTCTGAAGAAAACGGCATACATCACTTTTTTCAGTGCGCGTTGTTTTTTCACCATCGTCGGCGTGGGATCATCTTCAAAGATCCATACTTTGCTTTCTTGACGTGTTGGAACGTCAAAAAACGGTATGTACGTTTCATCACCTGTTACAATTTTAGAAATGATGTGGTGGCCACCATCATTTAGCAATTTAAGAATTTCTTTACTGATTCTGACACACTCCTCTTTTTGGTGCTCAGTTAGATTATGGGGAACCCATTGGCAAACTACTTTTTTCATAAGTAATTCTTCATGAATGATTTTGTCTATGACTGCAGATCCAATGTTAAGTTCCTTCTGTATCATTTGATAGGTACAGCGATTATCATCCATTAACATTTTTCGTATAGCAGACACATTATCCGGGATTACTGCCGACGGCAGCCTTCCTGTGTGTTCTTCATCCTAAAGAAAATTTCAACCTCTTCTAAATTCTCTAAACCATCTGAATACAGTAGCACGAGCTGGAGATTCATCACCAAATGCTAATTGCAACCGCTGAACACATTCTTCTTGATTTAATCCTGCTTTAAAATCATAGAAAATCATAGCGTGAAAATGTTCTCGCGTCAACTCCATTTTCTCTTCTGTTTAAAATTTATCTACGCTAAACAAGTTAAAGTAAGTCAGTAAAAATACGTCTTTTGTGTTAAAATACTTTGTATTTTAAAATTAATCCGTTATTTTTATTTCCGCAAACTCTCGTCTGCGTGTATCTCAAAAATTTCAGAGTAACCCTCGTATTCAGTCTAAGTGTCCAAAGTGCAACAAATTAAAAGAAGAGGCTAAAGCAATTGTTTTAATGGTGTAAACTTGTATACATCACAAACTTCAGATTCATTGTCCAGCTCAATGTTTTTAACTGTTTGTGGTGAAAAAGCAGCTTTTTGTGCCGACACATGTGCATCAAATTCCATTGGAGGAGACAGATTTATACTTCATTAAAAGACAAAGGTTTTAAATTTCAAAAGAAGAATATTAAAATGGTGATATTACAGATGGAAAAGAAAGAAATATCCCAGATTTGACAAGTCGTAAATCTTAATGTATAAAGAAGATAGTTCGTATGAAATTCATTGCGCTACTAAACGCTAAAGGCAATAGAACGTTGCTTGGCACTGGCTTTCTTCAGGCTGCTGGTATTGTGCTAAACATCCAAAATAGCACTTGGCATTTTAGTGAATATCCACACAAACATTACCCATTTTATCGTGAACCATCCAAAACCGTACTGCAAAAGTAATAATGTCTCAGAAATTAATTTCTGATATGTCTGCTGAAATTTCAGAAACCTCTAATTCCGTAAAATTGAGGGATGATGAAGAGGAAAACACTTGATCAGAACGTCAAAAATTAAATTCATTGCTGAAAGAATACGAAAATAGCTTCAAGCCAGGGGGAGAACCTACTCCTTCTATTGAACATAGAATCCAGACTGGGAATAGCCTATCTGTTGCTGAGCCCCCCCCCCCCATTGATATAGAATGACATCTGCAAAAAAAGAGTTGTTGAAGAATGAGCTAGATTCCTTACTAATAGAAGAAATAATTGAGGAGTGTGTGAATCTCTTTATTCACATTCCTCAATTATTCCTTCGTCCTATGATATTAGTACCTAAACCGAACAGTACCATCAGATTGTGTGTTGATTACCGCAATTTAAACTCAACAACTATTCCGAATAATTATCCACTACCTAGAATGGATGATTTATTGACTGAAGTCAAGTTAACAAAATACATGTCTACGATAGAATTAAACGCAGGTTATCATCAGGTCAAAGTTCATGAATCTGACCAAAAAAAGACTGCCTTTATCTGTTTTTTTGGAACTTTTAGGTATTATCATACCAATACTTTGGTTTGCGTAATGTACCCACAACTTTTCAACGTCTCATTGATAAATTTAGATCTGGTCTCAAAGATGATTTTGCATTGTCATTCCTTGAAGATATCATTATATTATCAGAAACTTTTGATGAACATTTATCAGATTTGCGAAAAGTGTTTGAAAGATTTTCTATGTTTAAACTGAACGCTAACATAAGAAAATGCCATTTCTCTTGTCACAGAGTGAAATACCTATATCATTGGACAGCTGAAAAAAGTGTAGAAATGAATCCTGACAAAGTATTTTCTATTTAAAAAATTCCAACATCAAAATGTGCTAAAGAAGTTTAGTCCTTCCTACAGACTTAATCCTGGTTCTGGAGATTTGTCCCATATTTTTCTGAACTTGCTAGGCCCCTTAGTGACTTAACTTAAAAGAATAAACAATGGACATTTGGTGATACAGAACAGAAAGCATTTGAAGAGTTAAAACGACGGTTGATCTCACCACCTGTGTTGTCTCAGTCAGATGGATCTAAGCAATTCATTATAAGAACTGATGCCAGTAATTACGCTCTAGGAGCAGTCCTTATCCAAGAAGAAATCTCGGAAGAACATGTGATTGAGTATGCCAGTCGATTACTCAGTTCGGCAGAAAGAAATTATTCCACTACCGAAAGAGAAGCTTTAGCGGTAGTATGGTCTCTTGAGAAGTTCCGCGGCTATGTGGAAAATCAAGGAATCATTATTGCATCAGATCACCAACTCTTGAAGTGAAACCTTGAGTATTAAATCGCCATCCGGACGCTTGTCTCGATGGGCTCTTCAAATCCTGTCATATCACCTGAAGATTCTTTATACTCCAGGAAGATCTAATGTAATTGCAGATCTTCTGTCCAGACCATTTGATACAACGGACAAATTTGTTTGTAACTTAAACATCATTTCAATATTTAATATCCCGGAAACCTAAAGACATTCGCGAAGAACAATTAAAGGATGAGGAGGTAAGAAAGATTATAGACTGCTTCGAACGTGGATGGAAAGATGAAAATTATGTGAGCTGGAAAAGTAGAGGTTATCTGATGAATCAGGATATACTGTATCGATATTCACCTGAAACAGAATCAGAAGAAGCACAGCTAGTTGTCCCTTGTCATGAGCGAGAACGAGTCCTACAGCATCATGATTCTACCCCTTCAGGACATTGTGGAGGTGAGAATACATATCAAAAAATTTCTTCTAGATATTTCTTTCCTGGTATGAGAATGTTTATCACCGAATACGTGAAAAATTGTGCTGAATGTAATCGGTACAAACCTAACAATCAGAAACCTGCTGGATTACTCAGAACGCCTATTTACTCACAAAGATTTGAGACGATGGCAATAGACTTGTTTGGTCCTCTCCCAGAGACCCCAACTGGGAAAAGATGGATTTTTCTTGTTGAAGATGGGTTGAACTTTTTCCCCTAAAAAATGCCACAGCTATTAATTGTTCTAAAATATTGATAGAGGAAGTGTTTTTACGTTATGGCTTACCTAGAAGGCTAATCAGTGACAACGGTGTACTATTTGTCAGTGGTGTAATGCAACAAACTTGCAACATCCTGGGTATAAAGCAAGAACTTATTCCTTTATATCATCCTCAAGCAAATCCTTCCGAACGGAAAAATCGGGACCTAAAATCCAAATTAGCATTTCTAGTAGATGACTCACATGATACTTGGGAAGACAAACCACCCATGATACGTTTCGCTTTAAGCACTTCAAAATGTGATTCTACAGGTCACACGGCCACCTACCTTTAGTTCGCAAAAGAGTTTCGAACCACACATGATGTCTATCATGATATGATATTAGAGCTATCATTGATAACGATAATTTTGTCGCAGAAATAACCTCATACTTGAAAGAATTTGCATGACTTAGACCAATAATTCGAGAACGTGTAAAAAAAAAAAAAAAAAAAAAAACTAGATGCTAGAAAAGAAGTACATCTACAAGAAGCATAGACTCCTTTATTTTCAACCAGGCGGTAATGCTTGGATCACTTTACCAAAACAAATAAAAAATTTATGCCCAAGCGTGAAGGACTAACAATATTATACTAACAAAAGGAACTTATATATAAAAAAAGGAAGTTATATTATTCTAACAAATAAATCCCAAATACGTATGATATTGCAGATCCTGCTCAAGTACTCGGTACTTATCATACCAATATGTTGAAGCCCTATCAACAATCATTTAGAGATAAAGCTCCCGTTATCCCCTTGGAAAGTAGAGGAAGACATCGTCGACAGCCGCAGAGGCTTCTTAATCTCAATCGTCTCCTTGCCGAAGTCTAAAGCGTCCCCTGTCTACAGCAACACCCATGACGTCATCAACAAGGAAGCCAATCCCTCTCCAGCAACCATGGTGTGAGATATATTTGTAACTCTTATGTTAACCCTTTATGTTTAGATATCATTTTGTCATATTTGTATTATATTGATCTGCGTTGTGCTCAAGTTGTATATTAAATGTTGATAAATTACTTTTGAGCTAATTAAAGAATTTCTTTTTCCAATCCAACCAGATGAATGCTACATTGTTTTTTTTTCCATTACTGTTCAAAACTATCTGATATTTCGTTAAGTTTTCTTTTTTACATGTATCCTTTACCCATTTTATTAAAATTTGATGCATGATGTATTTTATGTATGATGAATTTATTTCATGTGTAAATTGTTTATAAAATAAAAATATTTGTGTGAAGAATTTATTTTTCATTATATTTACATATAATTACTTACAAAAAAGGTAAAAATTTACTGTACGGTCACCCTTGGCGAATTTTTCAAAATCTAACCATTAAAAAAAAAGTTTGTGGAAAAAAAAGGGTTGCCAGAAAATGTTATTTAATCCCCAAATGTGGAAAAATTGCGCCAAGGGTGACGTACAGTAAATCTGATCCCCCCCCCCCCAAAAAAAAGTTTGTGAAAAATTTGTTTTTTCCTATTCAATTATTCTTTAAAAATAATAAATTTAATGTCCCACATTGCTCTTTAATCAGAAAAATAAAATGTTTCTTTCACAATAGTAAAAAAATATTATTTGATACACATTTTGTATCAAATAATTTTTGAAGCATAATTAATATATAGGTATTTAAAGAGTAACAATGTAAGAAGAAAAAGTATTTGCTATTATACTATTTTAATCACATATATTTTGATAATATAATCTTTAAATATTTTTATTAAAAAATCTTTAAAATTACTTAAATTCAAATTTTTTTGTTTGAATGAAATAACTTTGCCTTTTAAACATTATAGTATTTTAACTTGGAAAAAAAATTTCATTTTGTTTTCTTTAAAGAAATTGAAAGATTATATACATATATAAAGATTTAGAAAATTTTTAATATTTAACAATTATGACATTAAAAATTTTTCTCAAACCACAGAGTAAATGAACACTGAAAGCGAAACTTCTGTATTTACAAAACAGTTCTCTCCTTTCTTGTAATGATTCATGACCACAGTCAGAAGGCCTTCCTTATTCTCGAAGGTCATATCAGTAATCACCAATTCCTGAATAACGATAGACATTTGGAAGTATGTCAGTAAGCACAGCTTTGCTTTCAGGGATATCATATAAATGTAACATTCGTAGAGTGTTTTATTGGACAACCAAATGCATTCGTTTGTACCACAAGGTCGTCGACGTTTATCAAATACTTTAATGATCTTTTGTGGTTTGGCGATATGCTCAATGCTATCAAGTAGCCATGTTCTTATGTTTATCACATATTTCTTGGAGTAACATTTACAGAAATCTTACCAAGTTATTATAAATTTTTATCCAACAGAGCATATATTGTAAAAACAGTTCAAAAGCTCTATCAGAGAACCAACAAAATAATCTGTCAGTTGGTACATTTATAATAGTATTTACTGCCATAAGATTTATATAATTTTGCATAGTTAATAAGCAAAGCAGCTGTAGTTATTAATAAGTTCAATAAAATGTCAACTTTATTAGGAAAAAAAGAAATATAATATTACAAAAATGCTTTAACCATAGATTATATAATGTTGTTTAAAATTAAGGTTTAAAACCTGCCCTATTGAGAACTTTTAAAATAAGATATTCATATATGGTTTGCTAGCCATATCATATAACTTATTCTTCCTGATAACCAATTACAGATGTAGCTCAATAATTGGGTATTATTCATAAAAATAAAATATTTTCCACCGAAAGATCATATTTGTTTATTGCTTGATGGCCATTTTTTTTTAACATAAAGGTAATGAGATTAGGACTTACAAATTAAAGCAGATTCTGATCATTACAAACATTCAAGTCTGATGTTGAGATTGAACACACAAGCTGTTGTACCAAAGGCTAAAGTATTAACCATTCGACAGGAAAGATTGTATTGTATGTTCTTTCAACACAATCCTTCCTCACACAAATATATCAGTGTTACCACAGAGATTGACTTTTCATACAAAATTTGATGACACTGATTTCTTAAGAGAAATGCTATCATCCTGATGCTCACAAGCCTCTCCCAGGTTCTATCCAAAATAAAAAAAAATAGCTTTGAATCCTGAATTTCAATTCAACGCTGAGGAAAACATGATGCCAATTCAATTTGTCTAAGAATGGTATTTATGACTCCAAACCGACAAATTTTTCCTGAAATTGCACAAAAAAAAAAAAAAAAAAAAAAAAAAAAGCACACATGGTCTCTGGCTATTAAGATTCATGTTAAAAAGGAATTTATAAATGGTTTGTCACCATAATTTTGATCCAAACACAGTAATGTTATCTTTAGATAAAGATACAGAGTTCATTATAAAAACAAGTTTATATTTAAAATCCCAGTAATCATTTAAAGGTGTTACAACTACAAGTAAACATTGTTTCACAGCAATCGTAGACAAAGTGTGACTTCTACTAGTAGTTGTCCAGTTTATAGTTTACCAACAACCTTCATTTGCAATTCCAACATTTAAACGATTTAATGCAATTTAACTGAAATCTGTGTGATTGGGGTTGTTTCACAATTAAAAATTAAGATTTTACACACAAGTTAGGTAGTTTTAGAAAACTTTCACTTTTTATATTCAAATTCTACTTTAATTCTTTTTTTAAACAATTCTCTTCACATGAAACATAAACTAAGTTAAAATAGTTTCCTAAATTGTATCATATAACAGCTTTTAAAATAATAGTAGATATTTCTACTAATTACAAAAATGTTTGGAACTTTTCTTATTAATGTTATGAGCTGATATAAACATATTTAAATATCTGAAGCAATATCTTTGAAAATTTACAAGATTATAGTTAATAAAAGTTATAGTCTTTTTATTGCATAGAAATCAGTCTTACCTTATTTTGTTAAATCATTTGAAAATAAAAAGAAATATGTAAATATTTTTATTTCATTAAAAATATATAAGCCAATTAAAAAAATGTCAATAAAAAGGTACAAAATAAAAATCAAACAAAATGAATTTTGAAGTTAATAATATATCTAACATATTATCAATTTTTAGTGATAAAAAGTTAGTTACAAGTTTATTCTAATGATTTAAAATGTGTTTTTTGTTACTATAAATATTTTGTTTTTCATACAAGGAAGCACTTTAACACATTAAAACAATCAATAAAAAGGAACAAAATTTTTAATAAAGACCATTCATATATTTTAAAAGTTTTTAGAAATAAAACATAGCTAAATTTGAAAATACATCTGTGAAATTACTAAAGAATTTTTATATACTTTTTCTTTTATTCTAATAATTTTTTGAAAGAAAATTAGTTTAATAAAATGAGAAGGTAAGAACATTTTCCTATATCATCCAACATCTGTAAATACATCCTTGTATATTCATAAATTCAATTTTTTTTATATATATATTTGGAATGATTCAGAAGAAATACGCACTAAATGCACAAATAGGAATAAATATTCCCATCACATATAGGCAATAAGTTATTATTTATTTCATATATATCAAATCAAAAATATTTAAGTTTACAGATAAATGGAAGTCATATAAAATTTGATTAAATAAAGAAAAAACCAAATAGACCAATAAAACAAATGCGTCCTATTATACAAAGACTTATGCCATTTCATCATAAATAATGAATATATTTTGGTCACATCACATATGACCTCTTTGAACACCAATACTCCACAAATTAAATTCAAAATAAGGTGGCAACAAGGGGAACCATGAAAGAATGAAAAATATGAGTCATTGCACATTTACATAAAACCTTCAAATAGCAGATAAACAATTACAACTTATCACAATATTTATAATGGAAACAGTTTCTTATATACAAAGAAAACTCGTGAAAAGCCTGTACTGGAACGAATGTGCTGCGGCCGGGCAGACGGATTCAGCTTGTATGTACCTGGAACAAGTTTGTAATTTTCCTTTTTTCCTTGCATAAGTTTTTGTTTTTAGTTTTTTTATTAACGCATAGTAAAAATCAAGTAAACAGGACACTGTTTCATTCATTCATCTTCAATTAACTAACTTCAATGAAACAGAGCCTCTGAAGCTGTAAGGAGTATAGAACTGGTACCAATTATTTAAAAGAACAGATTCACATGGTGAATAGGGGTCCTTAAATTAAGTTCATGGTTCTCAAGACTTATGATTGGACGTTAGCCAGGTGAGTCCTTCATACAGTCCGTCACCAGTTGTAGCACAAGATGGCTGGACATACCAATTACGATCTCGAATGCGAGTGAGACCAAGTTTTTCTTGTATTTCATGAGGCTTCATAGCTAGAAGAAATAATATTAAGAAATTTTAATACTAAAGTAAATAATGTATATGAAAACAGTAATAATAATTGACAATGATTTTAATAGTCCATATTTTATGTTACACATTTCTTTTATAATTTTTCTTGAGCTTGACTTTTAAATCAGACAAGGGTTCATAGTAGGGACAATAAACCCTTGAAATGTTACATTACATAGAAAATAGTAATGGAATAAACCAAATCACTTGAACAACTTGAAGAAATCAAACATTTTTAGTAATAATTAGGACATGAATAAAGTTAAACATTTATTGACAAAAATGATATTTGGAAGCAATATTAAGCATACATTTTAATTCATTTTTTAAAAGAAGATTTAAAAAGCTATCTAAAAAATGTATGTTATACATAGTCAAAAATCTTTTAGTTTTGTTAAATTTTCCTTCACTTAAAAGCCGAAAAAACTTTTATTCAATTTTAATTTACAAACTTCAGATTTTAGCTGCAATGTCAATATTTTTAAGATATACAGATAGTGGTCAAATAAGAGTTAGTTATTTCTAATTTTTAAACGGTGAAAATTATTTCCATTTAGTTTTTTTTGGTCGAGTGCCAGCCTGACTGGCAGAATGGGTGCACTGCTCAACTTTTTCAACTGAACCGCAATTGAGTGTGGAGTCAGACTTCCTCAGTAGTACACACATGCCATAGGTACCCGTTTATATGGTAGGCAACCATTCATACAAGGAAAGGACAAAAACAGGAGAAAGAGAAAGTACATCTACTACCCAAACCAGGATTCGAGCCTAGACCTCCTTATTCGTAGCCAGGCACGCTGACCACTAGACAGAGTAAGCGGCTTCCATTCAGTTAAAACTACATATTAATTAATATTTATTCTTGTAGTTTTATAAAGTAAAATTTATAACTGCAAATGCTTGGAGATAATTTGCTTTTATTAATTCGAATTTAAAATCTAAAAGGAAACAAAACATATTCTATGACAACACCAAAAAGTATTAAAATAAAATTGCTTCAAATTTTTGATAAAATCAATATTTACAATAACTATATTTTTAAATACACAATCAAGGGTTTAAATATATAAAAATGAAAATAATTTATAATTAGAATCAAACAACTTGAGTATTTTACATTTCATTTCTCAACATCACAATTTAATATTTTTTATTTTAAAACATTTTCAAAAATCAGATAAGTTGATCTATTTATGCTTCCCTCCCTGCACTTAAATCTCAGATGAGCTCTACAGTTAGATGGAAGCAGCGAGAGGGAGCTTGTGTAATTTAGAAGCAGAAAACACTGAATATTTGATCTAACACCACATAACTTCACTTGGAAGTCATCAAAATGATATATTTAACATGCCCCAGCTCCCTTTAGTGAATACAACAGATCTTCAGTTAAGCTGGGATTCAAACTCACTAACTTCCGATAATGAGAACATTCTAATCAATCATGTCACCACAATAATATAGCAAAATTTTGAAAAAAAATGCTACTTAAACAATAAAAAATAACAATAAATTTTTTCAAGGGCCGCCGTGCCCTGGTTGGTTAGGGCATTGTTCTAGTTACCAAAAGATGGTGAGTTCGAATCCCGGCTTAGCCGAAGATTCGCCGTGTTCACTAATGGCGACTGAGGCACGTTAAACCCGTCGGGTCGCAATGTCCTCCATGTTCCCATAACAAATTAATACCTCTGGGTGGTTGGAGCCAGGCTTTATGTCTTCACTGGTTTCAATCTCTAAATTAGAAGATTAAGGTGGTGCTGCCATCTATGAGCTAAAAGTCGTACTTTCACCTTCGAATGAGGGTGCTCTATTAAAAATATGGAAGACGCCCCCTCTCTGACTTCAATCGCCTAGTCTCTGCGATGGGCGAGCTTGGCGTCGCCAAGTGTCATTAACAACAACAACAACATTTTTTCAACTTCAACCCAGAGGCTGCAGTGGGTTGGGCAGTGAAGGCATCATTCTCATTATTAGCAGGTATTAAATTTTGATAAATGACACAGACGAAGATTTGCTGTTTTGCAACAGCAGATGCAACTCATAAATAGATCATGATTGTAGCACCTTCCACGTGAAATGATACCTTTAAAAGTAGTAGGGCAAAGTTTAAGAGTTTTCTGGTTGGTTTCTATATCTAAAATATGAACTGCAGGTCCATTAACAAGTTGCCATTTTATATAGGGGGGGGGGAGACTCAAATGGATATACCAGAATAAAATGAAACAGAACAGTCTCAAATAACTCAAACAGATATTTGAATTATTTAATGTTTTGGGGGCACTGATGAATTTTTTTTTCAGCAAATCAACACACAATGAAATATTCACATAAAAAATCCTCTAATTTAGAATTTATCTACCACTTTTTCAATAGGTGCTTCTCAAATAGTGAAATCTATGTAAAGAAAAAAGATAAATGCAATAAAGAAATGTTAAGCATAAGAAATCAGGAAACAACACAATTAGGAAGGTACACACAATTGCAATTTTTAATTATTAAAGGCAAATTTCTTCTGGAGAAAAGAAATAAAAAAAAGAGGGGAGTAGTTCATTTTACAGAAAGAGATCAGTGTATTTTTTGTAGAATTCTAACAATAATTCAATTCAGTTTTATAAAGTTTTAACTTCAGTAGTTTACAATTATGTTAATAATTATTTGGTTTTATTATCACAATAATTTTAATTTTATAGTTTCATATTTTAAATATAAAAACTTTCGATCACACAATTCCAAAATGTTTCCTTGTATTTAATAACTTAATTAAATTAATAAACTTTTATAGCAGAAATATGCATGAGTACTAATATAGTTTTCTTTGAATAACATTTTGTATTCCTTTGATTTTATTGAAGAAAACATAAAAAAATTTTTATTTCTAAAATATGAATGGTCAATCCATAGCATATCTGTCACAAGGTGACACATCAGAATTTCAATAAACACGTGAAAAATTCGGAAAATGAAATTTTACAAACTTTTTTACTGTATTACAATAACATCAGGTATGAACATCACTGATAAGAAACAACAATGCAATAAAATTTTTGGATTGCACTATTTCAAACATAGCACAAAGGCAATGCATAGTTCTACAAATCTGTTAACCATAGAAATGATAATTTTGACAACAGGGAAAAATGCCTCATTTTTTAACAATTAATTTTAACTACAGGTGAAGACATTTTTAAAGAACTTAATTGAAGTTATTATGTGATATATAAAGTTTGTAAATACTACATTTATCAAGATACTCTTTGTGATGGAAAGTCAAGGCTAACTACTGTTGTTAATTTCATCGTTATACAGTACATATTATAAAAATTATTAAATAAACAAATTATATCATTACCATGAAATATTAAAATTTTGGAAAAGCATGTTTAATATTTTTCAAACAAGATTTCAAAAGTTATTATCTATTTTACAGGATTCAGTAAATACGTGATTTGATAATTTTTTAAGATGATAAAAAATGACTTTTTACAAAAACTCTTTTAGTTACTTTGAATGATGATAATTATTACTCACTAGATTTACAGATATTGAAAATTAAATTTAAAAAAAAAAAAAAAAAAAAAAAAAAAAAAAAAAAAAAAAAAAAATTTAAATTCTAAGTGATTTAATTATATTAAATTTTGGAAATTTGTAAAAACAAATTCCCTAAGTTTATATAATTTTGCAATTAAATACTATCCCAGGTTTGGATCAATGTGTTTTTAATAATGAATACAATAAAATTAAACTATTAATACTGACTGATATTGTATCTAAAACACAAAATTTTGTTAATAGTTTCAATATTTATGGCTTAGAGAAAAATATAGATGATTTAATTCAATTTTCTAACAATAAAATCTATTACACATTTCTCTAATACTTTCATCTAATCCCTATTTTTTTCATCTTACATTTACACAGAGTAAAAGGGGGATACATTTATATGAAAATACTATAACCAACCTATAACTAACATTCCGCTTTTTCCAAATTTTCTAAATACTTTTCTGATTTTCTTTTCTTTCTTTTTTTTAAATACTTTAATAGATTTGACTGTTTTTCTCAAATCAAAAACTAAAATATTTCCATTCTGAATTATTTATATACTTTTACAGAAAGATGGTGGGATGTTAAGTAATTGCTAGCTTCTTGACAATTTTAAATCATATATACTATTATGGTGCTTATAAATTTCCAGTTTCCGAAAAAAAAAAAAAACTTATTTTTAATGAAAACATATTAACATATAACAAATGGAGTTTAGTAATGAAAAAATAAATTATTTAAACAATCTACTTACCATCTGGCAAGTCTTGTTTGTTCGCAAATACTAAAATTATGGCATCCCTCATTTCTCTATCATTTATTATTCTGTGGAGTTCTTGTTTAGCTTCATCTATTCTATCTCTGTCAGCACAATCTACAACGAATATTAAACCTTGAGTACCTGTGTAATAATGCCTCCACAATGGGCGGATTTTGTCTTGCCCTCCTACATCCTAAAAGAAAAATACCATTTTCATTAATTACTATCATCTATATTACAGAAGGGTTAAACAAGAAATACTACATTTACAAAAATTATTTAGTCTATTCTTATAATATTTCAAAAACATAATAAAGTTAAAAAAAGTTATTGGGAGAAAATTAAAAGGTACCATTATGCAAGTACATATTTTTCAATTTTTATAAAAATACATTCTATTTGCAGCCTTAAAATATTTTAATTTGTATAATAAACAATTTAGATTGTTTCATGGTAAACATTTTATAATTAATTTATTACGTTTGGTTAATCCTTTTAAATGATACCTTTTTTTTGTAATCATAGTATCAATTCAGATTTACAACTTAAAGTGGATTCTGGATTATAATAACATATACACCAAAAATGAAAATTTAACTTAATAAAAAATAATTTAAGTCTAGATTACTAATGATTTAACTGGCAACTCGACACTTTCAATTATTTAATTATTTTCAATTGATGTTACCGTATTTTCCTGTATATATTGTGATACATATATTATCAGCAGTACATATTTTAGACTATTCGAAAAAAAAAAAAAAAAAAAGCTGCAGATTATGCTTTTTTTTTTTTTAATCGAAAAAACCGCCATGCGGATAATACGTTGCTGCGGATTGTATACAGGAAAATACGGTAATTTATATGGTGTGGATCAAAATTAATCATGACAGAAGACAGAATAAGTTATTGTTGATTTCTAATTTGGAAGTTATTTATAAACCAATGTAATATATTATTAGTTATGATTTAGCAATAAAGTTTAGAAAATATTTTAGAGACTTGAAATTTTTAATTTGCAATTAATAATAATTATTTTATAAAAATAAACTTGAAAAGTGACAATTATTTATTGTAATCTGTGAAAACTAAAAGAATAAAAAATTTTATAATAGAAAAGGAAATTAGACTCAAAATATAGCAGAACACTTCATGAAACTGAACACTGTGACAAATTTGATAAATAGACAATTAAATGGGCATATTTCAATGTCCTTATATACATTCTACAATATGAAGAAAATATTCAAGTTTTTGAAAAATAATTGTAAACTTTATTTTTATTGAATTTATTTAACATTAATTGCTTGTATTTCTGAAGAAAATAATGAGGAAAGAAACTGCACAAATATTAATCAAAGGGAAAGCATTATTTATATAACATTTAATACATTTTATGATTCTTTTCCTAATTGATTCATTTTTCTTATCTCTGTCACTGTGCGATAAAATCTATCTAGTTTAGATGCATTCGAAACAATTCATATGAATAAGTCAATTTGTAAGAATTTTTAAATATAGTATAAGCCTTTTGTTAGAATTCTTTATAGATATTAGGATGCATTTAGGACTCACAAAAGAAATTTGTCATCCAATGATAATTTTTTGCACATAAAGGCTAATTAGGTCGGGACCTACAAAAGAAAAAATATGGGAAACTCTAAAGTATCTATGATTATAGATTTGCATAAAGAAAGCAGAAATATATTTATCTCTCATTGTTAAACAATTGTTGGGAATACGCTCAGAACATTCCAAAGAATAAGTTCATAAAAATTATTTTATTGTGAACAAATTCCTTCATTTATGTTTTCACATAAAAAAATTTACAAGAGACCGCAAAATTTTAGATAATTTACAACAAATATAAAAGAGGGTTAGATAAATTACTAAATATAAGAATATAATTAAGGAACAATGTAGTCAATTTAATTACAACAAATTCTTAATTTTCTAATTAGTTTTATTACTTAATTTTATTATCATATATGTAAAAGAAGATTATTATTAGAAACACGGAAAAAACAACAAATAATAAATAAGTTACACTTCTGTAAATAGAACTTGCAATGGTGGAAATGAATAAAAGAGCTATCTATTCAACGGCCAATTTGAAATATATTACTATACATTTTAAAACTATGGACATTGTGGGAAAACATTAGGCATAAATGCAGCAAAAGAAATATCAAATACAATCAAACTATTTCATTATATAATTGATTTCCTAACATTTTTAAATAAAAGACACATATTAACTCTAAGTATGCTAATTCTAAACAACTAATTCTTATCTTATTTTAATATGATTTAATTAGCTATTTCTTTTACCAGTTAGTTCTTCAAAAATTAATATTTTTTTACATAAATTTATGGGGACAATAATTTCATTTGGCTAGCAATAAGTGTTTTTATCACTATTAGCAGTTATACAAATTTTTTTTTACTCACATGTAAAATGTGCTTTTATTCACAATTAGAGACAATGTTCTAAGTTAAAAATAATTTTGTTCCAGAAAATTTCTTTATATTTTAAAATTAAACTAGTGAAGACCAACAGAAATTGATGAAAAATAATATGAACTTACCCAAACATTGAACTTCACATTTTTGTAAGTGACAGTTTCCACATTAAAACCAACAGTAGGAATAGTTGTTACTGATTGTCCAAGTTTCAACTTATATAGAATAGCTAGTTCAAATTAAGGCTCATTTATTATTATTAAAAGGTTATAAATAACATTGTGAACATAGAGAAATCTAATATGATTTATAGCAATTCATTTAATATGTATATATTTATGTAACTAATCATAAACTATATTGTAATAGGCTACAAAATAAAATGAAGAATTAGCAAAAATTTAAAAATAGATTAAATTCATAACTTGTGTTGACCTTAGAGGAGTCAAATCATACATATTTAACACAAAACAAATATTAATAGTTAATATTTGTCAAAGGATACTTGTTTTACCAGCTGCATCTAGGCCTAACATCAATATTCTCATTTCTTTGTTACCAAATATTTTGGATAATATCTTCCCCATTTCATTAGGCTGTTTATTTTTCCACTATCCCTAAAAGAAATAATATTATCACAAACCACAAACTTAAATTTATTTTATATAAACTATTATTATAACTGGTAATAAAGTAAAAATAAATGCTGAAACAAAATGAATAAAAAATATTTTAAAGTAATATTAGGAGTTGCATTATGAAATACATATATTTGAATCAAATTCATCATTCTGTAATAGTTTATATAATAGTTTTACCATGTAATTTTTCACGTGAGTTTTTCAATTTTTTGAAAAGTCCTATACATAATTTCTATTATAAATGTTCCTTTTTATTAACACATAAATTAATAATAATGGACAAGATATCCAGGGAAAGAACCGTTAATTATCTTCTGACATATACACAAGATATAAATCACAATGAAAAACGAAGATTTCCATCCATAATTTATTTGATTTTAGGAAAATTATCAGCAATCATTCATACTACCCAATTTTTGCATTAAAACTTTGCTTTTTAATTTATGTTGAAGAACTTATAATACTTTGATTTGCATTTAAAATCCAATCTAGTTGGATATTTAACAGGCACTATTGCCTGCTTTTACAAATAAATTTATAAATATGTAGACTTATAGATCTTCGAATTATTGTAATTATTTTCAAAGTACGTTGGATCAGATTTACTGTAAAGTCACCCACAGAACGATTTCTTTACATTTGGCGATAATTTTTTTTTACTGGCAACCAGGCTGTGATCAAACACAGATAAGAAATTTCAACAACTTTAATCGATCAATTAATGTAACCACCATATGTAAGTTTCATTTAACCATGTTGAATGTTGCTGTTTTTTGGTATGATGAGAATATCATTTCAAGGTATTTGTATAGATAGGATGAATGGAAGGAGATGTTGAAATTTTTAAGAAAGCAGGTTTGATTACAGATATATATGAGTGATGTAAATGTGAAAATATGAAACTGGTTATAAGGCATGATATAAATGATGGTTACAAATGGAGATGTAAAACTAAGATGAAAGGAGAAACACCTGATGTTAAAAGAAGTGTGAGAAAGTGTTCCTTTTTTAATTGGGTAGATGGTTGGTTGGGTTTTGTAACGCAAGGTCCAAAAAGGACAAGCTGCACCATTGAATTGGGTAGAATGGCAACAAATGACGTTTTAGTACAAGTTTATATGTGAGTGAGTTAGAATAAGACTGAGTTAAATATGAAAGAGAGTAAAGGTTCTCCTAAGACTTTGTGTGATTTTTGTTCTTTTTGCAGTGAGGTTTGTGTGGAAGAGATTATTGAAAGCATCATGAAACGAGGTGTAAGCAGTATAATTGTTGAGATAAACAAGAGCACACAAATTTGGTAAATGTAAATTTAATTGAGGGGGGGGGGGTAAATATGCAGGAAATAAATGGGCTTTGGAGGAATTGAAGGCAAAATGAGTAAATGTTTTATCAAAGTTATGGGTGATAGAACATTTGATTCTTTGTTGAGTAGGATAAATGGAGTTTATTCTTATGAATTTGACAATTTAAGAACTGCTGGGAGATCTACTGCCTCTCTAATGAAAGCTTTGTGAACCTGAATGTTAATCATAGTCTAAATTTCAAGGACTCATACATAGGTGTTCACATAAATACCATCAAAAGTGGAGAAGAGTAAAATAGGGAATGGCATCATTGAAAGCCAAATATGGATAAGATTATTATTCAGTCAAATATTTATAGAGAAAGAAAAATAATTACATGTGCAATAAATTTTTATCGACTCCATAATATGCGTACCCTCTTTAAAGAGTTGACGGAAAGCCAGGTGTGGCATCGAAGTAGAGCAGGTTGAAAGTTGAGAGGGGGCGATAGTAGCAAATAGGAGAGAAGTATGTTTGATTTCAGAAATTTTATAGTCCTTTTATTTTTGCACAGGCAATATTTTTTTCTACGTTGTTTTCTTTAGATCTCACTTATGCAAAAATCAGAATTTTGGCAAGATTTTGATAAAGTTGCTAAAGGTGACCATATAGTAAATTTTTGTATGGTCACCTTTAGCAACTCAACAACTTTTATAAGAATGTCAAAAATGAAAAATAACAAATAATAATGCTTTGAATTGGAAACTATATAACTCAGCATACTTAAAAACTGATGTTTTCGCTTAATCATAGCCATAATAAATAACTATTAATTAAATTTGGATGATTAAGAGGAGTCTTGTCTAATTTTTACAAAGTTGATTGCAAATTTTGGACGAGTTAATTTCAGACCCAATTTACTTTGAACCTGAATCAATTTTGCACACCTGAAAGGTGATATTTTTTAACTATCAGAAAACAATAATTCAGAACTGGCATAATATCAGAAACTGTAAAACCACAATTGCTTCAATAAAAGAATCTTTTCAATAAAAATTAAAATTCTATCTAGTTAATTATCTTTCTATAGTAAAACTAAGCACTACATAGTTTAAAATGTGTATCTCACTATTATGAGTGATAGATTATCCTATTTGCAGAGAACACCTACCTATGGATTTTTTTAAAACGAGTAAAAAAAAATTTCTATTAAATCTACATCTTATTGAATATTAGGAGTTGGTTGTATTTTGATCATTAGAATAAGCTCCCCTTGTACACAGGAGCTAATTTGAACTCATAGGTTAAGATTAATTCTGATCTATTACAAGAATTCAAAGCCAAGAAAGGAAATAAACTGAAAAGCTATTGAAATGAATACCAGTTGAATGTCAACTTATCTTGCAAATTGCATAACATTTTTGTCAAATATTTGCTAAACTTTCTTCAAAATCAAAATTTTATTAATGACTTTTCTTGTCACATTAAGTTTAGATTTTTTTTTTTTAGCCACTTACTTAAAAAGCACATCAGTAATTTCTTAGTAAAGAAGATATTTTTTTTTTTTTTTTTTTTTTTTTACACAATTCTTCTTTGCTTACCTACAGTTAAGCCACTTACAAGCTAAAGTTCTCTCACCAATTCTTACTCACCTAGATCAATCCCATGCAATGGCCCTCAGTCAGTTAATTTCTATTGCTCTGAAATCCTTTTCTACATCATTCAACAATCTGGTTGGAGGTCTTTAATCAAAAGATTCTTCAAGATATTTTAAAAAGCAGAGATATTAGGTTCACTTTGTAACTCTTTACTGGGAAAGTCTATCTTCTGATATAATCCCCAAGTAAAATGGGCCCCATTTTAGTCACTCTTGTGACACACATAAGATACATTGAAGTATTTTTACATACACAAGTGTTTAATATAATTTATCATATGTTTTTAAAATTTTATTTTCATAATTACTTAAAATGTTTTAAATTGGGACATATGACAAATGTTTTTACTTTCTCATACTTAATTAACGCATTTATAAACTTTTAGAAAGACCTTAAAATTTATAGAATGTACATTTTATCACATTATTTGTTTTATTAATTTTGTCAAAGGATATATATTTACACTAATGTTATGAATTAAACCTTTCAGGAGAATCTGTCTAGAGCTAAAGGCTTTCTTGTTATTAAGCCCAAATTCATGAAATTACCCAAGTATCAACAAATTATTTAATAATGTTCTGCACAGTATTTCAACGACATATGCTTTATGCCACATATATGTGAAACTAAATAAATATACAATATGATCTTGTGCCAAAAATTTTGTTTTTAAAATGTTCCAGAACACTGGCATAAATGTGTGACGGCATGGGGAAAACGAGAAAACGCTCTTGCATGCCTACTTGTCATACAGAAACTGAGTGAGTTTTTTGCTGGCGCGAAAGGTTTAAGGAAGTGCTCTTTTTATTTCCCTATAAATTGAGCTTCCACTTTTAGTTATAAACTGGACACTAATAACAAGTTTATGGACAATATAAAATACTAATGGAACTGCTTTAAAGAGATAACAATGATAATTACATTGTATAATATATTTCATTTTTATCTTTTAATTTAATTTGATTGTAGCTATGATGATTATTAAATAACTCGTTTATATTACCAAATATTAAACATAAATATATCCTTTTTGAAATGTGTGTCCTTAAGTGATGTCAGTTGTATCAACGACATTTAAAATTATGAATTTTCCTTATGTAGCAAATATTTCTTCATATAAATTGTTAAACATTATTTTTCAAATGTTTGTATTTACTATTACTTATAAATACTTATAAATGTCAAAATAGGTAAGGATGTTTCATATTTAAGAAAATTTTTTTCAATGTAAATGACTTCTTGTGCATATTAGTAAGGGAGTTAAAAAAAAAAAAAAAAATCTAGGTTTAAAATTTTAAATAGAAGCAATTAAGTTTCATTACAGTAGCTTTTTGAACATATTGTATCTAAAATATAATTTCAATCAAACACCCTAATATATAAGGATTTTGATTAACATATTTTTAGTAATCTATACTTAACAAAATTAAGGATAATATAATTTATCAAAATGTAGTAAACAGAATTTTTCATTCATAGGTATTCAAGATAAGGATGCATGATTAGCTCAGTAATACATTAGTTGCTGCTAAGCATAAATATTGGTGAAAATGCGCTTTAGGTCCCCTCCTTGGCGCGATTTCAAAAACACCGATGCCATGGCGAAAATTCTACCGCTATTTCAAAGTAAAATTTAATTAGCGACCAATGAAAAGGCTAGAACAAACCAATAATTATTGAGCATGCGCGAAAAAACGCTCAAACTCGTGAGTTGGCGAAGTAGGGGACCTAAAGCGCAGATTAACCTAAATATTAAAATAGAATATTAATAAAGAGCAAAAAGAACACCAAATTATAATTTAAAAAAAAAAAAAAACATTCTGTGATGCATATCACATAACATGAAATGAATAAAAATACCATTATTAGTGCTTATTTGAACGTACTTGCCATTCAACAATCAAAATAACTGGCATTATAGTTTAAAGCTTGTTCTACAGTTCATACACAGAACACTGAACAATTTTTGAGATACAACAATGATAAAAGAAGAAACTACTAAATGTAGTTTCCCAAATCTTTGAATTATACCTTGAAAAATTTGTGAGATAAAAATATTTTAAAAAATAATGTTTTCAAAGGTTTAATATAAGCAAACAAATGCAATGTAGGTGCACAATAAATTTTACATGCAAAGATCTTGGCTCTTTCTAACAATGGAGGCCATAAAAATTAAAAACTATACACTAAAGAAATTTTAATATTCAGCCTTTTTATCAAGTGTTTTATAAAATCATGAAGAATTACTCAATTAAATACTACTTCCAAATTATATTTCTTACCAGTAGTGATCAACTTTTATAACACATCTCTATCAATGAGCATAATAAACATTAAAAAGTTAAATATTAGCATATTAAACATTAAAAAGATAAATATTAGCACAAAAAATGTAAGGAAAAGTTAAACTTTCATTAACAATAATTTTACTAATCGCATAAAAACTTTTACAGCATATAACAAATATTTCTTAATGGTGCAATAGCTTTTAAATATTAGCTGAAAAAATGTTACACAATCCAAAATAAAACAATTCAAAAGAATCTTCCCAAAAGGATAAAGAAGAAACTTTAAAAATTTCTAATTAGAATGAAATTTTTTAAAACTTAATATTTTTACTTATAGGCAGCTACTGAAGAATTTATTTAAAGTTTATTATAAAAACTGCTTTCTATTACATTTTTTGTTGGTAACAAATTTGGTTTTTAAAGTTAAAGCTATAAGTAAAATGATTTCCGGCTATCTTCACTGATTTTTTTAAAATTTGTAGAAAAGTTGAAAAAATAAATATAACTAAAATTGATAATTATATAGCAAACAACAAGAACATTTATAAAAACAAAGTATTATATCTGAAAAATAGACTCAATTTTCACAAAATTAATAATATTGTATCCAATTTTTTATAATTTTATACTGATAATTTTTTAACAAAAATTTGTTTCTTTATCAGAAATTGTGCTATTAGGGCATTAAAAAAGCCTTTCTTCAGAACTCAAACATTTTAATTATTGGTCGGCAAATAAAATTTATCCATAAGGCTCTAACCACTAAATTTATTAGCAACTCTAACAGTAAAAATATAATTTAGTTTTTTCCATTATCAAAAGTACACAACCATTTTCTGTTAGGTAATCCTCATAAAAATTAACACATCTAAAAGCTTATTATTTCTATTTTACAGACATTCATTGGACTTTTAAAGATTTATCTTTCAGAAAATATTTCCGGTTACATTCAAAACAAAATATAAATTTTTAAATGTAACATTTTATAAAACACAAAACTAGGTACATAAAATAAATAATAAAATTAATTTTAATAAATTTTTCATATTCAACTTATATAGCGATAATTAAATTATATTACTGTTGATTAGAGAAAGAAATGCTGAATTACAGTAACTTGTGTTAAATTAAGCAAAAATTATTCAAGAATAAAATTGTAGAAGATAAGACAAATAGTTATCAAAGATGAATTATTTTCTCATTTAAACAAACAAAATTATAAAACATGTTTTTACACAAATTTAATTTACGCTTTCCTATTATCTATAAAACATATCGCTTTATTTTAAAAAACTGAAAATGCAAGGTTATATTCATCCCAGTAAAAAATATTCTCCATTCATGACATAGGAAATTGTTATTAAAGAATTTAATTCAATTATATGAAGATAATACTAACATAAATAGGACACCAAATTCGGAAAATGTTTTCATTATCCATGTAGTCGGCCAAATAAGAAATAAATGGTTTCAATTTTGTTTAACACATTAAATAAACAATATTTGGAAGAATTTCATTACTCTTATTATATACTTTATGTAAATGCAATATTTATTCTTCACATTATAAATTATTCCAAAATAATTTAATCAATATATGTTTAATATTTTATATGGTATAGGCTTAGTTGGAAGTTCTCAATATATTTATTAAGTGAAACATAAAAGTGCATAGTAATATATACGTCACTCTTAACAAATTCATAAAAAATAAATTTTGTAATTTAAACATTCTACATTTTTGTTGATACTTACTAAAAATTCTATTTCAAAACCGGTGATTTCAAGGCGTTGGTCAAAAAGAAAACGAAAATTTTTATATTTCCTATCAGGCTTCACCCTAAATCACTAATTGCAAAAATATTCTGATCAGGGTCAGACATCATACCTTAAGTATAATTCCGAAATTTTCATTAATCCATTTGATAAACAACACATTCCAACGATGCTCTCATTGACCTCAAAAAAAGTCGAATGAATATTTAGCGGAAGTAACTATACCAACAACTCCATCGAATTTCCGGTTTTAAGTTAAATTGCCATACTTAATATCAATATGAATCAACTAAATATATACATTATTTATTAAAAAATATTCAAAACGTAAAAAATTATATAATTATTAAAAATAAAACATCAATGATCACCTAAGGCAGATATATTTATAAGAATACACCTATTGTTTCTTTTAATCATTAGTTTAATGCAAATTTGAAATAGTTATTTAAATATTTTTAGATTGCCAGAGAAAATGTATAAAATATTTATGTTTGCATATTTATGCATGAATTTCCGAAGCATTATTTAAATTTTTTAAAATAAACTTTTTAAAAATATTTTCACTTATTTAATATTAATGGCAACAGCAAAAAAAAAGAGGTTAGTTTAAAAAATTCAAAGGTTTGAAAATTTATTGTTTCTCTTTTCACTATTTAGTTTAAAAAATTATGAGGAAGTAATGCCATTAATTAAAAATCAAGTGTAATTTTTATTTGTGTTTATGTAATTTAATTATTTTTATTTATTAACTTTTAATGTGTGCTATTATTTGATTTTAGTAGGGTTGCTTTGTAAAAAATATTGTTTTCATGTCATTTTAGGTATCAAGAAATCTTAGTAACAAAGACAAAAAAAAAAAAGGCATACATAACATTGACAAAATATGAGAGGATTTTATCACAAACTTATCATTTATATATCTGTAAATCCAGCTAAGTCTTTTGTAAATTGATAAAATATCTTCATTTTGTGTTATTATAACTGACTTTAAAATGAGTGAAACAGAGCCCTATAGAGCTACTAGATTGGTAAATATATTTACATTGATTTTGTGATTGATTTGCTTTTGTTATAATTAATTTGAATATTATAAAATTAAAATCATTTTTATAATTTTTGAGCAATTCCATAAATATTAATCTTAATAATCTTTTATAAAATTATATGTTAGATACATGCTTGCCATACAGTTTTATTAATATATAGTGTATCGCAAAATGCAGTTTTGAAAAGCAGAGAATTTTTCTGAAAGAAAGAAATTTAACTGATACATGGTTGATATTTAGGAGTTTTCATTTTTGAGATATTTGTATGTATATCATATTATTTGATATAGTAAATTCTCTAAATTATGAAAATTTAAATTTGATCAATAAATATATTTTATAATTTGAAATTATATTTCAGTTCACTATTTGGTATATTTTCTAGCTTTTTTGCTGACAAAAATTATACAGTTTTATGCTATGAATATGGCTTTTCTGAAAATTTCCTTTAATTTAGTTACCACTGCTAGACGTTCTGACAAAATGCTAGAAAATTTATTTTTCGGTTGAATTCTAGGAGATCCTGCATCCTTGGTGACAAACTGAAAAATAAAAAAATAACACCAAGACAGAATAAAATGGCAAAATAAGAATTCCAAAAATAGTTAAGTTTATCAAATCTAGTGTATCAAAGTAGGTTTAACAAGACTGGTGAAAGTTATCACCAACCAAAGTTATTTGTGCCAAAGGTGTGAGCTTTGCTAAGATTCAACCAACTTTTCACTACCTTAAAAATACAGTCGGAAAATATAATGAGTACTTATGTATTAGTATCACTACAGCTGATTTTACTATTATTATTTTCTTAATAAAACATGTTTGTAAGAATCTTTTCTTGTTATTACTTAGAATATTTAGGTGTGATTCCAGTGGTGCTAATTCAGCTTGCAGTAACACTAATACTTATATATTAGTGTCATGCTCAATTCATGCCACATAATGAAATAAAATTTGAAATAATTTTAAAAATGACACTTATTCATGCCTAATCATTAACATCCTAATATTCATTATTATTACATTTTTGTAGAAAAAATATATAATATTTTTAATCTCTAATATATATATTTTTTAAATTATCCCTGCTATTGTCTTTTTAGACATGAGGTTCTTGCAGTCCAATACAATACTGAAGTAGCTCCAGAAGGCAAAAGCCTCAAAAGGCAGTGGTTCTATGTAATACTTTAAGAATGTAATACTTTAGGGCCAAGGTGAAAAACTGAGAGTAAACCTTAATCATTATTTTGAATAACATTGGTTTTTATAATACATACTTTTTAATTAATTGAGCTATCACACATTTTTAAAAACACATTGCATGTTAGTTGAGCTTTCAGGTAAGGATCAGTAATCAAGCAACACTACTAAATTGATCACATAAATAAAAAAAGGATTTCTTACAAAAATATTTATAATTAGGAGATGTGACATTAGTTCAAATATTTCACCATAATTAATTTAACTTGTAAGATATTTATTGGGTAAAATATTTATATCATGCTAATTTAATTCATATATAAAAAATGAATAAAATCATGTTTTTGTTTCACTTTTGTCAGAAGTTCAAGCTTTAAATTAAAAAAAAATATCAATTCAGCTTTTTTACCACCATATGTTTATTTTTCGATCTTAAATTTAAAATTAATAACTTCAATTTCTTTATTAACACTGATCTAAGGTATTTATGATTTTCTACTAAATGAACTGAAAATAAATCTTATTTTTAATTCTACGATTATAAAATGCTTGCATTGGTAACCCTTTCGTACCTACTGTCACATATACATGCCTGCAAGAAACATATTCCTTTCCCAGCCGACACACAGGTGTGACAGAGCCTTTTCTCGCTCACCTCCGACTGTCACACATTTGTGCCTGTGTCCTAAAACGTTTTAAAAACTATAATTTTCACCACAAGATACCATTCTATGTCCATTTAATTTCAGATACATGTAGATTTGATCTTCTACTCGAAATGAGAGAAACATGACTCGCATACACATCATTTTCGATTTAAACATAGGGGAAAATAAATGCTTCCAAATGAAATGCTTTATGTCAGCTCTTTAAATTTTATAGTAAATAGGCAGTTTTATGTCCGCTAGATTATTGGTTATTTTGGTTTATGGTCCAGTTTTCAGTTGATAATTAACTCTTGTAGACAAGAATTCTTTCTGTTACCATTACAATGTTGAAGCGTCTAAAATATTTAACTGAGCCTGAAATAGCAAAAATGATCCAAAATATTTCAGATATTGATTCTGAAACAGATTCTGGTAGTATTGATGATGACACTAGAATATATTTTTATTGTTTTGTTCATAAAAATTCAAATTCTATACAGAGCATTATTAAACAATGCATTAATTCTTCAGTAAGTTCATGGATTTAGGCTTAACAGAAAAAAAGCCTCCGTCCCTGGACAGACACTCGCAAAAGAAACTACTGACCTCAGCAATAAGCCTGTCTTAGCGTTTCCTGTTGGAAAAAGAGAGAACGATCGCGAAAGACTTTTTCTGTGATTGATTTTGTTCAAGTATAAAAGGCAAGCTGTTTCTTTTTGTTAGAAAATTTTAATTGTGACCATTTTGCATACTTCAACTTGAACTTTTTCATTAAATTGCTATTCAAATAATGAATATTATTTGAATAAAAAAATTTTTCTTTTGCTATAGGAATTCTTTTTAAACAGTTATTTATTTAAATGCTTCTTAAAAAATCTTTAATGATTTTAAATTAAAGTGTAATCAAGAAATTTCAGTATATATGTATTAACCAGTCAATTTTTTTATGCAGAATAAAAAAAATCATCACTAAGTGCTGGAAAGGCAACCAATATGGCTAAGAAATGCAATAAGTTATGAAATAAAGGGTGAACTTGAGAACAATGATTAAAAACATTGATAAATTAAAATACAGCATAATTCCAATACATGAAACTAAATTAAGTGTCCTCTGCATTAATACTTTCAATTTTTTCCGCAAAAAGCAATATTTTAAAAATAATATCATTAGTATATATTGTTTTAAAAAATATGCAGGAATGTAAAATTAATAAGTGAGTTTGCATGGAATCATTTCTTTATCAGTAGCTATCTACCATGCAATTGACTATGATATTTGTATTTTGGAAAATATAAAAATATATATATATATGGATATATAATGAAATTTATTATACTATTATTAATAAAAATTATGTCAACTCTTAGGCTTTTATCTACTGTTCTCTATAATTAAATAAAATCTGTTTATTGAAATGTCAAATATATTTGGATCCCTGTCTGTTTTATTTTACTATTAAAACGTTGTGGCAATTATCTAAAAATTATTCATCCTAAGTTATAGATTATCAGAATAATGTAATTCATGTAAACTAACTATAGCTAACCTATTGTGAAAATTTTTAATAAATCTTATTTATCTAATTTTATTTTCTAACTTAAAATAGTATATTAATTTAGTAGGTAAAATTTTTGTGTCTTATGAATTGAATCTTATTAATTTCTTTTAAAAATATTAACATGATTTTTTAATTATTAAATTTATTTAAATCCTCCAATATTGCCCCCCCCCTTTTTTGTCGAATGGCAGCTAGATTGGCAGTATGGGTGCGCTGCTCCACTTTTTCAAGTGAACCGCAATTGGGTGTGGCGTCTGACTTACTCAGTACACACATGCTATAGATACCCATTTATAGAGTAGGCAACCATTCATACAAGGAAAGGACAAAGTACATCCATGCCTGAACCAGGATTCGAACCCAGACCTCTGTATTCACAGTCAGGCATGCTGACTACTAGACAGAGTAGGCGGCAATATTGCAGTTAATATTTATATGTGTATTTATATTGGCAATGAGATTTTTTATTTGAAATGGTTTTTAATTTTATCTGAAACTTCATAATGATTAATTACACTTGATATTTATTTAAATGACTTTTATTAATTTAATTATTAAGCTTTTAATACAACAAGCTGATTTAACACCATTTATGCGTACAAAAATATTATTTAATAATAAAAATTTATTCCAATTTTTATTATTTTTCAGTGGAATGAAGTTATTGCTGCTTTCCAGTCTGGAATGCCTTTGAAAAAGCATAGACACCGTATTCAAAGTTTTAGTCATTGTTTTACTGGAGCAGAAGCAGTAACATGGCTTCATTGTTATCTAATGAACAACCCTAACTTTGGCTCAAATGTTACCAGGTTGAATTATTAAAATATTATTACATAAAGTTGCATTAAGTTAAAATTGTTAATATTTGATTTTTAAATTTATTTGAATGTTATGATCTCTTCTGTTTCAGCAAATTTTAAATTTTTAATTTAAATTAAAATAACTTAATTTACTGTAATTAAAATATTAAACAGATTAAGTTTTGTTGGAACTAGGAAATAATTTGCTAGGAGAAGGATGTCAAACTTCTGCTGCCCCACTTTGAATATTTTATAGATTTGCCTATAGAATAATACATATTAAAGAATTCCAATATATATATATATATATATATATATATATATATACATTGATAAATAAATAGGATCAATAATAATTATCTGCATTATGTCAAAAAATAATACTCTCTTACACAAATATTTTAACATTCCAGTATGAAATTTATGAACTTTCATTGTTTAATTTCTGAATTTTTACTATTTATCATCCCTCAATTCTATCAACATGATTTTTAATCAAACGAGCAATAACATTCTCTAGTGAGCTACTTATGAGTTTTCTTAATTTTTTTCTTTTTAAAAATGAAATTAATCAATGCATAAATTTCAAAACTTTATAAGAAAGTTAAATTCGGATCATTTCTACTGAATATTAAACAGTGAATATCCTATTCTTAATAATATAATATAAATGCAAGATTAAAATAATTTATTAAATCCAAAGTAGTATGATGATAAATGTCATATCTTATTCAAAATTATTGGCTTTAATTTAAATTCTAAAAATAATTCTAAAATTATAAAAGTAAAATATTTTTCTTGAATTTGTTAATTTGTTTTTTAAATTGATAAAATGAGATGGGGAGAAATTGTATTAGGAATTTAAAAATCTGATACTTTTGAAAGAAATGCATAAATGCATACAAAGATATTAAATTTCAAATCTGATCAGATTGGAAATAAAAACAAACTGTTAATCTCTATGTCAGCTTTTTGAAAAGATTGTTAAAGCTCTTTAAATAATTTTTTTGCTAAGGTAAATTTATTTTTACAAAATTTAACAGGGAAAAGACTGGAGTAAATAGCAATGATAATCCAAGATTTTATATTTATGAGTTAATTTTTTGATTGTTTGTCCGAAGTTTAACATTACTGCAAAGCAGTGGTAATTTTGAAATAAGTTTATTTTTAAAATTTTTATTTATATAAATTAATGTTACTTTTTCTTAACTAAGAATAAGCCAATACTTTTTAAATTTAATCTTTAACTAAAATTTTTAATTGTTTGAAATAGATATTTTATTAACAGAATTCGTGCAAACAAAAAGAAAAAAATTTGAAATATATTGAGGAAATTTTATTTCACTATCATTCTCTACTTTGTTTATTCATCTCTCAATCATTATTATAAATAAATTTTTTAAATATACGAGGGTCACTCTGAAATTTTGAGATACAACTAGGATTTTAAAGTTACACTAACAAAATTTTAGGTATGTTCAAAGTAGTCTGCTCCAGCATCAATGCACTTTCGTAGACTAATTTTCCATAGATTAAATGCCTCAAGCCATATATTTCTTGGAATAGATGAAAAAAGGCATTTATAGCCACATCAATCTCTTCTTCTGAATGAAAACGATGTCTACGTAAGTTCTTTTTTAGATTAAAGAATAACCAAAAGTCGCACATACCTAGATCAGTTGAATACGGCGGATGTTCGATGAATTTAATTTGTTTTTGTTTAAGAAACTCAACTGTTAATCCGGCTGTACGTGAAGATGCATTGTCATGGTTAAGCATTAATCCCCTAACATTCAGTTCTTGTAGAATTTCTGGAAGACATTTAGTAGTATACCAGTTTGTTGTTACTGTCTTCTATCCTTCCAACTTGATGGCTTTCACCTATCCCGTACTTCTGAAGAAAACGGCATACATCACTTTTTTCAGTGCGCGTTGTTTTTTCACCATCGTCGGCGTGGGATCATCTTCAAAGATCCATACTTTGCTTTCTTGACGTGTTGGAACGTCAAAAAACAGTATGTACGTTTCATCACCTGTTACAATTTTAGAAATGATGTGGTGGCCACCATCATTTAGCAATTTAAGAATTTCTTTACTGATTCTGACACACTCCTCTTTTTGGTGCTCAGTTAGATTATGGGGAACCCAATGGCAAACTACTTTTTTCATAAGTAATTCTTCATGAATAATTTTGTCTATGACTGCAGATCCAATGTTAAGTTCCTTCTGTATCATTTGATAGGTACAGCGATTATCATCCATTAACATTTTTCGTATAGCAGACACATTATCCGGGATTACTGCCGACGGCAGCCTTCCTGTGTGTTCTTCATCCTAAAGAAAATTTCAACCTCTTCTAAATTCTCTAAACCATCTGAATACAGTAGCACGAGCTGGAGATTCATCACCAAATGCTAATTGCAACCGCTGAACACATTCTTCTTGATTTAATCCTGCTTTAAAATCATAGAAAATCATAGCACGAAAATGTTCTCGTGTCAACTCCATTTTCTCTTCTGTTTAAAATTTATTCTATGCTAAACAAGTGGAAGTAATTCAGTAAAAAATCGTCTTCTGTGTTAAAATACTTTGTATTTTAAAGTTAAACCGTTATTTTTATTTTGTAAATTCTCGTCTGTGCGTATCTCAAAAATTTCAGAGTAACCCTCGTATTAGGAAATAATTTTTCCTCTCTCATAGGAGGGACTTAATCAAGTGAAGTCAAATAAATGCTTATCAATAGAAAAATTAATTAAATGATAGTTAATTTTTTTATTCACATTTTTTTAATGCTTTATTAAGTACCTCTAGTTTTAAATGCTTTCACCACTTTTAGAAAGAAATATTTCTTTAAATTTTATTTCTATTAACTTCTTTTTAATAGATTTCTTTTGAAATATACAATTTGATTTGCAGTTAAATATTTACTGCAAATAGAAGTTTACTGAATGAGCAACATTTTGAGGAGAAAATATTATCATAAAATATTTTAAATAAATAGTTGATCAGATCACAAATTATATTCATTGTGAATTATATTCTTTTCATTTTATAAACACTCAAGTACCAGATATCTGAAGCCAAGAGCCTATATGTATACTGTTGTTGACTCCCCAGCATGAAGCATTATACTGCCTGGGCTCACCAACGTTGACATTGCACTGTTGGTGACTGGAATACTGATCTGATAAGCCTCATCTTCAATTATTTCAAGCAAAGGTTTAGGAGAAACTACAGACAAAGTCTACTGAATTTACTATTATTTTAGCAGAAGACTATTTAAGCTGGTGGAGCATTCGTTATGGTATGGAATATGTGCACTTGGGATGTATGGGACCATTATTATATCTAGAGATATGAATGAGTGTTTATATGATTAAACAAGATGCTTATGTGATGTGACAGGTACATAAACATTTTGCCTAATCATCTACACTCACTCCTGTTCATTGTGCATTCCAATGGACTTGTGCAATTCCAGCAAAAGACTATGCAACATCTTACATACTTAGAGATACTTTTGAGTGGCTCTAGGATCACTCTTCTGTTTTTAGATATTTCCAGTGGCCATCAAAATTCTCAGATGTAAATATTAAACATATTGTCTTGCTGTATGCTATTCAGAACCACTTCTAGTTCTATGGATTTGTGGATTATATTTAGAATTCATTATATGAATTGCTTCCAGGATATTTTCAGATATTAACCAATCCCATATTATGTGATATTGCAACAGTTCTATTTTAGCGCCTTACATAGCATTAAGTTGGTGTGTCAGTTTTTGAGGCTATTGAATATTTACTGCTTCAAATGATAACAAATTAACTATAAATGTTATTTATTAAATCAAAATATTGTGGTTTTTCATTACTTCTAAATTTTTTTTCTAATCACCTGTCTGATAAAATTTGAATATGTTTTCAACATTTTTATATTGTTCAAAGAATTGTCATAAAATTAATTCTTGATTATAATTTTCTTATTTTTTAGACTTCAAACAGTTAATTTACTGCAAAAATTTTTAATGTGTCATGTAATTGAAAGTGCCACTCATTCTAAGAAGAAAGAATTTCTTGATGATTCTCATTTATATAAGTAATACACTTTTATTCATTTAATTTGATAGTGACTTTTACTTCATTTTAATAAGACTTCAAGAGTCTACTTTTTTAAAAATATAATGAACTTAAACATAAATTTATGTGCACTATAAAAAATTTTCTTAATAAATTAGTCATTCACAAAAAATAATTTATTATATTGAAATGAAATATTTTTAGCGTTGTCTGAAATTCATTTTAACTATTTTAGTGTTCAAATTTATGTAAAAAATTGTTGGTTTATGTGATTTTTTTAAAGTTTATGTATAAACAATTATTGCTAGAAGACTGATTGTATAATATACTTGACTCATTTGAAATTTTATTATTGTTTTGAAATTACACAAAGCTGTTCATTATTTAGTTTTTGACTATTTTATTTATACATTGCAAAATAATATTAAGGTTATTTATATTCAATAGAAATGAGAGAAATAATCAATCTCACATTAAAAAATGAAAATTCTTTATTATTCACCTGAAAATTTTTTATGTAACCTTACTTACTGGTGTAGAGTTATCAGATTTAATAGTATTTAATAAATAATGTTTAGAATTTTGGAAAGTGAATAGTTTTGAGTCTCATTAGTCATTAAAAAAAGTCTTGAAAAACTGTAACTGGACAAAAATTAAAAAATGAATTGAATTCAACTCTTGTTTAATTTCATACATTATTTTCAATAATAAGAAAACACAGTTATATGTAGTTTCATGATGGTAAAGGCCTAAAAAGTGAAAATCTTGAAAAGAAATGTTTAATATAACTCTTATTAAATACTAAATAAAAAGTATTGAGATTTTCTAACATGTTTAAAGTGTTTAAGGAATATGTTTGAATGGTGTGTAAAAAAGTTTACTTTCCAAGATAGTTGCCACATTTTTTAACAAATTATTAACTATTTAAGAGGCTAAATCTTTTAAAGAAAAATAAGTGATGAAACATGGATTCACAACTATACTGCAAAAAGATGGAAATAGATAAAAATTATATGGAAGAATGTATATTGCTTATCAAAGAATGCAAAAATCATTCTTTCAATGGTGGATTAGTTGCAAATATTTGTTGGTCTTCCTGTAGTATCTGTTGAAAGTATCTATTGAAAGGAGACATTCATATAAATAGGGAATAATATTATCTGTACTTTTTACAGAATTAAAAAAAAAATGCATATATATGATAAGAAAGTAAGATTCGTTTAACCACACATTGATAAATTTTACCAATTTCTTGAATTTGCTTAAACATACCCCTTATATTGTAAATTTATATTTTGTGATTTTTCTCTCATTTTCTAATGTGAAGATTGCTGAAATTTTTCTTTTATGAGTGGTTAAATTTTTATTGATACAGAGGCTTTTTTTTTTTATAAAATTCTTTCAAAGTTTTAAAAATTGTTAATATTATTTAAAGTGCATATATAACTAACAGAGAAAATGCATATATTAAATAAAAGAACTTTTAAAAATTAAATTACTCTCCCCCCTTAAATTATAGTGCAATAATTTAATTTACAAAGATGATATATTTTCCAATATTTAGAGTATGAATTTAATTGATGCATGATTATGAACTATTCACATCAAGCATGTATACTGAAATTATATATATTTCATTTGCCTTGCACATCCCATGAACAGAATTATTATTAATATAGTCATAAATGATTTCAAGGAGCTGCAAATTTTGTCTGAATTATACAGATAAAAGAAATTTCAAATGAATGCGAAATGATTAAGTATCTTTTTAATTTAGAATTAGGGCTTTTAAAATTCTGTTGGCTTTTAAATTTATATATATATATATAATCAATGCAAACACGCCATTTATAAAATATTTATGAAAATTTTATCCATTCAGTGATTTTTTTCCATGATTTTTCTATTGTATTTGCATTTGCTACTTGGTGGCAAAATGGAGGAGTGACAAAAGTAAACTTTTTTTAGTTCTAATATCGCTGGTATTGCATTTTATATTTTCTTGAATAATTATGGTGTTAAGGATTTGTGAATAGTTGTCAATATTCATAAAATACTAAGCACAATAAGTTATGTACATTTAAAGTTATTCAATCTGTTGATGTATTAACACAGGATATGACTTCAATTGTCATGTAATACAAATGATGTGATTTACTTCCCCATTTGATTAACAATTTTACAAAATCTATGTTCTTATCCATGTTTTTGCTTCTGATTGAAAAAATTATATCTGTATTCTTGTCTTTTGCTCTATGAATTTCCTTTTATTACATAATATAATTTATTTTTTAAATAATTTTCATAATTACAAACTTTTATTAGTAACATTTCATTGTTTAGGTTTAATTCAGTTTTATATCATCATTCTAAGCCTTCAGCTTTATGCCTTTTGCAATCACCTTCTCTTAGAAAAGGAAATAATGTAAAAAAGAAGTCAAATGCAGCAGTATTTTCATCAGAAACTTTAAAACTTCGAAATGAAAACATTCCTGAATGTCATATTGTAGAGAGGAAAATACCCCCAAATGAAATAAAGTCAATTTGGGCAAAGGTAGTTTTGTCAAGGTATGGTAAATTTTTTATTCTCTATATTTTCTGAGTTGTCATAAAATTTTATTGTACATATATTGTAGAAATTTCATGTATCGACATATTATTAATTGATGAATTTAAAAATTTAGTTTAAAAAAGGGAAGTTTCAAATCATTACACTTCCACTAGTTTTTATATATAAAAAGTAAGCAATAAATGATTAATTTAAACAATGAAACTTTTTATTATTTATAGTTTAAATATCAAGTCTGAACCTTTTTTAGTAGAAATGCCATTGAATTTGTTCATTTTTTAAACTATTTTTACTACCTAAATGCCAGATTGCATTGGGGGAAATAAGAAATGAGAAAAAAATTTATTATAAAAATGATTAATTAAAGGCATATATATCAAATTTCAATGCGTCTAATAATAATAATTTTCATCAGAAATAGAGAATAACTTTTCATTCCTCAAAACATAAAATTTCACCTTTAAGTAAAAAAAAAAATTAATTTTGCATAGCTACACTTTTGTCTTTTATTAAAATTTTAATTCATTTTTGTTTCATTAAATAATAATTAAAAGGTTTTCATATTGACTACTCCTAAGGAATATTCAGTGCAGCTTGTCCGATTCTGGACCTTGCACCATAAAACCCAACTAACCAACCTAAGGAAGTTTCTTCAATATGTAAACAACATTTGTTTGTTTTTTAATTTTAAAGCTTTTATCAATAAGAAACTATCCACCACTCAGAATTTTAAAAACCATGATCAATAATCAAAATTTAATCTATGTTAACCAATTTTTGAACCTTTAAACTTTTCATATGAAGGGTACCATTTACCTTTTTCATGGTTGTTTATAGTAATTTAAAATCCACTTTAAATCAAAAAACATAATCAAATTAGACCTTAAATAATGTATGTAATATTTGAAATTCTATTTACTTATTAATATGTAAAATTAAAACTAACATAACATAAATACAAAATTCATTTTTAAAGAAATAATCTAAGTATAAGCTGTTTTTAAATTTTAACAAATTTTAAATTCTCTGTACATTTGAATCAGCATTTCTTAAACTTTCAGAAAGTTAAATATTTGGAACTGATACAACATCTTAATAACATAAAAATGTGATGCAATAATTGCACAAAAATTTTTAAAAACAGGTCTTTATCATAAGAATTGTATAAATCATTAAATGTTTTGAAGCTTTGTACATATGCTGCATCCAATATTTTATTTGTAGTCAGAAAAATCCTGTTTTGAAAATATTTTTACTTAAATTTCATTGTTCCTGTTATCATGGGCATCTGCTGAGAAAGTCCATGGAGTTAATTGATTATACCTACAAAAAGGAAATAATCTTGAAAAATTATGCTCTTTCATTAAATTATTTTAATACAAATAGAACATTTTTTTAGAAAAGTTTGTTTCTTGCTGGGAAAAATCTTTACTCATGTATATTATTATCTCAAATGCCTTTTGAATATTATCAGTTTATATTGAATTCCCATCTTTAGCATAAATATTTGTTGCTTGAAATAAACATTTTAATTTTAAATTTTTCACGAAGTTTGCTTTTACAAAATATGACTATAAATTAGTAAATCAAAGCCATCAATACTGTATTATTTTTTAGTTTCATTATTTTCTTTTGTATTAGATTCGACTGTCAAGGCACCTTTATCTAATGGGATTTCCCACTTTATTTTTAAAGTTAGAAAGGCCCTTCATGGGGCTGAGGTGTATTTCTTTAGTATCAAGAGTACCTAAAGTAGTCACTTGAGTGCAGGCAAGTGCATCACATTTATATACAATTTGATGCACAGTTTCCTCGCTTTTATGGCATTTTCTACATACAAGGTCTTGTTAAAAAGGTCCTATTTTATGAAGTTTTCTTTATTCTATCTTGAGAGGCAGTCATGTAACTAATAGCTTCCTTCTCTGCTACAAATGCTGATGGATTAGAAGTCTTTTTTATCATTACTAATGATACTTGGCGAAGCCAAGCCCATCCATCTAGGACTGAATGAATGAAATTGGTAAGATCATCTTCTGTTATAGAACAGAACATTCCCTCATGAGGATGGAAGTACGACTTTTTGCTCTTGGCAGACACATCTGAGTCTTCCAACTTAGAGATAGGAATCCAGAGAAGACCCCAGGCCTAGCTCCTAACACACCTTGAAGTATTAATTTGGAATCGGAACATGGAGTACATTGCGATCATGGAATATTTTATGTGCCCCAGTCACCATTAATAAACATGATGGATCTTCTGATAAGCTGGGATTCAAATTCACTACCTTCCAGTAACCAAAATGATGCCCAAACCAATCAGGCCACAGCTGCCTTTGGTATCTAAAGTTTCATTATTTTGTTATTAAAGCTTATGTAGAAAATTAGTTTGTAATTTATTCAAAGTAATTTGTGTTCTTAGCTGAGAAAGATAATTAGTTTTGCCATGATTAATGATGACTGAATGATGAGTTAATATAAATTAATAAAATGTTTTTAAATAATTCTCCGTGCCAAATAATATCTTTTTGTATATAAATTTTTATAACTGTTAACAAAAGCTGTTGTTTTAATGAAACGTAAT
The DNA here is from genome assembly GCA_026290005.1 of Latrodectus geometricus. NCBI lineage: Eukaryota > Metazoa > Arthropoda > Arachnida > Araneae > Theridiidae > Latrodectus > Latrodectus geometricus. Next base: position 1,125,857 of record JAPDSC010073189.1, on the reverse strand, counting down.
ATATTATCATAAACTTATTTAACACAAAATATCTAATAAAATATATTTATAATGTGATAACCGATTTTAAGCTATTCCTATATTCCTACATTGAAAAGGAGGGAGAAAAATTTAATTCTTAGTTCAAAAAAAAAAAGGATGACTTTGTTTTTCCTTCTAATTTTTGATTAATATTTTAATTTTCATTCATTAAAAATAAGATGAGTTCATATATTTATTGTTTTTTTAAATTCAAATTAATGATATATTTTTTTCTTTAAGTGATACTGATAAATGTCATTTTAAAAAGAGGTTTAAAAATTTTTAGTTATTGTGAAGTTTCACTGTTATTTTATGTAATATATTAAGACCTTTTTTATAGATTTGATTTTTACTTTTCTTTTTAGTTTAGCTATTTTATCATGAAAAGAATTTATTTTTCAATTAATCATAAAAAGTTCCTTCTAGACTAGTGGTAGAAAGGTTAGCATTCCGGTCTTTAGTAATTTATAGAATTATTCTTTTCTTAGGCATAGATGCTTAATGGTTAAAACCCATTTTTTGTCTTGGTGAAATTAGCCTTTGCTCTTGCCTGGTAAATTCAAGTTTAAAAAGTTACTTTTTGCTGATTGATAATTTTATTGTATATTAAATAAAGATTAGTCTTGTTTAGAGTGAATGCAAATAAATGTATTGGTTCTATTGTGTAACACACAGATTAACTTTCCTAAATTTGAAAGTGTATTATATCGATTTATTGATGTTCAAAATTTTTCCTTGTTTTTGGAATATAATGATGTGCATACAGGATGAGCTATTTTTGAGTGCAAATGTTTTAGATAATCAAAAGATATTTTAATTCTCTGATGGAAATTATGGAATACACTATTTGTCACTATATCAGATTTTAATAATTTTCTTTAAACTAATTTCTCATGGTAATAATCAAGTTTTCAATAGAGATTGAATTTATGTATTTTATTATTACTTTATTCTGAATTATAATTAGTTTATAATATCTTTCTGTAACTATTTTAAATTCATTCTCTATTTGAAATGTATTTTCCTAGAAATGTATTTTTATATTTTTAGCAAACATTTTTTTTTTTACTTTAAGCAATATATTATCCTTTTTCAAACAGATGGAATTCTATTTTATAATAATTAAATATTATTCTCTTATTACACTTACTTTTCCAGGTTCGTAATAGTAAAAACAGTTTAGTGATTAGTAAAGTTATAACTTAGAAGTTAAAGTTTTTATAAATATTTTCAGAATTAAGATTTTTTAAAAACTTAATTTAGATCCTATTTTTTAAATTTGATTTTAAAAGAAAATCTTTACTGATTACAATTTAAATATGAGAAACAAAAAATTAAAATCTAAAAACTTATACAATTCTAAACATTTTACATCTAGCTAAATGATTAAATTACATAAAATGAAAGAAATCTATAAATATTAACCTATTTCTCAATCTCTCATTTTTAGATATTTGTTCAGAAAATTTATTTTAAAAAGCTTATAGGAAAAATTAGTATGTAGTTACCATAAATTTCAAACCATGACTCATTATTTTAAAATCGTATATAATCAGGCTGTTCATATACAAATAAATTAATAACTGAGCTAATGGTTTATTTTTTGATTTTTGGTTCAACCACCTCCCACAATTGGATACAGAAGTTTGTTATTGAAATCCTTATCTGTAAGCTGTAGATCCTTACTAAAATTGTCTTTGTATGTAAGCAATAATTGTTGAGTGACAATCAAACAAATATGTTCATTAATGTTATACTTAGATATCACTTAATCAAAGATTGATTTTTTTCTTTTTCAGGAAGTAATTGAAATCTAATACAATTAACATTGATAAAGAAAAGTATTACTCTTAAAATTTGAATAATAGTTTTTAAGTGCAACTAATTATGTTAAATTATTATGACTAATTACTAATTTGTTAGGCAAAAGATACTTTTAGAAAAGCAGCTATTTTTCACACATTGTAGTCATTGCTTTTAAAATTGAAACTATTTTCATGTGATCAGTTCTTGCATAAATAAGTTCTGACACTTTTGATATCTACTATTTGGAAAAAAATAGCATCAAAATAAAATTTTTTACATTTTGCTATTAAATATATATTTTGAAGGTATGAATTTTAGGTATAGATTTTAATATTTGTATATTCATTTATAATGCAAACTTTATCCAAAATTACCCTTGAAATTTACAAGGAGAAAAATGTTTTCAGTTTATTTAATAAAAAAAACATTAAAATTCATAATTTGAAAAAAAATTTGATTTCTTAAAATATTCTAATTTAGAATTTATTTTTTCGTAAACATCAGTATAAAGTATTCTGTATTTAAAATTATTTGTATAATTTATCTGTCTAGAATAAATTATTTTTGCTAGATAATTTTTCCAAGAAAAGGAGAACAATTTGTAAAGAAGAGTTTTTATTAACACACAAACATTTAAAAAAAAAATTACAGAAGTTTTTACAATATTTTATGCACAAAAATATTAATCTTTTATTTGTTTAGTAGAGAAAATTATGCTCCTGCATCTCAGTTATGAAGCTCATGAAAGCTTCTTGATTGCCATCAATGACCATAAAGTATTAGCTAACTAGACATTTTTAAAATTAACTTTGGATGGAAATATAAAGATTTTCAAAATCAAAAATGTATTATAGTGTATCAGTTCTCTGCTTGGTACATAATTAATCTGATGTAAATGTATCATAAACAGAATTACTAGTTTTTAAATACATATTAGAAATTAACATCACTCTGGAATTAAATTTTTGATGGTTGAGATATAAAAATGTGTGTATGTTTTCCTTAAATCTATTTTGGTTGATATGAAAAACTAAAAATTTATAAACAAAATAAAACTAATATACTCTTGATTTTTAACTGAGCTAAAATTCATAAACAAAATAAAATAATGCACTTCTTGACTAACCCTGTAGATAGCATCACTTATTAATATAGATGCTAATATTTATGGATTGATTGTACAATGTGCAGTTTTTAGATAAAGTGTCTTATGGATATTTGATAAAATTTTGTGGATTGTCAAGTTTGAAACTATGAATCTTCTCTTGACTAATTGTTTAGTAATCATAAAATAAATGCATACATATAGAGAGTCTTAAGGAAGGTACGAAAATGATTAATTTTGTACAATATAAAGATTAATGAATAATCTATTAATTTGCTGAAGTTTAATAAAGAATATTTAATCTTTTTAAAAAGTGTGATCGCAAAAATATGTCAAGTACTGGAATTGCAACCAATTGACATCTAACATTTATATTTTTAAAGTTTAATTTTGTTGAAAACATCTCATAATAAAATTTGTTAAATCGTAAACATTATTTTAATATATGTTTGCATCTGTTATAGCTTACATTTATTTATGCCAAAATGTAATGTAGTTTCATTCCTAATCAAGAATTTTACCATAAATGGAGATCGTGTGTTCATTGATATGATGAATTAGAAAAATTGAGCAGTTTTCAGCTTTTAAATGTTTGTAATATAAACATATGGAACTATTCATTTTATAATAGCAAAGTTAAATTTATTTTACCCTTTTATTGCAACTTTTGTTTATAAATAAATTTTACCTTCAGTAAAATTCTTATGTGTTCATTTCAATAACAACTGTTCATTCGGAGTATAGGAATAGTAGCTGTTGAAGTTCAGCCTTAATAACATAATCACTGTATAAATATTATTTTAGTATTTGCAACACCACTATGGATTTGAATGTCGAATATATTTTTTCATTTATTAGTAATAGTCATTAGATTTAAAGTTGTTTAATGATTTAATTTGCAAAAATAGTTTTGCTGTATATTCTTCTTGTTTTTCAGATTGGAAGTTCTTTTGCCTGCTATTTCTATCAATGATTGCTTGGATGAAAAATTCATAGATGGTCATCTAATAAAACATAATGTCACTCGTTTGAGCAAGACTGGAGTTGTCTGTTTGATAGATAAAACAGGTTAAAATATTGTTATTTATTAATGTTTGATTTTTTTATTGAAATCAATTGAAAACAAAAATATTAAAATCTAACTTATTTTTTAGCTTGTAATTTATTGATTTGTCCATTACCCCTTCAAAATGACGTTTTGAATAATTCATAAATTTAATTTGAGAATATCCATTTTCAGTTTTTATAAAATGATAGTTTAAAATTATTAATAATTTTAATAAAAAAAAACTTTTATTTTTATGTAATCAGCATGTAACAATAATGTGTTAATATTTGGAAGTTAAACTTAACATCAGTATCTATAATTATAAGTTAGAGCTATCATTTTATTTTTCACGTTAGACTGACAATCTAACTGGAACATTTGTTTTACACCCCAGGGCCCTTAATCACAAATCAGATATGGGCACCCCATAGACCTGTTGTGTTACTTAGCTATATTTAATTTTTGTCATTTATTTTAGTAAATATGCTCCTTACAATATAAATGCAAGACTTAAGATACAGTTATGTTTGTTGAAAAAAATTTCACATGTTGGCAAGGAAATAAGAATATGCTATAAAACATTGCTGGATCATCAAATTCATTTCCACTTTCATAACAAAAGCATTTTATTTTACATCACATACAAGCATTACAAGATATTGCAGATGAATATATAATATGCAGAAATATTGGAAAATTCTTTTGTTAAATGACATTTTTCAAAAGAATGCTTGAAAAAAAATTCATAATTATTTATTATTTTTTCAAAACATTTTAATAAGCAAAATTATCACAGTAAAATACAAGAATGTTTTCAGAACATAAATAAAAAAAGGTGCACTCCTTTTTTGAAAATTTCTTAAAGTATTTGGAAATTAGTTTTGCTAATATTACCTTTATATGTCTACAATAGTTATTTTTTCAATTAAAATCTTAATAAAAAATCTTATATATATATATATATATATATATATATATATAT
>JAPDSC010073189.1:1073184-1120795 GCA_026290005.1 Latrodectus geometricus | reverse complement strand
TATATATATATATATATATATAGTATTGTGAAGAAATCAGGGGAAATGTAAAAAAGAAGCTATAATATTTTTTTACCATTGTTGTTTTACTAGTTATGTATTGTGTTATTAATATTTTAGAATTGTTAGTAATCTTTTACAAACTATTTCCTCATTTTTAGAGGATTGCAAAATTTATATTATTAGTTTAAAAGATGCATGAGATTTATTATGCTGGCAACTGAATAATTAACACTCTCGCATTTAGTTAATTGAATAGAACTTTACTTTACAGAAAATCTTTTGTAGGGCATGGAATCTTTTCTAAACTGTAGGTTCTGGACAATTTAGCTCATATGTCCAAAAGTTGAACCAAGGGCAATATACAAAGTTCTCAAACTGATTCTATTCTTTGCTCAAAATGCTTATAACAACTTGAGAATATATAACATCAAAGATAAAGCCTAGTAAATTGATCTATGTTCACTCATAATTTTATATTATTATAAAAATAGAAAACTTACTAACAGTCTTATTTTACAAATTATTATAAAAACAGTCTAAATGCTATTTTTAAATGTAAATATTCTCTTTTTTTACAATGTAATTCACAAAAATTGCCCTTAAAGAATCTATTTACTTTAAAATAAAGTATTTTATTTTTTTAAACATTTTTTTTGTGTAATAAACTATCTGTGGAATTGTAATTTCATAAATTGTATAAAAATTAATTTTTAATTATTTCAGATGATATACCACATTGGGTAATTTCTGCGATGAAGTGTTTAGCAAATTGTAAGTAAAAATTACAAAATGATGTCATCATTTATCAAAAATTTTGTTGCATTAAAACAATGATCAAATTTTAGTTATTTAAGTAAAGAAATAACTGTTTTGAATTGTTTAAAGATTTTAATTATCATTCCTTCCAAAAGTTAATGTGTGAATATTTTTAAACAAATGAAAAATGATTTAAAAAACTAGTAAGTTTAGTTGTTAATTCTGCTTTTATTTTCATTGTTTATATTTTATTTAAGGTTAAAATCCTGATATTTTTTTATAATTATTTCATAATTTTTGTTGCAGTTATAAAGAATGAATTAATTGATTAAATACTGGAGTTTTTGTAATATGCATTTTCTTTAATCCTAACCTTTTAAGTTTTAGATTTTTTATGGCTTTACTTGTTATATATTGTTTTTATATTTCATGAAGATTTTTAAAGAAAGATTTTTCCTCTTATTGAGAACATTTTTTTTATTTAATAATATACAATACTTGTAAAATCAAGTTTTTCATAGAGGTACATATCAAAATGTTTATATTATACCAAACATAATAAATATTATGTTAAAAATCATTAGACATTAATGATGTAAATTAAAACAAATAAAAAGTGAAATGAGTTTTGATAGATAAAAAAAATAAAAACACAATTATCAAACCCCAAAAAATGTGGAAATGTTTATATACTTATTAATGGATTAAAAAATTTTTGTGTTTTTTATAGTATCAACTTGTTTCTATAATTCATTTAACAATACTAAAAATGAAAATTAATATTAAAGTTTAAGTTTGAACAAAAATTCTCTTCATACTGTTAATTGGGAATTGTTCAAATTAATCTTAGAGTATTTTGTAAAAAAGAAATTTTAAATAATTAATTTGGGTAAGGGCTTTTAATTAAGTAAATTTAAATTAATGATTATTGGAAATTATAAAAATTACCGACTTTTATATAAAAAAAAAAAGTGATATTAATATTTGTATATAATAATTTTAAAATTGAAGATATTTAGCTGAAGTTCAAAATGCATTTTTAAATTATCAAATTACTGTAAAAAAAAAAAAAATCTTTTAATTATTATGTTTTTATTATATCTCTTATTCAACTTTCTTTTTAAAAAATATTGCAATTTAAATCATTTTTTTCTTTAAATAATATTTATATAATTCTAGTGATAATTTTATTTGGCTGTGTTCATAGTATAAATTGTGCTTCATTTGATGTGAATTGTGCTGCTTTTCCTAATTAAGTCACAAAATGAAAAGCTCTGCTGTGTTCATAAATGTTTATTCTTTAATAATTTTGAAATTTTTAAATGCTTTTATTTCAGTTTAATCTTTTTAATAAATTTTATATGTATTTATTCCTTTTGTATGTGGAAAAAATTAATCTATTTTTCAAAGTTCCATTATATTGTTTATTTTCTTATTGTACATTTAAAAATACAATATACTTTGTATTTTATGATTATTACCTTTTATAAACTTTTATTTTCTATCATTCAAAGAAACTTACATCTTTATCATAAAATAAATGTTATTTCATTTATTGAAATTTTTAATAACTGCAAAATTTTACGGAAGAATAATTTCACTTAAGAATGATGAAACACTTTTACATGATACAGAGATTAATCTTTTATGGAAAAACTTCAAACTATGTATTATTAAATTTATCATTCAATTCTAAAGAGAATTACACATTTCCTGATAAAATATGCATTCATTGTTTATTATATTAATAATTCATTGTTAAAATTTGGGAATAATGTGCATATGAAATGCTGTATATATTTCTCAATAATAAAAAGCATATATTAAAATTAGAAATGATTATTAATTACTTAACATAATGTAAATTATACCATAATTCAAGCACAATAATAAACATTACTTTAAACAAAGATTTACTACCTAAGAAAGGGTGGAAAACTTTGAAAAATTATTAATATATATTCTAGAAAAGTAAAAGTTGTTTTAAGCATATGTAAAAAAATATGATATGTTTAGATTTTGTTGCTATGAGAAAAACTGAAGTAGATACATAGACTTATAAAATAAAAATAGAGATTATCTATTTTTATTTTATTAGTCTATTAAACGACAACTTAAAATACAAAATTACTTATCAAATTAGATTATGACCAATCTTTTGAATAATTCATAGAAATTTCTATAGGCAGTTCAGTATTAGTTTATTTCTCTCTCTCTCTCTCTCTCTCTCTCTCTCTCTCTCTTTTTTTGTGAAAAAGAAATGCATTTAAATTTGAATTGCTGTTATTTTATTTTAGGGCCGAATGCTAGCGGTAGTGGAAGCTGTTTGCCTAATTATCCAGGATTTGAAAAAGATGTTTTCAAAGTTGTTAGAGATTACTTTCTTAATCCTCAAGTTCCATTGCTTATTGAGTTTTTAACTCCTTTCCTTTTGAAGGTTTTTTGTGAGTGTGTATTTTATAATTTAATTTAACTATAAGTATTTTATTTTATGAATTCAATTCTAAAGTAGTCTTTTAGAATACATTTTTCACAATTATTTAATTAGAATCAATTATTACAGGGTAAATAATTTTTTGAACAATTATATATAATTTTTTAGAAACATTCAAATGTTAGAAAATTTAAATTTTAGGAAATTTAAATTTTAGATTGATAAGATAATTCTTTGAAACTACTAAAATATTATAAATATCATCATACAAATGTCAATAATATATAATTTTTTAAAACATGTGCCCAGTTTAAAATTTACTTAAAACTTAATTGATAAATTTTTCAAAATTTTATAACAAATAGAAAATATTTTCTTCATGAATGTTCTATTTTTATAAAATGATTAAAAGCATTTTGTGTTAATTAAATAGCTGTTATTCCCTGTGTGGGTTTTTATTTTTATAGTTTTTTTTATAAAATATCTTTAAAATTAACTATAAAAATTATTTTTTGCAATTCATAAAGTTTTTTTATATTTTTTTTCCAAATTTCAATTTTATTTTAGTATGTACAATTATTAAAATTTATGATTATTATAATTTCAGTGATTATTTTTTTTAGCTTATTTTATTCAAGACTCACTTGATGTAATTAAATCACCAACAACTACAAACTTAAGTAAAAATTCTGAACTCTTTCATCTGCCTCCTTCTAGTGTAAAAACTTCAACACCATTAGTCAATGAATCAGTACCTAAAGTTATCAATCACCAATCACAAGAAACAATTGAAGGTCAATTACTTTTGGATGATCCAAAAGTTATGTGGGAGTACCCATCAGAAGTTTATTTTGAAACCGATTTTGCTACAACTCAACCAGTCACAAGAGTTATATCTAATCTCTGCTCTTCTCATAGTAGAAATAGTTCTTATACTGGTTCAATGGAAAGTATCAGATCTATCAGTACTCTCAGTGTCTGCAGTTATAATCAAAAATCTAGTGTCATAGAAAATAATATGGCTGAAAATACCAGAACTTGCATGAAATCATGGAATTCTAATTTATATTTGCAAGATGAGATTAAAAAAAGTCTCCATCAAAACAAACTTGAACGAAAAATGTCTTACCTCAGTATTACTGATGATGCAGTGAGCTTGCAAGGATATGAAATGACTGGGCACTTACCTCATAACTCTCAAACTAATGTTTATTTATGTGAAATTGATGACTTGAACACTTCTGATTTAAGTTCTAAAACCATAACTGAAAACACTGATGCTGTTGAAGCATCTTGCTCTGTACATAATTCAAATCAATCATTTTGTGCCATGCAATCAGCAGAGTATTCTAGTCCAGTCATTCAAACATTTGAAAAGTGCAATAAGCAAAGAGAAAGATGTCAAGCTTCGTTTATAAAAGGTTTGTTTAAAAGTATTGTATTAAAAAACCATGTAGTATTTAACTGTTTACTTTATATAATTAAAATTTAACCACAATAGTTTTTTTTTTTTTTTTTTTTTTTTTTGTAATTTATACTTTCAAATTAATCTATTATTTTGATTTATTGTGATTAAAAATACTTTTGTTAAATTATTGAATATATGTTAACAAATCATAAGTAAGAAAAAGTTAAGCAAATAATTGAAAATTTATTTAAATGTCTGTCTGTTCTGTCCTGTCTTGTCATAAATGATAATATAGGAGGAAAAAAACTTGTTATATTAATGACTATCTCATTCGATCCTCTAATTATGCATTGCAAGTGTTGAATTAATACCTGTATACATAATGTTTCTGCCTTCCATTATTATTTTGTGGTTTTGACACCATAACTTGAACACAGTGGTGTTTGTTATTGCTTAGAAATCACTTCAAACCCCTGATTCCAATCTAAGTTGTGGTTACCATTAATTTGTAATGAAAGTTCATTGAAAAATGTTCCTTTTAATAAATTGCTTTGTTTTTAGGACTATGGCATTTTAGTTTGAATTTTAGTAAAAAGTCATTTGTAAAATATATTTTTTTAATTCTAAATTTTTCATTGGGATATGTACTTACAGCAAATTTTGAATATTTGTTTTGAAGTTTAATTTTAAATATTGGGTAAACCAAATTATTCATTTGGTCCATTGAAATGGCAACTTGATGAAGAAAAGCAAATAAAAGATTATATAATAATTGTACATAAGCAGTGGCATAATGATAAGGTGATTAAATTTCCTAGCTGTTTCGGGGTTTACAAGGATGTGAAATTAGTAGAAACAGTTGCTTCTTCCGAGAGCTAAAACAATTTTTAATCTTAAGTAAAGAGTCAAATTGGGTTTGAGTCAAAAAAATAGCAACTTAATCCATATTACTTTTAATTTATGCCACATTTCATCAACCATAGTAACTGAAGAAGACTGGCGAATTAGTTTTATAATAACTCATGACTAAATGCTTCTCAATTGTTGAATGATCTGGAGAATATTAAAGCCAGAACAACAATTGAATGCTCTGTACCAAGGGAATAAAAAACACAACTTGCAGTATGTGGTCTTTCATTATCTTGTTGAAAGATATCATTTTGCAGACTTTATAGATAGTATTCAACCACTGACCTGAAGATGTCAGTAATATACTGGTCCCTGTTCAAATTACCATTGATCCAAACTAGAAATGTGTGTGTTTTGTACCCAATGACTTCCTATACCAAGTGCAAATCCTTTATGACAAATTCAACAAGATGACAAACATTCTCCTTGGAACATCCAGACACATATGGCCATCAGAATATTGCACACAGAATCAGAATTTGTCAAATAAGGCCACATTATACTGTTTTCATTGGGTGCACCAAAGTTACTATATGTTTGTGCTGCATTATCTCTGAGCTGCCAATGCAAAAGGCCAGAAGCCTCTGCATTGGTAACTGTTCACTAAGTTGGCGAATAATTAGTGTTCTGGCCTTTGATTCCACTGTTTGTAGATTTGAATTGCACCCTGGCTTGGCTGTTTATGGTTCAGAATCCACTTAAAACTGTAGATCCTTGTTTAATTAAACCTCGTGTACAGAAATAATCATTGAGCCCCAAACAAACCAAATTGCTGCATTGTCAAAGGAAGTCAAAGTAATAATTGACATGCTAACAGTTAGTGCTGCTCTAAATGTTATCAAACTGCATTAATAGATAAATGTGTTGCAAACAACCCTTTACCTGACTGATCTGATGTGGTTGTAAGGATTTAAAATAGCTGTCTCATAAAATGTATGTCCTCTCAAATTGCTTTTCAGTATGATCCTCAGCACCTCATTGATTCTATATTCATATGATATTGGTTGTATTTTAACCATTGTACTTGACAATATCACAAAACAATAATCCAAACTCTTGATAAGCAAACATCTTATCTGTATTGGATCCTGAAACTTCCTGATAAAAATTTCTTATTCATATGCCATAACATCATATTCTGATTTATATATATATATGAGCTTAATTAAGTCAGATTTTATATATATATATATATATATATATATATATATATATATATATATATATATATATATAAAACTTGTGTCGTACAAGGTTGTTTCTGAATCAGAAATCAACTACACAGTCTTTCTTTTATGTAGTGCTTCAGATGTCATGTCCCTCTTATGTCTTCCAAAATGCACTCAAATGTTAATTACTTATATATTCTGATCTCACCTTTCTTTCATATAATTTTGGTGTTAATTTCTTCCTGTTGCAATTTTAATGATCAGCAGTGTACAAGTGAACTCTTGAATAGTTCTGATAAAGACAACTATGATAGAGCATTAAACTTAAAACAATGGTTGACTTGGGATTTAAAAACAAACTAAATTATGGGAAAAAATATCTTTATTTATTATTTTGAACATTTATATTTCATATAAGCTTAATAAGTCAGATTTTTTTTTTTTTTTTTTTTTTTTTTTTTTTATTATTATTATTATTATTATTATTTGAATAAACATTGTCCTGTTTCTGCTTCTGAAATATGTTATTTAAATTTTGAATTTAAAAAATTATTTTAGGAAATATCTATTCTGAAGAACTTAAGTCATCTTTTCAGTTAATTCTTCTATTGTTACCAAGTGCTAATCGGCGGCAACTTCATCTCTTACTAAGACTCATGAGTAAAATTTTGAAGAATGGCAAATTTGTAGTTGATGCTGAGATACCTATGAGAGATTTTGTAAGTGTTGCTGTGTTTAATAATGTAAACTAAGTAATATCAATAATGTAAACTAAGTAATATTTTAAAAGTCTGAATTAGTAGCAACTTTAAGTAATTTTAGTTTATTTTACCCCCAGATAAAAATAAAGTGCCACCTTATTTCAAATTATTTTTAAAATAATTTATATCTGGAAATGTTTTTCTTTTTTGAAAATGTTGTATTTTTTTATTGAACTGTTTTTATACATCTTTGAATAATGTTTATGCTGAGCTGGTAGTCAAAGGGTTGGCATGCTTGCCTTCAGTTCAACAGCTTGTTTATTCAAATCCTACTTTGGACTTAATTTTCATCGTGGTTTTGAATCCACTTTAAATTGTAGGTCCCTAAGCTCTAGTGTGCAAAGTATGATCATCGAGCAACAAATAAATCATTGCCACCAACATCAACCTATATTTGGCAACTTCTATTCAGATAGTGATCTTCAATGGAACTGAATATACTCTTTGAGAACAATTTCTTTGAATAAAGATATGTTTGGTAATAACAAGTACTACCTTCTAGATAAGAACAATACCTTGAGTCTGTGAATTATCTTTTCTGACTATCTAAAAGCCAATTTTTTCTTCCAATTTGTGTGTTATTTTCTGGATGAATTTAAAAAAATCTCAATATTTAATTATAAAAGTAAATTTCATCAATATTTTAAGAATTTTATCATTTGAGTTCCATGAATTATAGATGGTTCATTTATTTTGTTATAATCTCGGCTTTTTTTTATAAAGAAAAATATTGCTTTGTAAAAAATCAATCACTATTAATGTTGATTACATGTTTGCTAATGTTATATTTAATCAATTATTTTAATATTATTCATTTTAAGCATCTTTACCATACTTATATTGAAATAAACTTTCAGCTCCTTGAAACATTTGTACCTGCTATAGTGCAATCCACTGATGTATCTCAGTTCTGTCTACTCCAAATAGCAGCTTTCTTGTTAGATAATTGTGAGTCTTTATTTACCCCACCAGCTGGTATAAAAGAAGAAGTTGCAGAAATATGTAGGCATTCTTCAGGAAGAGTAAGGTTTTATAGCCCATTTTATAATGCTTTCCTCTACTCCTGTTCACGCTTCTATTCTAATTGCTTTGATGTTATTTCAGTAGAAATTAGAAATTATAAAATCTATATATAGGGTTCCCATAAATGTTGAATACCTAGGACAAGCAATGAGTTTGTTAACAGTTAGGTTAAATTATTAAGAAAATTAAGTAAATTTATTTTTTGAAATGTTTATGTTCAGAAAATGATCTTGGGAAGAACTTCAATTGGTATATGATTTATGTAAACTACTAGGCTTTAACTCATTTAAATTTACTACATGAACATCTGAATTAAAATTATCTGTATTTATATTGGAATGGCAAGAAAGTAATTTTGAGTTTTTAGTGATTCTTTTGCAATTTACCAATTCTGTCCTTTTTTCTCTTTGATTGCTTCCTCCAATTTCATAAGTTGTTGGCAGTAAATATCAGAGTTGTGTATTTTGAGCTGCTTCCAAACAAACAACACCTTTGTAATTCTACCAAATTCTGATCTTTTTTATTATGCTACTCAGCTTTTAATATGGTTTATGATAGTTCATCATGCCTGGACCATGATCTTTTTTGTTTAACGTTATTGTAAACGATCCATATTTGCCAGTGATAATTAACTTTAAAAAAGGGTCGATTGCATTACGTTTGAAATGCTTATCACAAATATTGATTCATTGTGTTTGTTGAATTTCTTTCAATTCATGCGAAACCCTAATATCAAGCTTCTTTAACAAGTCCAAGACGTTTTTTATGATTTTAAATTGTTGTGTGATACATTTAACTGTTTTGCAATCTCTCACAGTTTGCACAGTTATGTGACGATTTGATTCAATTATGGTTTTTATTTTGTCATTAACTTCAGAAGGTCGACCAGAACATTGGCCAACAATTTTAATGAGAAATCTCCAGAACAAAGTTTTTTAAACTAATTCTTACATGGGCATTCTATTAGACAATCAAAACCATAAATTTTAAATATTTCTTTGATCTCTTTGTGAGCCTCGGCTGCTTTTTTGACTTTATGTAAATAAAAAAGTAAAATGTGTCAAAAATGCTTATTTTTGCACTCTATGTTAAAACTGCCCATAAACTGATAGTTGTAAACAAAATTACTCAGAATTTATTTCTATAGCAACCAAAAAGTATTGATTATCATATTTTAAAAGAAAAAAATTCTAACATTGATAAAAGTCATTGATGACATGATGCAACATGATATAAATCAAACATAATGCTGATGATGGATGAAACATAACACTATCTACTGGTACAAATTGAAATTACTTTCTTGAAAACCCAATAGTACTAAGTTTTGGTTGCTAATATTGGCTACCCTATCTTTCTGCATTAAGAGCTAATATAGAGAAAATGTCTGGCAAATGGTTCTTGTCTCATTTGGTCCAGCCATTTGTGGGTTTGATTTCCACCTTGTATTTGGGTGTTTATTGTGCTTTTGGACGTAAACTTCTAATATTTAAAATAATTGCTGAATATCAAAGAAATCTAAGATTCACTTGTTATAACATATCTTCTAACTTAATTTTTGTGAAGCTTCCACAATTTAGATTGCTATTCATAATTTTTAAAAATTTCAAACATATCCTGTTTGAAAAATTTCAAAGTTTAAAAAAAATACCATTAGAAAAATGAAATTATTTCTTTTACGTGATACAAAAAGTAGATTATCAAAATATATCATACAAATTTTTAGGTCAATCAAAAGCATTTTTATAAAGGTCAATTGTCAATATATTTTAATTCTTTATTAACTGGACTTTAAGATTTTGTGGTTTTTTTTTCTTTTTTCCCCCATTATTTACGATTATATATATTTAACATTATTAAGATATTTATTTTGCCTCAAACTTTCATAGGGAAGTAATAAATAGGAATTAAAAAACAAATTCTCTATATAATAAAAGGTTTATATATTTATACACACTCTTCTATTAATATTCTTATTTTTTGTGATAGAAAAATCAAAAATCATTTATATACAACACATCTTATAAAGTTCCTCATAACACAAAGATGCTAGTATGTGTCAGAAATTCTTTAAAATTCTACAGATAATTTTTAAAGGCTATTTTGGAATATTTAACTTCATAAAAGCAAACTAAAAGAAAGAAAAAAAATTTATATTCAATGTCTTATTTATCAATATTTAAATTTTTAAAACAATTTTTAACTGTCAAATACAAATATACAAAATATATGTTTTATCTTTACTTTAAAACTTTTGTTTAGGGGGGAAAAAGTTGCTGAAAGATACTTTTAAAGCTAATGTTTTTACAAAAACTTGGAACCGATTAAATTATTATTTAAGAAAACAAATATAATTTTGGAATAGTCTATTACAAATTTATTTTATTTGGCATAATGCTAAAATTCAAAATAATTAACAGATTTATATTTTATTTTTTATCATTGTTATTAGTTTACCAATAATAATTTTTTAAGGTGTTTAAAAAAATTTAAATAGCTGATATGGCAGATATTAATTTAAAAAAAATTGGTTACATTTGTAACTTAGGTGGTTAGGTAAATTTTAAAATGTTATTCATAGAAAGTCATGGAAATTCCTTTACATATTTCTTTGGGAACTCTGTTCAAGCTAATCTAAGATTACATATGAACTGTATCATTTAGGTATTGTGCATTTTTCGCTCACTGGTGCTTGATGCAAAATGTGTCTATGCATTAGTTAAAAATTCATTACTAATCTTCTCAATCTTCCAGTTATGATTTCTAGTCTAAATCCTATTTCTCTGAGAATTATTGTGTATTGTAAAATACTGAAAACAGTTATTTTTTAGGTACTTACATACTATGAAGACTTTGTAAATATGTCACTATAAATATGAGGATAAAAAAATATGATGTTTACCTAAAAAAAACCTAGGTGCTAGCAAGGATTATAGAGGGCATTAAAACAAAGAGTATTATGTAAACATTATTTAAATCCAGCTAGTCCCAATAATGAAATCACAAATGAAAATTTTTATCAACAAGTTAGTCATTATAGTACCTATTTTTGTGCTAATTATAATGGTACTTATTGTTGTTGTCGTGTGCCAGCCAGGCTGGCAATATAGGGTGCGCTGCTCCACTTTTCCAACTGAACCATATTTAGTGTGGAGTCCGACTCCCTCAGTACACACATGCCATAGGTACCCGTTTATAGGGTAGGCAACCATTCACACACACACAAAGAAAGGACAAAGACAAGAAAGAGAGAGAAAGTATATCCATGACCGAGCCAGGATTCGAACCCAGGTCCCACCCATCTGTAGTCAGGTACGCTAACCACTAGACAGGTTGGGCGGCAATGGTACTTATTAATTTCAGTTAATTAAAATTTCACACACCCATTAGGGGAAAAAATGCTTAAAGGATGTAAAAGAAAATTATTCCAACCATTAAATTGAAGTAACTATTTACTGTTTTAAACTTATAGTTTAACAATATTCTTAATTATATAGTAAAATATTTCTATAGATCAAATTCCTTTTAAAAGCCAGGAAGGAATATTATATTTCAGCATCTTAACTGAACCCAATATGTGCATATATTAACTGTAAAAAAATGCATTTAAACTTGTATCCTTAAATTGCTGATGAAAATAATATTTATCATTAAAATATTTTCTCATATTGCATTCCATTTCTTTATACCATTTCTCAACATTTAAAAAATGTTATTGACTAGATTCTCTTTTTATCAGATTACAAGTTAAAAAAAATTTTATATTTAAGTAAGATGAATCTCTTGCAGTTTTTGAATAATTGTTTTCTTGGTCTATATTGAACTTTATAAGACAAATATTTTAATACTGGGAGCAAATCTTTTTAAAAGTGGGGATCAATAATTTGATATTCATAAAATTAGCATTCAAATAACAAGAGAGATAAAATAACTAAATTAGTTTGAAATTTTATTCCAAATCTGAATGTGAATGGTTCTATTGGGAAAACACTAGTTTGTTTAAATAAATTTTATAGTATTATTTCCATTTGCCATAAACGAATTTACAAATGAAAAACCACTTCACACAAAACTCTTTCGGAAGTTGTAAAAATCCAAATATTGTTTTGAAGTAGACAATTTGATGTATGATTTGATATATGATCTTATTTTTTTTATACAAAAATTTTATTATTTATTAATTTACTGTTTATAAATGCATTTTGTCATCAAATATATTGTTGTATTATTTGATTTAAGTTTAATAAATAAACCTCTGTTAACAAAAGTTAAATATAAATAGTTATTTTAGAAATAAGTTGTGCATTATAGAATTTTTTATCATAATATAGTTTGAAATGAAATATTAAAGTAATATAAAATCAAAATTAAATGGGATTATTTATTAAAAGTAAATTCATTTTTTTTAAAAAATTCACTACTGTAAATACTAATTAATTTGTTCAAAATAATAAATTGTTTATTGCTTAACATATATTTTGTGCAGGATTTTAAAATGCATGCTCTTAAACAATCAATATCACTTTATATTTTCTATATACATTTTTTAAAACTTTTTATGATTTTTGAATCTTGAATATTGATAAATTAAGTTAAAATTGTATCTTTAGCTGATTACCTAAGTATACTTGTAATAGTTAAACAAAATCTAATTGATACTTTATTTAAGTTATTTATTCTTGAAAATGGAAAAATTGTTGCATAAAATAACTAAATCGTACTTAATTTATTAACAATTTGAAATAGCAATAACTTTTTTAATAAGCTCTGCTATTAAACTGTTATAGAAATATATTTTAGTGTAAAAATTGTTACAGCTTTACTTATAGTAACTTATTATACAATTTACTTTCCTTTCAATTACTGAAAAATGGGTATTATCTATTCATTTAATTAAGCAGAACCATGCAATTTTTTGCAATATAGTTATCAATTAAAACATAATTTATTGCTAATATGGCCAAATTATGATCAATAAATCCCCTCTGTTTTATCTGAAATAATTCTCATTCTAGTGTAATTAATGATTCGATAATTAATGTGTTTGTTTCATCTTTCATTGTGATCAAGCATTCTTAGAATTAGTATATTATATTTTTAATATCAATTCAAAAAAGAAATTAAATGAAACTGTAATTTCATTCATCATATTAATGTTTGCTTACTGCTTTTAAAGTTTCAATTAAATCTTATTAGCCTACTAGATTTTTCTTTAGCTTTACCCATCATAAGTTTATATTCAACTTTTTGATAGATTTTCTTAAATGTTAATTGCCACGTATTGAACATGCACTTTTTCTCTTTTTGCATTTATATTTCATTGCACAAGTTAAATTGCATGTGTGTATGGTATTGTTATTTGGTTTTTCCTTTGTTGCTTTCTTTGGGTGACATTTTCTGGGGTTGCACTCTTTCTGCTCATGATGAATTCTGCTATCAATGCCTCTATTCCAGATAAAATATACTGTGGATGATACCTGTTTTCTTACTTATTGTGAAATGGTTTCAAAACAGCAATATGAAGAACAAAAAGTGTCTGTATCCAATGAAGCTCTCAAGAGTCTCTTGACTAGCATTATTCAGGACGAAAATATTTCAGAGAAAGAAAGGAAGCAAAAATTGAAGCAGGTATCAATGTATTTAATTTGTAATTTTCAGAATTGTATATAAGATTGTGTATTAAAAACTTCATATTTTCAGTCCTAAAATTATTGTCCTTAATTAAAACTTTATAATATTTAAATAGGTGTTGCAGATTGGGGTGAATTTTTAAATGACGATATTTCATTTTTCCTTGGAAAAGATTTAATTCCTAGATAATAAATATAATACTGTCTTCTAAATATAACTTCTCACAAAATCAGAATGCTGTGGATTTGAGCATGTTTGTTATTTTTTTCTCATTACGAAATTAAATTAATATAACAAGTGATGAAAAATAGGCATAAAGACTTATTGATCTTAGTTTATGTGAAAAACTTATTATAAAATTATATGACTATTAATGTCTTTGAAATTAAAAATCTCTTCGATCTTATTTTTAACTGTCAACATTTATGACAAAACTATCTCAGCAATAGCAAGATAATGTAATTATTGTCTCCAAAATTTTGTGTTAATTCATTTCCTGTTTCTAAAGAACATTAAATTTCAAAATTATTGAATGTTTGATTGTTAATTAATGCTTGACCTTTATAGTCATTATAGAAATAAAACGATTCTCAATGATTCTGTACAGTCATATTATATTTTTTAAGATAAAATAATATGACAGTAAAGAATATAAAAATAAATGTTGCTATATTGTAGAAAGATTTTGACTGCATGAAAATAATTTGTATTCAATTGTGATTCAAATTATGAAGCCCATATATACACGCAGATTGTATATTGTTGAGACCCTATAACTCTCATGCAGTGCAAGTAAACAAATTTAAAATTTTAGAAGGCATTTAATTTTATTATTATAAATTATATGTTTATGATTTAAATCATGATTATGCATTTAAATGTTTTGATGATTTTTTTGTAATTTAAATCAATTTTTTAATATATATTTTGACATGTTAAAATGTGCTTATTCAATAAATATATTGTTATAAATAAATATAGACTGGGAATTACCTAATTTTTCTACAAATTTAATAAAATCTATGAAGTAATCAGTATTTCTCCTACTATTATGTATATGCATCTAAATTACAAAAAATAAAGATTTTTAAAAATCTTCTGATATAGTAAATAATTTATTAATTATAAAGTTTTTCTAATGATTAAAGGATATTCCTGTTTGTGTGTATTTATAGCAGTAATATATATATATATATATATATATATATATATATATATGTGTGTGTGTGTGTGTGTGTATATATATATTGTTTCTACGCTTTTTATTAAATACATTTTATTTATTTATTTTTTTCAGTTTAAAAACAGTCACCCTGATATCTATTTGCTCCAATTTCCAGGAAAAAAAAGCCATATAACCAAGCAAAAGAGCTCCTCCTTTTTAAATAAACTTGTTAACTTCAGAATGTAGCAATTCTTAAATATTACAATCAAAATTCATTTGGGGAATTTTAAAAACTTAATTCATGATTCCAAACATACAAAATTCATTTGATTTTATTAGTTTAAGTGTTCATTCTTAAATGCTTGTATATATTCATGTTGTACATCATTAAACTATTCTAAGTTCACATTGAGTATTTAAATCAGTTTTAATTGAAATGCTTGTTGAATAATTTAAATTTTGATTTAAAAAGGATTCTTAATTTTATCTTGCCATTTTAAATAAAATTTAAGTTACTTAATAAATTATTTGGAGAATTGATATTTAAAAGTTATCACTTTTCTCTGTCTATTTTATTTTTGTGATGGTTATTTTTATGAATAAAAACTTTTCTACCTTTAAGTTTTTCTAAATTTGTTTTGCACAAATATTTTAGCAATGTATTTCAATTTTGATAAATTTCTAAAGCTAAATTTCCATAAGAAATCTGATATTACTTATTATTACAAAAATGCTTGTGAATATTTGGATATTGCACTTTGTTATTGTTAAAATTTATTTTCTGAATGAATTTACAATCTATTTTTGCAAATTTCTTATGTATTTAAAAATTATAAATTGTTTTTAATTTTCGATGCATCTGTTTTAGAAAAATCTTAAAACATTTTATTTTATATGAACTATATTTCAATTAATTTGAAAATACAGTTTGTGGTTTTGCTTAGTTATTCAGTAGGATTTTAATAAAATAGGGAATTAAATTACTGTATAGTTAGCAAGCCAATTGTAAAGTATTATTGATATGCTTTATATATATAGATAGATATACTCTTCCATATTTATGTATTAAATATAAAATGTTATGGTGCTGTTTTTATTTACAACATACTGAAATTGATTTTTTTTTATTGTGTATGTATATGTATTGATAATCAAACAACTGCGTAAATTTTAAGTGAATATGTAATTACTATTTAGTTTTGTTAAATTTTCATTTTTATGTTTATTTTTTGTTAAATATTTATAAATTGCCTTTTTTAATATTTCAAAATTCAAATTGCAAATATGCCATTTAATTCAACATAAAACATAAACTGTGTTTTATTCCATTTCAACTTATATTAAATTATTTTTATATAATTTTATATATTAATATTGTAAAAAAGATGCTTAAAATGATTTTGTTTTGTCTTTAAATGTGAAATTTTAAGAGTAAGTTATTCATTACTGTTTTTCACGTTTCTAACAATATCTATTTGTATGTAAATGATTATTTTCTTTTAATGAAATGCATTTGGTATTTAAAATTTTTAATATAATCAACTCCCATTTAATCAGTATTCGAGTGACTCATATTCTAATAATAATGTAAATAAGTAGTATCTAAGGTTAAATTAATAATTATTTTAAAAAGAGTTGCTTGTGATTACATTTGTGAGTATGATTAAACTTAAAATAAATTTTATTAAATTTTTAAATGCTTAATAGGAATTTGAAATTTTTCTTTTTTGTCTCTGCATGCAAAAGAATATTAATCAATCAAGACATTGAAGTTAAAGAACTTAATGTGTTGAAATCACTTATAAATATAATCGTTTAATTTTCAGAAAAAAATATAAGTTTTTTACTTAAAATTTATTTAAAATGTTGATGTTTTCGATTTGTATTATGTATTTAAACTAATAAAAATAAATGAGTTCTTTGATATTTGTTTTTTACCTACTTTATACTTATCTTATTAACTTTGGATTGTTTTAATTATTCTTGGTTATTATGATTTTGAGTCAAATATATGAGCCTAAAATAAATGCCAGAAAAGACTGGCTAATTCTATATTATGATATGCTTTATACATATAATACTTAGATGTTTGTAACTTAAATACTTAAGTGTTTGTAAAATTAAAATTGTGCAGTTATCTATATTAAGATATTTGCTTCAATCTTTGAAGACAAATAAACTATGTAATTAAATTTTTAGTGTTAATACTTTTTTAATGAATCA
Source organism: Latrodectus geometricus (assembly GCA_026290005.1). Lineage (NCBI taxonomy): Eukaryota > Metazoa > Arthropoda > Arachnida > Araneae > Theridiidae > Latrodectus > Latrodectus geometricus. The sequence goes on along the minus strand of JAPDSC010073189.1, from coordinate 1,103,313 downwards.
ATTAAAACTTTTAAAAATCAGCATTAGAATTTTTTTTATAAATTTATAGAACCAATTTATTGGTAAGAAACCACATTTCTGTGTAATATAAAGCTTATCATTGATATAGCCTTACTATTGCATTAATTTTCACCATTATTTATACATGTTGCTTCATTTTCCTTTATAAAATTTTTCATATTAATACATAATAAATTAACTTACCCAATTTTTCAAAAAAATCATAAGGAAATATTTTTATCATTAAGATATTTTACAATACTCTCTATGATAATATAACATCCAATTATTTAAATATTGATGTATACTGCATTGAATCTACTGTTATTATTGAAATAAATGATATGCACACAATTTATTTCAAAAATTTAAAATCCTGCTGGTTATAAAATATTAATTGAATGCATTGTAAGCGAATGGATTTTATTTGCCTTTCTTTTATTAAACATTGCTCTAATCTACCTTTTATATAAATTTGAACATTTTTTGATTTTGATCATGCTTTTATCTCAATCATTATTGATTGTATTTGTCAATTTCCATTACAATATTTTTGTTAAGCACGTTATATGTCATTTGTACAATATTACTGCGACAGTGATTGATAAAATGTTCTCAAAGCACAAATTCTTTAAGCTTTAATAAAAATAAACAATATATGTGTATTAATGCATACTTATATTGTTTTTATTATCTTTGAATATTTCTGCAAAAATTAAAGGCAATTAATCACATCATAAAAGACAATAGATATTTTGTAATTATTGATTTTACTCAACATTGATGTATGTAAGAAAAATTTAAATTTGCTTCAACTATAATATTCAGCCATTGAAAAAACCTAAACATGAAATTATTAAAAGTGTCATGAGCATTTATTTTGTCTGAATATATTAAAAATTGTAAATATACCAAATATATTTAATATTCACATTAAAAATTGTGGTTTAATAATACAAAAATATTGCTAATTTAGTTCAACCATGTATAAAATAATTAAAAATCATCTATTGTAATCTTAAATTTTTAAATTAATTTGGCAATTTATCTAAATTCTATATTCTCATACTACCTTTATGTGTATTTCCTTCTCCAATGATGAAAACATTTTTAATGATACAGATGCCTTGTTAAATATATTTTTTTTAAATATACTTTGCAAATAAAGAAAAAGAAATTTAGCTAAAACTATAAACCTTTTATGATGGTTAAATTAGCATTTTAGAACTAATGACAAATTAATCATGCAAAGGGCATTGTAAAGATATAACAAACCTTTAAAAGTTGTTTTTCAAATTCAAGGATAATTTGAACTGGAATGCTTTTCATCAGACATAACATTTAAAAAAAAAAAAAACTAATATTCAACACCATTGAAAACATGTCTCAGAAAAAGCTATGTCATAGGTATCAGATAATCAAATAAGTTGAACTGCTGAATCAGCCAAAATGATGGATAAAATAATTACACCATCTTTAAAAAAATAATCAAAGAAGGCCCATTAAACCAATGCAGTGGTTCAGATGTATGAGCATCCTGCACCCAAAAACTACCCTTATTCTACAGGAACAATGACTATGTACAAAATTATTTTCCAAGTGGCATGGATTAAGTCACCATTCAAAAATAACTAAGCAATTCTGGGCTCAGGATTCAAAATTGCTAGGCAGTTGCATCTAACTGTTGACAACATCATTTAGATTAGCGTGAATTTCGTAAATAATGGGCAGTATGATTCGAGAGATGTGATCTTAAATCCATTCTTTTATTTTGATTCTAATGACCTTTGCATATATACGATGATAAATTCAGTAGTCCAATCTATCATTTATTATTGAGCTGCATATATCTTTTGTACTTGGAATAACAATTTCAATAATGCTCTGCTGGAGGGAAGGTGCTGGTGCAACAGTAAAGCATTATTCAGTAGTACAGTCCATTTCTAAGCAAAACAATGCACAGGCATACACATTGTTTACTTGGGTATAATGATTTCCCACTGCCAGGAATTTATCTTCCAATGAAATATTAAAACCATGACTTTAAATGCACTATTGAAAATGTTTTCAATTATTTCAGACAATCATTGAACTGCATGTAAATATTTGATCACTTGCTGCATTTATGATAGAACTTATTCTTAAAAGGAAATTTTACGAAAAGACAAATTATATGTACATTAAGTATCAGCTTTTTTATTAATAGTTGCCAGAAATGATTAAATTCTTTGCTATCGCTAATTTATAAAAAATTTTATTTCTAAATTTATGCAATTGTTTATTCAATGCATACGTTCAATTTTTAAGGAAAATATTTTTTTCAACAGATTGTTTATTCAAGCAGGCTCGAGTACAGCTGAAAATTTTACTTTCAATTTGCAAAGTGTGTTGATTATATGCTTATTCAATATACATCCTAATTAAAATGATTCAACTGATGTGTTTCCAAATCTCAGATATTTTTTATATACATAAATCTTATTGTTCAATTATTTTTAATCATCATTTATAATCACATTTACAACAATAACTAAAACTACATTTAGTAGCAGTACAGCCCATATGGAAGGCAAGGCCTACAGTGTCAATATTTGTATATATGTATTTTTTGAATATTCGTATATATACAATGACCAAGGATTTATGACCCCAGGGCATGTATCGATATACAGGCCCAGGGGTGCAAAGCATGTCCTGGTTAGGTGGTCAGCGTAACTCCGGGTATTTAGTTTCCTAGCCTACGGGTAATCAGTTTTATTAACTCACTGAAGGGATGAAAGGCTGAGTCACCTGGCCCAGACAGAAGATCAAATCTCAGCCCTGTGCCTTGGGAGCACAAAGTACTATAACTACACCATTGAGCTTCATAGCAATAACAATCTTTAATATCTATATGAAGAGATAATCATAATTTTATTCCCAAAGAAATAAATTAATGTCAATTATTTGATAAAAAAATTTTATGAATTATTGAAATAAATACAGAATTGTCAATTGCATTTTTATTAAATTCAGTAATCATTGTTCTTAATTTGTTCCTTCATAAAAATGTTAAAAACTCATTTAAAAATCAAAATGATTAAAAGGTTTTTATTTTTTTATCTGTTCCTTTTTGAAGAAAATAAAAACATGATATATTTCTCCTAATTAGATACAATTTGTATAATCAACTTATATTTTTAACTTTAAAAAAAAAAACATTTTCTCTAGCTTTTCTTAAATGTTTATTTATTTTTTTTTTTTTTGGCAACAAAAATTTTTAATTTCTTTTATAGTAAATGCTTAAAAGAATTTTCAGTTTCCACCCATCAAATGCTTAAAACAATTTGTGTCCAATATTTCACCAAATTTAGTGCTCTTTTGTTATCCTAATATATTAATAGAGTTTGGGGCTAGTAACTCACATTTCTATCTGTAAATAAATAAAAAAAATTGTTAACAGAAAAAGTATATTTGTTTGCAAATTTCAAGTTTATGGTACAATTTTTTAGATAGATATGAAAAAATATCCCGATTAAACAGTAGATAATGTTAATAACTTTTGTTACTTGAATACCTAGCTTCACTTTCCCTTATATAAATTGATCTTGTGCACAAGTGCTATGTCCAAAGAAGCTATTTTATAAACCTTTTTTGTAATAGGGATATAATTCAAATATATGGTACACAAGTCCTATAATTTAAAAATATTAGAATTCTCTTCATGCATTACTATGATAAAAAAAATCCACTTTTGTGAAAACTAAATCTATCAACATTTTTTTCGTGGGAGGTGGTGAATTTTTAATACTTTCATTGACAAGTAGCTTAGAGCAATTTTATAATGTAAAACATTTCCGTAATATTTACACAATTGATACATTTTCTATTGAAAATAATGTAAAAAAAATGCCAAATTTGTTAAATTCAAAATTAATCTAATTTTATTTTCTGAGTATTTGGCGTTAATCTAAAAGAATGCCTTTTCATAAATGGGAAACTTATAAGTCAAAATTTATAATTTTTAAAAATTTGTTTTATTTGTCATTCTATAGTTGTTTTGAGCGCAAGGAAAAATAAAATCTGGAACTAAAGGAGATTTTGAATCCACTGCAATCACTCATATTTGATGTAATAAAGCTACAACAGAAAATCAAAGCATGTTTAGATGGTATATAGCTTAATTTTTGTGAGTTTTAGGAAATTCTTAATTTGGAAAAGATCCATGACAAATACTTAAGAATCATTGTCAAAATATCCATTAAGTAATTTTAACATTAGATACTTAACATTTAACTATTTCAATAAAAAAATTTCTGGAATTATTAGCACTATACACAGGTAAGTAAATGATCAACATTCTAGCCTTCAATTCAATAATGTGGGTTTATTCCCATATTTGATACAGATGTTTGTTGTGGCTCAAAATCAATCTCAAGCTGTAAATTATGATCTAATTAGCACTTGTATGCAAAAATTGGCTGTTGAACAACAAATAAAATAAACTAGCAATATATACATTCAAAACTGAATAATTGTGTTAATTATTCAGTTTTGAATGTGTATATTGCTTATTTTTTTTAGATTCCATTCTCTTCCTCTATATGAACAATTATTTGCACATTTTAAATTGATAATTTTTTCTTTATTAATATTTATTAAATATGCAATGAAATTATTTAAAAAAAAATGTATATCATATGAGACTTATATTGTTAACTACAAAAAATAATGAACATTAGAAGTTATTTGCTAACAATGATATGTTGTGAAATATATCAGCCAAAAATCCTTCATTTTTCCTTTACATCAAAATATCATTTTATAATGCAACAATACACAAATGATTATAAATTTATTATAAGTATATATTATAGAATGATGATTAAAAAAACTTTTGCACATATTTTAAAAAGAATTTTAATTTCTACTTTACAAAAACTTCATATTTAATATATTTTCAAACAATTAAAATATTATTTTCATGAATTCTAGCAGTTGACAGGAATTTTAGTCTTAGTTCTAGAATTGAAAAACTTAATTTTAACACAATCCATTGCAATATATTTTATGCAAGTTTGTTAATAAGAATTTTTTTCAGTTTAAATTTTACTTAGCAAAAAATGGAAAAATAATTATAAAGTATGACTGATTTACTTTTGAATTTTGTTCTACTCTGACTTACTATTAAATTTTTAATTAAATTATAATTTATGTTAAAAATTTCAATGTATAAAATTATATAATATGCTGTAGTCATTAAATTTTTATTTTGGTGTAAAATAATTTTAGATCTAATATTAAAATTTATTTTTCTTAGAGAATTGGGAATCCTTTTTCTTTATGTGATTTACAGACCATAGTTAAAGAAGAATGCAGTTAGAATTTACATATCATCTGTTTACTGACATTAAACACTAACTTTTGAAAATTATGTTTCCTTTTTAATTTAAATATCTTTCACAAATTTTTACACATTACTTAAACCAAAATCATTCAATGCAATGAATAAATTGTAAAAAATCAATTTACAATCATTAAGTGCAATTATTTTACTACCCTATAAATAACAAATATCATTTCATTTGTAGCTGCAGTTTAAGTATTCAAAACTTTATTATATTATAAGCATGGCAATATCTTTATTTTGAGCTCATACATTATAAAAATATTTATCACCAAGAAAATTCGATAAAGTTTGTTAATGTGATGGTGAAGTCCACAAATTTTTAGTTATTTTTCAAGATTAATTTTTTAAACTACCTGTGAAATATAATACTTTATGAATATTAGGAGTTTTGAAAGCAATAATTTAAAGGGAATTAATATACATTATATAATGAAAATATGCAAGATCACTTTATATATTGTTTTGGTTTCTTTTTCTAGTTCATTGTATCAGGTACTATATTTTTATCCATAAAAATAATTTCTTTCTTATTTTAAAATAAAAAATAATTTGTGTTTGAATGAAACTGATATCATAATTGGCAAAAATGTTTCAATGACATGCATTATCATATTATCGGTTATTTGCCATTCTTTCCCATGATAATGGATAATGACAATAAGTTGGCAAAAAATATAAGTTTATTGAGACAGGAGATTCTGCACAATTACTATACTGTAAATGTATGATGAAAGAGTTTAGCATCAAATTAATCTTGGTAAAGTAAAAAAAAAAAAAAAACTACAGAACAGCATATTTTGATTTTTTGGATGCACATTTATTTGAATAATTTTTTGCGTTTGGAGCACATTTCATTTTTTGAGGTATAGAATAATTTGTAAGAACAGCATATTTTATGCAATTCATTTATTTCATGATATATTAATATACATCTGATTTTGGGATAACTTTAAATATTTAGTATTGCAAAAAAAAAGAAAAATTTAGGAACAAATTCATGTTGCAATAAAAAGCAAATATTATTAGTAATTTTGAAGAGTATGGTATTCTTTAAAACAGGTGGGTAAATTCAGTGGTATTTTGCACTGCCCGGTGGTGTCCTTTCTAATTTGTTTCTTAAATATTGTCTCACTTTTAATGACATATTAGAACATCATGTGCCACTTTGGCCAAATTAATACATGGCATTCTGATAAGTTGAATGCGGTCAAAGGGTGCAAGCGATTTAAATACTGAAAAATGAAAAAAATACCAAAGCTATTTTGTAATTTTTTAAGACTGTGTCAAGGGTTTTACGATTTGAATCCATTCACTAGCTGGGAGATAAGTTCTTGTAGGCAAAGATATAAATAATATAAAAATAACTAAAATTAAATTTATGAGAAAATTAAGAAAATAGAAATTTTTAAAACTTATAAGAGTGAATCTCAAGCATTTGGTTACCATTATAAAAAGGAACTTTGCCAATAGGTTTATTAAAGAAAATTGACATGATGTAATAAATATATTGCTGTTAGATTTGGTGAATGCTAATCTAAGAGCAAAACATGTAAAATCATAATTTTAGAATATGCATATTCATAATTACAAAAATTTCTATAAAATTTATTTAAATTTTGATTTAATGATACCCAAAATTTTACTCAGAATTAAATTACTTTGATAAATCTTCCTTTAATAATAAAATATTTAGTGTATTACTTATCATTTATACTGAAATTATTTTTTGCAGATTTTTACTCAGAAATTCCTTTAGCTATAAAATTATTTTGATATCAAGTATTTTGATTTAACTTCACAATATTAAATTTAGATTACATACATGCCAACAAAATATTCCCACATGCACTATAACTTTTACTGATTAATAAAGAAACGAGTACTATTTTAAAATGTGTGAAAACATCCTCATAATTGCTGTAATTCCAAGACAAAAATTTAAGAAAGAATATCAGCAAATTTAAATTGTTGGTGATATGAGTAAAATTGAAAAATTTCTTAATGGAACTTTTTTTGCTGCACATTATAAAAATATTTTCAAATTATATTAAAGAACAGTTAAATTTTTTAACAAGTAAAAATGTAAATTCACAAAGCTCTTATTATTTTAATTAAAATAGCTTTTAACATTCTTTCAAAGCCTCTTAACAAGATTTTTTAGTAAAAAACATTAATTGTGCACTTAAGAAATTATACCACTTCAGTAATTTATATATATGGTAAGATTTAATTTTGTAGTTTCCGGAAAATTGTTTATTGAACAGATTGCCAAAATTACATCTATTTACTTTAATAATAAAAAAAATTTTCTATTTTCTCGTCCTCTTAATTTTGAAAATTTATGGTGTAAGTAAAATATTTATCATAAATAAATAAGCATATAATTTCTAATGTAGTAATTAAAATAATCCATACACAACAAATTAAAGAGTCGTGTAAATAAATTAGCCAATTAGTTAAAAGACTACAAGTCTAAATATTAAATACAATTATCTCAATGCATTGGGGAAATAAACTTATGACTTTCAATAATCATGCTTGTTTTTTACCCTCTAGAATACCAACATTTTTTAGTTGAAAAAATATTCAGAAAATAAAAGGAATGAATATGTTACACAATGGTCTTTACTCTTCCCAAATAACCAATAATTTCTACTAGAGTTAAGTAATAAAAAATTCTAATTCAAAAAGTTACAATTTATTGCATGTTCACAAAACAAGTATCAAAGAATTTTAATTAAATTCCAGTTTAGATGCACAATACTAGTTATTATAAGTATTAAATATTTACTAGTTTAGTTCAAGACATTACACTTAATCATCTATCGTTTTCACAATATACAAAGAAATTCTCTTCAAATTATTTACTACTGTTCAATATGAATGTGTCTATATAAAGATTTTAAAATCCCATTAAAAATAATTTATTTAAAAAAAAAAAAAAAAAAAAAAAAACAACCTAGGTTGATATTTTAGAAATAAAATTTTAAAAATGTAATGAAAAAATATAAAATATTCTATTAAAATTGTTATTAAATATTCAGAGAACATAAATAACTACAGCCAGAAACTATCTACAAACATCAAATTGTGATATAAGAAAGCAAGGGAAAATTGATGAATTATAACAATGCAATTTTTTAAGTTTAAAAAATATAACAATATGTTTATATTAAATTAATTTGGTAGTAACATTCAATCCTAAAAGTATTTTTGAATTTGATTAAATATAAATTTTAGATATATAATAACTACGTAAATTTTCATTTATTCATTAAAAATAAAATAAACAAATAATAAAGGCAAAGAGCTATATTTAATATTAAATTTTAATACTAATTGCAGTAACTAATCTTTAAAACAACAAAATTAAGAGCAAGAAATTTAGAAAAAGTAAATGACATTATTAATGTTAATGTAATAAGTAACATTTGAAGAGTATTAAAAATGAAATGAATTTTTTTATTATAATGCAAATTTTACAAATATCAGGAAACATAATAAAAATTAAATAAGCAAAAATATAAACAAACATTTCCCAAAAGAAAAACATGATTAAACATTTATAAATATATGAATTAATAAGAAAGGCAGAGACAAAACAGGTATATGATCCAAAGGTAAAAATTTTCAGTCACAAGTTACAAATGCACATATGTTACTAAGTTTACATAATGATTTTTTTCTTCATATAGCCATACTTATGATGTTTCTTTTAAGAGCAAAGTACATTTTAAATAATGATGTCACTACTCTGATGTTTCATTCATTCAAAACAAGAAATGTACAATATGCTGACATAAATATTAATAAAAAATGAAAAGATTGTGCCTTATTTTTAAAATGTTGTATCTAACTCTTTCCATCTTAAAATCGAACACATGATAAATTAAAAATCCTCATCAGATTCAGATCCAAAGTCATATTTAACTGCAGCTTTTGTTCTTCCACCTCCACGAGGTGCCCTAGCGGGTTTCTCAACTTTATCATTGTCATCTTCTGACAAAACCACATCTCCAAAGTCATCATCAGACTCATCCAACTTCTTCTTTTTGGCTTTAGGTTTACCTGGTTTTTTAACAACCCCCTCAGCAGCCTTCTTCTTTGGAGCTGCTTTCTTTGCAGGCTCTTTTTTAGGTTTAGGTTTAAAATCATCTTCAGAACTGCTATTATTCTTCTTTCTAGCCCTCTTTTTTGGAGCAGGTTTGGCTGCAGGCTTTTCACTTTCAATTTTAAAGTTGAAATTTGAATCTGAATCACTACCAGAGTTTATATTGTTTTTATAATTTGAAACAGGTTTTCCTGTAGGTATATCATTGCTTTTTTCTCCTCCTAATAACGAATTAAATAGGTCTTCATTAGATTTATTGTTTTTGTTGTTAACTTGTGGAGTAAAACTATCATCACTGTCAGATAAGATAGGAGATGATGCACCATTTATTTTTTCTTCTAATTCTTCCTCTTTTTTAGCAGGTTTCGGTTTATTTTGAGTCTTTTTAGGTGGAGGTTGGGATGGTTTGCTGTCACTCTCATCTCCACTTAGATTAAAATCACTACTGCCACTTTTTGCAGCTTGTTCTTCATCACTATCAAAAATATACTTTGCTTTAGCAGCAGCTCTTCGAGGTGCCATATCCCTTTTTTCAGGAGGAATATAATCTTCAGCTGAAACATCCATTTCAGAATGATCAGAAGCCATATCAATATCAGACTCTGATTCAGACCAGGGATTTTTTTTAGCTTTCTTGCCCTTCACAGGAGTTTTTTTCTTTTCACCAATTGATGTGAAGGTTAATGTTGCTTGTTTCATTTTCTTTGCAGCCTTTTCTTTTTTTACAGGGCTTGCCTTTATTCTTTCAGATAGGGACAAATTAACATCTTCAGACTCTTCTGGTTTACTATCAACTTTCTTTTTACGTCCTTTTTTACCTTCACCTGGAACACCAGGTTTTTTCTCAAATTTTTTTTTAAATTCATCATCAATCTGTGGTGGTATTCTCTCTCCAAAAGGTGATGGTTTAATTTCATCTTCCTTTACTCGCTTCTTTCCAAAACCTTTAACTTTTGGCTTTACTTGCCCAGCTTCTTGCTCTTCTTCTAATTTCTCAACCTTATCTAATTCTTCCAAGAAATCTTTTAGATCAGTTCGCCATAAATCAAAAGGAGTTTTAATTTTCAAATCTTCCAATTCCTTTATCTTTTCATCTCGTTTTTTTAAAAGTTCATCTTTTCTTTCTTTAGTTAAACTCCATAAAGTCATACCAAGCAAATAGTCATAATCAGGTCCTGAAGTATCTATTTCTTCCTTCTCATTATCAGAGTCTTCAGTTTTTTCTTCTTCCTGATGCTCTTTCTGAGCTTCTTTCCAAGCTTTCACTGGATCAGAATCATATCCTCTTTCAACTAAAGTTTTGATCATTTCAACTTTTTTACGATTTTCAATGGTTATTTTATGTTCAATTTTTTCTAAAATAAAACGTGCTTGATTTTTCAATTTCAATGATTCTGCTTCTAAAACACCAACCATATATTCCTTTCGGCGTACATACAACTTTGATCGTACTTCAAAAAATTCTTTCAAAATTTCTTCTGGAGTTTCATACCTTCTCAAACAACCTAAATGATCAAATAATACCATAGTATTTAATGACAATGAAGATTGCAATTTAAAAACTTTATGGAAGCCTTGGTTTCTAGCTTGATTAAATTTTTCGGGAGTCATAGTGACAACAAATCTAACTGTTGTATCAGTGTGATATTCTTTGTAATCTGTGATAAACGCAGGGATTTTATCAGAACCATGAAGCATAGGTTCTAATACAGTTTCTTTGTATGCTTGTGTCCATACTCTTATAGGTAATTCAGTGATTTCAATTTTGTTATCTTCAAGAATTGCTATCTCTCCACTAACAGCAAATCGTGTTGAATCCACTCGCTCAATAGTACCCCTAAAGTTTTTAAACCAAGGGATCATTTCTAATGGTTCTTCACCATCAATCATTCTTATTATATTTTTCACAAGATCTCTAGGATTGTAATTAGGAATTTTAGTACACCATCCAGTACCTATACCTTCAGTCCCATTAACAAGAGCCATAGGAATAATAGGCACATAATACTCAGGTTCAATTTTCAAATTATCGTCATAAAGATGGTTTAAAAGAGGAGAATCCAAGATAGGAAAAATATACTTTGATAAAGGACTCAGTTGTGTAAATATATACCTGGCACTAGCAGCATCTTTACCACCTTGTAAACGAGTACCAAACTGACCAATAGGCAGTAAAAGATTAATGTTATTGCTGCCAACAAAATTCTGAGCTAAGTTTATAATTGTTCCAGTCAATGACTGTTCACCATGATGGTAAGCTGAATGTTCAGCAACTGATCCTGATAATTGAGCAACTTTTACTTCTCGTTTGTCATTACGTTTAAAGCAAGTATAAATAACTTTACGTTGACCAGGTTTAAATCCATCCACCAATGAAGGAATTGATCTCTCATTATCCATATTACTAAACAATATCAGTTCTTTATTGACAAAATCATTGTAAGTTATAGAAGCTGTATCTTTACCATATAAATAAATTTCAGGTAAACCTAACTCACGACGTCTTTTCCTTTCTTCCATTCCATTTGTGAGCCATTCTTTACGCATCTCAATCATTTTCTTACTGAAAGCTAATTGTATAGCATTATCATCATCAGTACCAGTATAGTGAAATCGAATGCGATGACGTTTCATGTCAGCAAAATATTCTTTTGCTTCCTTGGCCGTACTGGTACCCAAACCTTTGTAATACTTTACTTTGTATTTTGGCCAATTCGGTGTCCCAGCTTTCCACTCTTCAAACTCTGGAAGACTGTAAAAGCACCTCTCTTCTTTACCTTTAGAAGCTTTAACAATAGGAGTAATGAATTCTTCAAGAAATGGTAAACGTAATAAACTGGGCCAATTATGATGAATAAAATTTATTAACAGACCTTTTATATGGGATCCATCTTGATCCTGATCTGTCATTATCATCAAACGTCCATATCGCAATGTTTTTAAGTCATCAATAGTTTCATATTTTTTTTTGTATTGCAACCCCATGATTTTAATGATGTTATTTATCTCCGCATTTTCCATAATTTGTTTATGTGTTGCTTCACGAACATTTAAAAGTTTACCTCTTAAGGGAAAAACACCATACTTATCTCTGCCAACAACACCTAATCCAGATACAGCTAAAGATTTAGCTGAGTCTCCTTCTGTTAAAATCAAAGTACAATCAATGGAATTTTTAGTTCCAGCATCATTTGCATCTTCTAATTTTGGTATACCTTTAAGTTTTGAATGCTTTTTGCCACTGCATTTTCTATCTAGCTCACTTTGGGCTTTAAATTTTATCCAAGTCATAATGGCTTCTACAACACCACACTTCATCGCTTGAGTAATAAATTTTTCACTTAACAGACATTTTGATCCAAAGTTTTTCACTTGAAGCGTCATATTTTCTTTAGTTTGAGAATCAAATGTCGGATTTTCTATCAAGCAATTTACAAACACCCATAAATGAGTTTTAATCTGGAAAGGTTTAATATCTTTACCACCTCTATTTTTCTTTTTTACAACTTCAGCTATTTTTGAAGTCAACTGATCAGTAATATAATCAACATGTCGTCCACCTTTTGTAGTAGCAATGCTATTGACAAAACTTACTTGTTGGAAACCATGATCACTATTGGTGACAGCTATTTCCCACCTCTCATTTACAATTTCATGAACTACTTTTAATGGATCTCCATTGTCATCTTGCTTACCTTTTAAATATAATTCAATATAATCCTTAAATCCTTTAACATTCAATCGCTGATTATTCAAAAACACTTTCACCCCACGTGTGCAACCAGCTATATCATATGCACGTCTGGTTAAAAGAGCAATTATATCTTTGTCAAGTACATCCATTTTGAACTTTGGTAAGTCTGGATAAAATGTAACACATGTATAATCACTTCCACTAAATGAAGATATTTTAGGATCTTCAGTTTTGGTCATATTATTCATCCACGTTTGTTTAAATATCTTACCAAACTGCTTTGATGCGGTTTCAACGATAAATTTTGTACTGAAAATGTTGCATAATTTCGCACCATAACCATTCCTACCACCAGTAACTTTTCGTTCTTCATCATTATAATTAGAAGATGTCAACAAATGACCAAAAATCATTGTAGGAACGAACATTTTTTCATCTTTGTGTTCTACAACAGGGATGCCTTGACCATTATTCCAAACGGAAACTTTATTTTTTTCAGGATTTATTTCAATTTTTATACAATCCATATTCTTATCTCTTTGTTTATTGTCGGCAGCATTTACCAATATTTCATCAAATATTTTATATAATCCAGGAACAAAACTTATTTCCCGATTAACCATTCCAACATCTTCATCATAAACCCACATAGGCTGTTTCACTTGTTCAACTGATCCAATATAAGTATCAGGTCGGAGCAAAATATGCTCTAATTGAGATTTTTTCTGATATATTCTTTCAACAGAAAGTTTCTTATTACCTTTCTTAGGCTTTGGTTGATCATCCATCTCCAAATCATCGCTCAGATCACTAATATCAGCCATGTTTACGGATTCAAAATTTTATGTAAGTACCGGTAAATGGCAGCTTCAAATGTCTAACGACAAGACAAAAGAATGGCGTTAGGCGTTCTATTCGATTTCGAACAAGTCGAACAACGATCTTTATCATACTGTTGCCAAACAGAGTAATATATTTAATTTAATTTCCCGCTCCTGAATGAATATTAACATTTCATTTTCTTATAGGTAGCACTACTATCGTAGACTGTTTCTTTTAATTTAATAACATTCTTTCTATACAAAAATACAATTTAAAAAGTAAATAAAACCTAGATGAACATGATAAACCTAGCCAGAATGATGAAGATTCAATTGATTTTGAGAATACTAGGCAAAATTGGATTATAAAAATTAATGAAAACAAATTATGATATTAATATATGATAATAAAATGATGATTAAATAAATTAATGATATCAAGCAGGATTTCTTGTTTCGAAATACCACAGTGTATAACATCTGATCAAGGAAGTAAAAAAGTCAACTTTTTTCATCTTTGAGCAAACACTGATTTTCAAAAACCTAGAACAGCAGAATATCATCCACAAAGGAATGTATTGATTGAACGACATCACAGGATTATAAAGACAAGCTTGAAATGTCATTTACAACAAAGTATGTCCACGGGAGATGCCTTACCTTTGATTCTTCTGGGATTACGCTCTGCACTGAAAGAAGGTATGGGATACTCTTCAGCTGAGCATCTTTATGGGAGTCCTATCTGTTTACCTGGAAGATTCGTCACTATGATTTCTAATGTCAAGCACTCAGAGTTCGGAGAGAATACAATGTATTATCCATAACATGAAACCTGTTGCAACGACTACCCATGCAATACAACCGTATTTATCTCAAAACATTTTTTGAATTGCTCACGTTTTCACCTACAATAACTCAGGATTTTCATCTTTGCAGCCAATTTATCTTAGGCCTTATATCGACCAACAACGAGCACTAATTTAAATTCATGACATTTGATATTGAAGTTAATGGTACTATCAAAAGAATTTCTGCTGATAGATTGAAACCATGTTTCATTATAAAAGACAGTGATAAAAAGTCTCCCGAAAGCTACAGGGACATGACATATCCAGATCCCCATACCCAATAAAAACCTCGAGAGAAAATTTCTTCGTCGATCAATCGCAAACAAAGCATACTCGATAGAAGGATTGTTTCATAATCATTTTCACTGAGAAGGGAGTGTGTAGTGACCTCAGTTTCCTCTTCATAATATTTTTAATTTTTGTACATTTTAGTATTTTTTAAGATGGCAACAGGGGATTTACTTAAAAGCTATTGTGTTTGCATATCAACATCTGCTCAGAAAAAAAAAATTGTAAAAGAAAAATAAATTAGTTTTGTTTTTTTTTCTTAAGTCATCGTATCATCTAATATTTTATTCATTTGCTGTGGTATATTTGCTGTGGTAGTTTGTGGTATATTAAATATTTACATTAAATCTCATTGTTCATCTGCTTTAACAGCGATTCGTATGCCAGAGATTAAATCTAAGTAGAACCGAATTGGTACGAAAAGATGTTCTAGCTCTTGCTAGCCATTCGTCTTCTAGTCGGGATTTCGTTAATAGCCTATGATTCTTTTCAACAGATATGATATGAGATAAAGCTTTTGGCATATTTGCAATTGATCAATCCATTGATCAAATCTTTCCCCAAGAAAAAGTTTCCAGATTTAATGTTCCAGATTCTCAGGAGAAATCGATCTTAAAGAATGTTGACTCATTGTTGCTGCTTTGGTCAACGGGTCAGCGATTTCATTGTCCGCAATCCTTGAATGTCCAGGGATCCATACTAAAAGTATTGACAAACATTTTTGAAAAGATTGCTGAAAGAAGCAGCAGTGAAAGCAGCTACAGTGATCCCTGTCTCACGTCTTTAATTAGTAACGGAAATGGTATTTCCCCTTCTTAGCCCTTCTGGAAAGGATGAAATAAATTCCCATGTTCAGAGGTATGGACGCACGAAAATGGAAAGTGTGCGTGATGCGAATAAACTGCGTACTAAGCTCACGGGTACACGATCTGAATATGAAATGGCGGAAAAAAAAACAAGCGTCTAGAAACTGAGAATCTGAATGAGTGACATCACACACACTACGCGAATTTTAGAAAAAATCAAATAGCACCATCTAGTGGGGGGAAAAGATTTGTAAATGAGAGAGAATTTCATTTTTTACCGTTATTTACAAATGATGGATATGAAATGTCGTTTATGTGATTTCTGTGCTAAAAAGGAAGAGATTAAAATTCATGTGTGTAATGAGCATAACATTACTCTTGAATATGAGGATTTAGAGTTCAATTCACTTGAAGAATTCGAAAAGTTTAAAGGAAATTTAGAAAACGAAACGAATTCGCATTTCCTCAAAGACTGTAGAGGAAATAAAAAAAATAAAGTAGGTAGTCAACACTTTTATTTTGTGTGAAACTGCTCAAAACAGCGAGTTAATACTGAAAATAAAACGAAGAAAATTAATTTGTACTTCCCATCATCAATAAAGTTAACAGTTTCTTCAAATGGAAGTTGCAAAGTGCATTTTTACAAAACGCACACTCTTTTTACAATGCTTGGTGCCAAGTTATGGAAGTTCCAAAAAAAAGATTATTTTGTACATGGCACATAGACCGTGCGTGGAGAAATAATCTTAAAAAAATTAATTCAGCAGAAAAACAACTGGAGGTGTATAAAATATTACGCACACTTTTGGAAGAGCGAAATTCCATTGCTTTTCATAAAATGTTAACAGAAGCTATTTCATTATTGTTAAATGATGATAAAACTTCTGAATTTGAAAAATATTTTGTATCTAACTATGCAAACTGCGTGGAAGCATGGGAATATTGTTTTAGGTTATACTGTGGTATTAATACTAATATGCATATTGAGAGTATGCACCACACAATCAAGCATGTTGACTTACGAGGTAAACACATAAAAAAATTTTATAAATCAATAAACATACTTATGCAATTTATCAAAGACAAATTATTTGATAGACTATTAATCATGCATAAAGGGATGCTCACAAATAAGTTAATTGAGCTTCGTAAGAGCCATGATTTAAGCTTAAAGATTGCTGAATTAGTTTCGAAAACCAAAAATGGCTGGAATGTACCCAGCAAACACAAGCCTATCGGCATCCGGACGGGCCAATATCGGCAGTGTCGGGTACGAGTCGGCATTGGCATGGTGATTTCGAAACGATATCAATTCCGTATAGGCAAACGACATAAAAAATTTGAACTTTAATGTTATCGGAAACAAGTATCGGTCCTAATACGGATAACTGCCGGCAAATTGTGAATGTCGTCTGCCGATATAGGCCCGATACTTGCATTCCGATTCGGGGCGAATATCATATGCGATATCGGTCCTGTTGCGGAACTGTTAAAGTCAATGTAACCATCAATTCAAGCTTTGAATTCGACACCATCATTGTCATAAAAGCAAGAATGGTAATGACTCAG
The DNA here is from genome assembly GCA_026290005.1 of Latrodectus geometricus. Lineage (NCBI taxonomy): Eukaryota > Metazoa > Arthropoda > Arachnida > Araneae > Theridiidae > Latrodectus > Latrodectus geometricus. The sequence continues at coordinate 1,085,787 of JAPDSC010073189.1, read as the reverse complement.
AACTCATGAAATCGTAGGATAATTTTTTTTTTTTTTTTTTTTTTTTTTTTTTTTTTTTTTTTTAACTTTCATAGTATTTTATAATTTTTAAGAAATCCATCTATTCAAAACATCATTAATAAAACATTGCAATAATATATTTAGATTTTGATTCTTGAAATGGGTTTCATCGGATTTTATCCAAATCACAATGAAATGAAGATTAATTATCCAAAATTGGATAGGCTGATACACTTGCTATTTCTTCGATTACTTTTGTGGCTATTCTTTTGAAAGCAGTCGTTATTTGAAATTCTTTTATAGCTTACGTAAAGCAGTTAAATATTAAAAATAAATAAGTTCTCTCTATAAGCATGTTTTCAAAATTATACTGCAATATACACTTTTAAAGAGTTTGCTTGCAATAAAATAAATATATTTTAATAAATTTGATTGCAATTCACTATATATGAATTAATATATCAAATGCCGTTTATGTACATAATGAAACCTTTCGATCTTTCGTCGAGTGTGTTTGGCTTTTTAGTGGCAGTAGGTCATTTTAAAATGTTTATATGCTCATAATAGAGCATCATTTCCCACGGAGACCTTGTAGAGAAATCCGTCCTTCTCGTGATCAAGAGGTAATGAGTTCTATACCTGACAAGGCAGAAGATTCATTGTAGTTATTAATGAGATTGGGGCTCTTAATGTAGGCTGCAATTTCAGTATTCTTTCACTGTTGTGGCGTAAAATGGAGAGGTGCTTCTCAGGTGTGGACCTTGTCAGTTAACGGTGCTCAAATTTAATTCGTTGTTTTTGCATAAAAATTGAAAATCCAAGAAACTCCTCTTTTTTGTAAAAAGTTTCATTTTTAATTTGTCTAATGAAGTCATTAAAGCTTTTCCATATTTCTTAAAGAAAAGAACAGTTATATGAATTCCAAAAATTAGTTTTTGTAATTCAACAAATTGTTTCTTTGGAAAAAAAATTCATAATAACCATTTTATTCATGAAATACTAAATAACAAATAGAACAATGGAGATATGAAATAATAAGAATGGGTAAACTAAATTTTGAATCTTGTTGTGTTAATTTCAGATTATATATTAAGTTCTGAAGGTTTATTATATAGAAGAAATATTTGTTTGAAAAGTAAGACCAGCTTAATGATATAACAATCAATGTAATAGTAATTTCCAAAATGTTTTCGTTCCTGAAAACATTTCTTATTCACTAATATGTTTGCCTAACAGTATTCCATTCTATATTAAAATAGTAACACTAATATTTTCTGATATTATTTTGATTAATTAAGCATATTGAAAACATGATTGCGTTTTTTATTTTAGAAAACTGATAGTTGCATATAATAAATGCAGTCAAACATAATTTCTGTGTTCAGAACCAAATATTTGGCTTTTATTTTTGAGCAAACGATAATTTTTGAATAAATACACCTAAGTCTGTTTTTACACGGTCTTTTTGTACACGGTTTTGATATAACACGGTTTGAAAATTGAATATTTTTAATTTTTTTACACGATTTTATTCCATTTAGCACGATTTGAAATTTTATGTACTTAAATTTTTTTTGTCAAATTTAATTTTTGCGAAGTATGTTCATATCACAAAAAAGTATTTATGAAAGAAAAAAGTCTGAAACCATCGATAGTATCGATAGTTTGCTAACACTAGCTTAAAGATTTAAGTGAATTCCCCTTTAGCGCGTACAAACAAGTAGGGGAATTCCCTTTATGTGCATACAATAAAATTTACTGGTCAGAGCAATTGAAACGTGTTAATATTTTGTGAACTGTCAATGCAATAAGACGTGTTTGGTAAAGAAATTTTTTGCAGGCAAATTTGATTTTCCATTAAATTTAATTTTAACGCATTAAGATAAAAGGTAAGCCAAAAAATATTTTGTATTTATTCAGTTATTTATGTTTTTTAATTTTGTTAAATATTTTATGTATCCCTAAAAGGAAATGTCAGATATAAAACTAAAACGGAAGGCAATTTCTTTGGAAACCAAGATTAAAATTTTAGATCGCCTTCGAAATGGAGAAGGCTCAACTGCTCTTGGTAAAACGTTCGGTTTAAATGAAGCCACAATAAGAACTATAAAGAAAAATGAAATTGCAATTAGGCAATCGGTGATTTCTGGAACGATTCTTGTTGAAATTCTTGTTTTTCACTAATTTTAATAGGTTTTAGAGATTAGGAACAAATCACCCATTTTTGTATAAGATCAATGTCTTTTTTTACACGTTTTTTTTTTTACACGGCTTCTTCTGGAACCAATCTACCGTGTAAAAACAGACTTAGGTGTATTCTCTATTTCTATTTTATTTAAAATGAAAAATAGAAATGTTTTCAGAGAAAAAAAGATAGTCGGTTAATTCCCAGTGAACGGTACGCTCCTTGTACAGTACGCATATATACAACGGTACGCATATATACAATTATAATTAATTGCATATAATATTATATAAAATTATATTATTTGTATAAAATAATATAATTTTATATTATATAATTATATTAATTGTGCATTGTATAATTATATTAATTGCATGAAAATAGCGTACCGTACACTGGGATAGAGCCAGTCAATAAAATATCGTTTTCAAAGTGAGTTTAAAAATTAATAGATATAAGTAGAATAATTTGCAGATTTTTTATTTATTTTTTATTTATTTATTTATTTTTGCAAGCCAAACGATTATATTTAATTTTATTTAGAATTATTTCCGATTTAGAATTATATGCGATGGTTAATTATTTCGGATTTCTATTTTGATATCTTGACAATATATGTCATTATTCTTTTTAAAATGAACAACATAAATATGTAAGTATACTCTTTTAAAAATATTTTAATTTTAATATACTTTTTTTTATGTTTCATGAATAAATATTAAAGTTAATAATAAATATATTAATTTGAATTTTCAATTGAATAAAATATTTTCATATTCTGTCTTTCTTGCACATGTTTTAAATTAGCCATACATTTAATATCTTTCTCAATTATAAAATAATTTGTATTTATAATTTAATTTCCTATTATAATGAATCTCCACATTGTTTGCTTATAAAAAAAAATTAGTTATACTGTTCTATTGTAATTTAAAAATGTTTTAACTAAAATTTAAAATTCTAAATTTTAAGAACATTTGAAACTTACTTAAATATTTAAATATAACTTTAAAATATTTAAGCAAAAATTAAATATTCAAATATAACATATTTAAATATAAATAATTATATATATATGATTTACAGATTCTATCACAACATGTTCCATATTTAAGAATATTTCTTACTTGTACTGAAATAATAATTGATTATGTTAAATGATGAAACTGAATAACATAATTAAAGATGAAATTTAAGAATCAGAATCATGGTGATTTTTTTCTTTGGCAGTTAGTTTCATAAAAACGTGTGAAAAATCATATTTCTCTTCCTATACTTTTTTTGCTTTATTTTGGTTTTTTTATTTTAAAAATTAATATAATTCATTCCCTTTTTGTATCATATCGACATATTTCTAAAGTAAATTAAAAAGGAAATTCTCAATGGATTTCCTTTTTAATTTATCTTCTTTCTTATATGACCTTATTTTTATTATTTTTCAGCTTTCCCATAATTTTAATTTTGGGCTAGAAATATTATAGCTTGAAAATATTTCCGAATAATTATAGATAGAAAAATATTGCATTTCTTTGCTTGCCACAAGTTACTATTGTTAGGAAAATAATCTCAATAGAATTTATATTATATCAGTTTCGCATACTGTCTAACCTATTTTTTTAACATATTTTTCATTTTTAATAATTTTATTACCAAATAGACTTCATCAAAAGTATTTCAATATAGAAAGCATTTATAGACAAATCTTAAAAAATTAAAATGGTTAGAATGAGTAATAATATAAAGTTTTGAGATATTAGAGTAGATAACATTATGTCATATAATCATGAAAAAAATACATGTTTTTATTTAGAATTATTAACTGCTAATAAATAATCTATAGATATTTCACTTACATTAATATTACAGTTAAAATTCCATGTGCATTAATATTATAGGTTTATAAAAAATTTTAGTCTAATTACTTTTTTATGTTGATAAGATAAAACTTGTTGTTCAAATACAATTTTGCTTAGGTACTTGAAAATGTTGATTGTAAGATGGCGATAAGTGCTATAATTCCGGTGAAAATAGTTGCACTACAAAAATTACTACCTATTCAATTACATGATCTAAAGGATTTTATAAATATCATTACAGAGTCAATTAAATCATAAAATTATATTGTTGATTGGTTAATAAGTATTTTTCTCTGTTGTAGAATTATGAAAATTTATAAAGTAAATAGAGTTCTCATTTATAGATACATTTACGAACAAAGCAAACCAGAGCTGATGCGAGTTTTAGTACTAAGTTTTATTTTACATTTATTGTACATTGAAAAAAACTTAATTTTTGTAATTTGAATAATTTTGTTTTTTGTTGAATAAATTTTATATTCCTAAAATTTTTGTCTCATATCTTCTCTGTATTAAAAAAATGAAAAGTAATTGTACATTAATCATTATAGAAATTTATTAAAATCTTATTGATCAACTTCATTGAAAAATAGAGCATTAGCATTTATACAAATTTATAGATAAATTGACTGGAAATACATATAAAATATTGACTGGAAATACATAAATGTTTTTCCAGTCAATATTTTTAGTAGTATGAATTTCATTAACAAGCATTTTTTATTTCTTCATCATTTCTTTAAGGAATAATTTTCTTATTTTTTCTTTTTCAGAATGAAGATGCCTCTCATTATTGTATAAAACACTTGTGTTAATTGACTAAAAAAACTACAAATAAATTTTTTAACTAAAAGTTGTTTCATTTCATTTATGCAATACAAAAACTGTGCATTTCAAATAAATGAGGATATTTAGAATATAAAAATGAAAATTTTAAGAGAAACTTTTATGTGTGTATATATACTGCTATTAATTTAAACTAACTTGTAATAATTTACATAAATTTTGGTAGAATATTTTAAATATATATGATACTTAAATAAAAATTATAAACTTTTAATCTTTAAAATTAACAGTTTTATTTCATGTACATATATTTTAGAATGACTTACATAGTAAATAATTTGCATTAAAAAAGTTATTAAAATTATGATGTCTGAGTTCCAATATCCTTGCATTTATTAAAATTTACACTAATTATTAATAAAATTGTTTTATTTCTGCTATGTTGAAATTGTTATTTAATGAAAAAATATTTAAATAAATTAATATTAAATAATTCTTTTCAATTAGCAAATATTATTTAAATGACATAAACTTAATCAAATAAATATAATAAATTTATTACATATCAAGTAATTATGTTAAGGAAACTTATTTCTCAAGTGTAAAAAATAATTTTAAATATGCACTTTAATTCTATTAAAAACAGTTGTGATATTTTTATTGATTGTCAATTAAAACATTTAAAACTAACAGCTTTCTTACATAAATATTAAAATTTTGAATGAAAGAATATTGATTTCAATCAAACAGGAATGTATTGAAAAATATTTGAAATACCTATTTAATAAATGTTTAATCAAAACGTTCTGTTTGCAAGCGATTGTTAATAATATGAACTAAAATGTTTTTTAGAGAATTTTTTTCTGTAAAGCGCTGTTTAACAGTTTTAGACGAAATATTAAATGCAACATTTATAAACAGCGTAAGTGATATTGGAATTTAAACAAAAATTTTATAAGCAAATATTTCAAACAAACAAACAAAAAATAAAAAAAAACAATCATGAATTTAAATTTAAAAAAAAATTCTATTAATGGGCATGCTGTCGGTTATTTACTGGTTGCCGATGCTGGGCCACTTATTGAAAGCATTCGGTCCACATATTGAATAATATCGGTAACATAACGGGCAAGCGATTACGTCGGGTTTGCCGATACCGTTCCAGTGCCGCGCCATACATTCGGCCCACATTTGCCCGGGGCGGACATGTTTTGACGGGTAGTGGTACCGTTTGCCGGTATCGCTCCGACATTACTCTTATCGGCAAGCCGATATCGGACCTTAATGTAACTGACATTTGTGTGTTTGCTGGGTAATTTCAACATCAGAAATCCAAGAAGTGTATTTTGTACAACAATCAGATATTTATTGCAAATGCCAGTTAACTTGCTTGAAGTATAAGTCATGCATTCACAATTATACTTGTACTTGTAAAGATACCAGCATAAAATGGAATATGTGGAAACATATCCATTTAATACGTCGTGTAAAATCCATGAACACTGGTAATAATTCTGAAGATGTAATTCTTCAAAACGATGATGATCCCACGTTACATATGCATATTACTGATCAAAATAAAGAGAGAGAGAGAGTCAGGCGTATTAGTTTTTGAGCTAAGTAAAAATAATTCCCCTGCTTCAAATATAAACCTTTCTCTTAAAAAAGAGAAACCCAAACAAAAAATTGTAAGCATTATTGGTTCAATATCATCAGACAGTCAGTTTGTAGCAGCTGAAAGACTTATTTCACCAATAGAACCAACTTTAAATGCTATAATTACATCAATCAATTGTTCACTGACACCACAAGATAATCTTAAAAGTCCCTGCGAACAAAAAACATTACCTATCAGAGGCTTTTGTACTCTATACACAGAATTCGTAAAAAACCAAAAAATTCAATTGTAAAACCAAATCATATTGAACAACGAAATAGTCTTATCTTTAATTCTGGGCAAGAATTCAAATTCTAAAGAAGAAAATGATATTTAAATTATTATCTTAAAAATGATTTATTCAACATTATTATTATTAGTATTTGTAATTAAGCCATTTATTTCCATCCATAAATTACCCATTATTTAAACATTTATATGCTTTAAAAATTAGGGGAGGGCTCAGATCACAACATTTCTTATTTTGTTATTACTCAAGGATCATTTACTAAAATCCTTATTGTTTTCTAATTTTAGTATAATTTTTGTGAATATTTATAATATTTTTTAAATATAGTAAGTTCCAGAATCACATGTGTATAGTTTGGAATCAGCATTAGTTTTAGTAACCTACAATTGTATTTTTGTAAAGACCTATAATTGTATTTGTAAGGAAAACCTTACGAACTTTTTAAAAAGAAACAAATATAAGTTATGTGAAATGAATTCCTTCATTAAAATGTATTATGTATTTACAGCAATGTATATTTTCTCAACAAAAGCTAAATTCCATGTTTTTTCAAATTCTTACTTAAAAAGTTTAAAATTAAATTTAGTCCAATTTTTATGAAAAATAATTTAAAATACATTTAACATATTTTAACCATGTTATTAATTAATACACTTTTTTTTAATATAAAGCCTAGTTATCATTAAGGAACATTGCAATATTTTAAAATCTAATAGTGGCTGTAAGATTTTCTTACAAGAATATTCCAGTTTAAAATTATTTCTTTTAATTTGATCAGAATAATTACAACTACAATAAAATGAAGAAGTACTAAGAATATGCACAATTTAATGGACTTTGTGTAAAACAATTTCAACATAAAAGTAACACAAAAACCTATATTTTAACAATAATGTGTGTATCATGAGAGTCAATAAGGTAAACAATTGTCAAAAAGCAATGTTTATTAAGAAACACTGTTTTTATTTTATCATAATGAAAACATTATTAACAAAGTGATTGCTAAGATACAACTTCCATGCCAATTAAAAAAAATTCTCTTTTCTAATGCCTCACACTTAGCTTAATCAAAGTAAATTAATAAATTATTAATATGAGAGAGTAAAATTTATAAACGATTATATTTTACAATTAATATTTTTAACAAAAAGTACACAATAAGATCATTTTAGGGCTCACTTGATAAAAATTAATCAATACAACACTAGTAAATTAAAACGTAATTTATGTTCAAAATAGATTTTACCAGTTATCTCAATAGTAAGATAGTTCAAAATACCCATATACCAAAAAAATATGAATAGTTTGAATTCAATAATAAGCTTAGGATTACTATTATGAAACCAGTGATAGAGAAAATTTATATTAAAAATTTTGACTCTACAGTTTTGATAACAAGTTTTAAAAATAAAAATTTTTAAAGCTTTTTATTACTATAATACACTTTGTTTTGAGATATATTTAGGTATTGATTTTAAAACTTGGTAATAATATAGAAATAATTTTCATCATTGAGAGTAATTAGACTTGTTTTCTAAAGAAATTATAATCATAGATTTTTTGAATGAAAAATATTCTTAGACATCTTCGTGGATTTTTAACTCCTTAGTTTATTAAGAAATTAAATATCCACGAAATATGATTAAGAATATTTTTCCATAACTAATATACATAATTTGTAGCTTAAAATAATTATATATGTTCCTTAAAAAATCTTCGAACATTTTTTTCAATGACACCTAATGAAGAATGACCAAACACAAATAAAATTTAAAAAAATATGCACTACTTTGTATTAGTATATAATTATATCTACTAAAACAAACAATAAAAATGGGTACTTTTCTTAAATCAAAGAATTTTTCATGATAATAAAATTTAAACTAGCTGATGTCAAAAACGTTTAACATTCTGAATTATAATTTTAAATCAGGTTATTTTATATAAAATTAAATAAAAGTAATTAAATGTATGTAAAAATAATAATTAATGGTTGTACAAAGCACCTCTTTTTCTTCAGATTAGACATTTTAAGCATTTTCTCACATTCCCCCCACCCCCACTAGATGGCGATGTTTAATTTTTTCTTTTTCCAATATTCGCGTATGTATGTGACGTCGCTCTTTCAGATTCTCAGTTTTTAGACGCTTGTGAAAAACAAATGGCTCTAAATATTGTGAAGTTTAATACGCATGCGCGAAATTTAGACATACTGGAACACATTTCAGTAAATCCAACAGCCGTCAATCCAAATCATTCGGGAAGGTTACCCGTTCGGATTTTCCGAGAGTTGCCGAAGACGAATTCTCTGGTGTATATTTCTTCTGCCCGCTAGTCAGTTCTTACAGGAAATGCATTCCTACCCCCTTTTTCCTCTTGGGGAAGCAGGCCAACACCTCCTAGAGTAGAAAGCCTATGTAGTGAAAGGATGAGTCATGCTCTGGAGGCGGACTCGAAATTCCCTTACTCTTTTTAGAGGAGTTTTTTTAATTCACTTGAATGGGTAAAACCTCTGGTCTTAAAAAGATTTTCACTACTTTTTAATTAAAAGCACAGTGAAGGAGGAAGAAATTTTTTTTTTTATGAATGGAAAATGAATTTACTGTACAAGAAACATTAAGAAATTATTTACAAAATGAGCTTACTTTATTATGTAATGTTATCTTATGACATAAAATCCTTAATTTAAATATATTAAATTTATATTTTTTCACACCTGTCAATTTTAGAATTTCACAAGAATTTATAGACAATTTTTTTTGAAATTTCTTGTATATTTGACACATCAATATTCTTACAGAGTTTAAAATTCATCATTCTGATAATGATTTTTACATTTGTATAGAATTTTCTAAATTCATTAATATTTTCTTCGTTATTAGTAAATTGATGTCTAAGGATTTTTATTCTCGTAATTTCAATTTCATAGAAAAATATTTTTTAAATAATTATTTGTAGCAATTTAAAGTAATGTGTACATGGAAATTTCTATTATTTGATAAGCTATTCAAAATTAATGAATAATTTAAAAAATGGGAATTTTAATATATAAATAGATATTTATAGATAAGTATACATTATTGACACAAACAACTTTTTGAAAGTTTAAATTTAACTTTTATAATTCATATCCTGGTAAATATTTCTAATATTTATATATCATCTTAACATGTTTTGAAAATAATTTGATAATGTAAACAACAGGAAATTTTATTTAATATTTTACACAGTAAATAAACAAGGAAATATATGGGAAAATTTCATTTTATTGAAAACAATAGATACAATATTTCAAATACATAACACAAAATCATTTTTTAAATATTTCTAATTTTCTATTTTTTGTCTTATTACATTTATTTTTTATCAGATCATCATTAACTTTCTTACAATAATCTTTTAATAAAGTATTGGTTGAAGCATACACAATAATTTTCATAATATTATATACATCATGTTTATTACAATCAAACTGAAAATAAATTTCTAATAATCTAAGATTATATAATGTCATGTTGCATGCAAGGGACCTCTGATTTTTACATTGCATAAACTGTTTTTCAAATTCACTCTAGGAGGTGTTGAGCAGGCGCGAGGGAGAACCTGATATACCAGTTGAGCAGAAGAGTACGAACAACCCCAGCCACTTGGTACGCGACCGTCTTGTGATGTGATATGGTAGAAATGTAATAAACGCTTCCTTGAATTGAAGTCTTGATTCCGTTCTTCACATAGAACATGACCACTAAACTCCAATAAAGCTAATCTTTCTGCCTTGATGACTCACAAATCAGGTGGAATAGCTTACAAATAATATTTTTTGGCGATGACTTTGTCTGAAAAGGGACTAAATCAAACGAGCAACAAATAGAAATTTTTGTTGACATTTCTGACCAATCTGTTGAAACTTTTAATATCCATAATGTATTAATTCCTTGCTGGTTGAGCCAATATTCGATTTTTGAGGAAAAATATACCTAAAAAATCGAATATTCTTATTCCAGGAAATAGGATAACTGTTGATGAACAAGGTGAATTCAGATTGTTTTCGTAATAAGTATATGACATAAGTACGTATCACCTTAGATAAAATTAAATTCCACACAAATGAAAATATTTCTAGGAAGCTCAATCCACTGTAATCCCAACTTACAGGTGAAGCTTCTTTTTGAAAACTCAGCATCAGAGGTTTCGTTGAACAAATTTCCAGGGATTTGAGGAAATATAAAATGTATATAAAAAATTTAATCTTAGTAAATGAGAAAATTCTTAAGAAAAAAAAATAATAATAAGTAAACAGAATAGAAATTCTGTTAACGTATTTTTTTTTTTTTTTTTTTTTTTTTTTTTTTTTTTTTTTTTTTTTTTGCAATTACTCAAAATTAGAGTAATTGGTAGTTCTATTTTTAACTACGATTTAACTTGCTGTACTATATTTTGACGAAAATTGGTCCTATTTTAGAATGCCCAAGTTTGGGAGTAATTTAACTGCCACTATAAGACCGATAATGGCTTATTGGGGAAAGTTTGGCACTCCCTATTTATCCAATAATGGCTTATAATAGCCTCCCTGTGGGACCTATTTTGGCTTATCTTAGTACGCCCAATATTCGAAATAACTTGGCGCCCATTATAGCTCCATTAATTAGCTTATCTTGGCATGTTGTATATTGGGAAAAACTTGACCTCCATTTTTGGGGTAATCTTAGCAAGATTGCTAATTTTGTGCTAAGCTTTTTTTCTACTTGGGTAACATTCAAAATTAGAAGAAGGGGACATTATGGAATTTCCCAATTCTTTATCTTCATCACTTTCAGTCTCCATTTTCCCGATATTTATATTTGTATTTCGAATTAACCTCAGAAAACCTTTATAACAAAAGTTTGACTAAAGTTATCTACGTTTTTCTATTGCTAAAATTTGAAAAAAATAAATACAATTTCCTTTCCTGATAAACACAGCTATAATAAATCATTACTAATTTATTTCTACGCATTCAAATATATTTCTTACACTGGTAGCTAAGAGTACCAGAAGTATAGAGTCTTGAAGGTTGGTTTCCTTAGAGGCTTGTAATACATACCCACTGTTTTACATGTTTTGTCTAAGATTTTTTACATGTTTTGTCTAAGATTTTTTACATGTTTGTCTAAGATTGTATGATTTGGCAATGTAAATAATGCGAAACGTCCATGTGGTTAGTAACTGTATCGCGGCGGACTTATTAAATGTGGGTTTATGCTCTCTTTTTTTCAACTTATTTCAAATTAGACTGAAATCTATGAATTGCTAAAACAAAGTGTGAACAATATTCAGATTATACATCCCCAAATTATTGCAACCATATGCTTTAAGAGCGTATGCGTAGGAATCTCCATAGAGAGCAGATGTTTCGCGACTCTCTCTTGAGATACTAGCGTTAAGAATTATGAAAGCTGAAGTGAGATTATAATTCATCAATCTCACTTTCATTCAAAGGTTAATTCATTGGTTGGTATAGAAAATTTCCTTCTCCGTATACAAGGAAATTTAACCACAAAATTAATCAAGAATAAACTTCTTAAAATGTAATTTATAAGAAATTGATGTAAACAAACACAATTTTTTTTTAAGATATAATATCAATGAATATTTATACAATTCAGTTAAATTAAAACGTTAAATTATCGTTAGAGCGGTCATTGGGATATACTTTCAATTATCACAAATATAATTCAGAATATTACTGAAACTTCAATTTTAGAAATAAAAAAAATAAAATTAGAGAAATTAATTAATTTGAATTTAATTTATTTTAATTAGAATGTGAAATAGCTATATTATGTATAGAACACATTCATTGTGAGAAAAAAGAAATAATGATTTTTTT
>JAPDSC010073189.1:978126-1065780 GCA_026290005.1 Latrodectus geometricus | reverse complement strand
ATATATATATATATATATATATATATATATATATATATATATAATATTCAAAACATAACTAGGAATAAAAAATGCTAAGCATTTTCTTTCAAATAGGTTAACTTTTTTAAAACAACCATTTACTCTTACTTTAAATACATATAAACATTGTTAATATAATTTAACATATAAAAACAAAAGCAACTATAATTAAATATTATTAGAAAAGTATTTTAACAATCCCAATACAAGTGATTTATGTAAATATCATTTTGGTACTTATTATTATATAACTATTCAAAGTAAAAACATCAAAATTAGCTACAATTTTGTTTAAAAATAAAATATCAGCTTTATGCCACATAAATATTATATTTATATAACTATTAATTTCACAAGTATAATGATAAAGTATATAAAAATAATCCACTACTAGACATTAAAATATATTGAACTGTAATAAAATAATTCAATATATTAATATCTAGTGCACAAAATAAATAGTGAGTGATACTATTTAATTTATTATGTTTTTTTCCTGATTTATAAAATAACAAAAAATGTAAAAATTTAGGAATTCTCATTTTGTACATTGTTAACAGTATGCTAATAATGTACTTTTTAAAGACGGGTTTAAATGTCCAATTTTTATATGGTTATAATAAACTCTTTTTAAAATATAATAAGATATTTGTTTTCTCTTATTGTTTTTAAGATGAAATAAATTAATTTTAAATATTTGAATTTATTTATTATTAAACACATCTCTTAGAGTTAGTTTGAAATATTTAAAAATTTATAATACTTATTTTCTGTAAACATAGAAAACTTAAGTAATAATTATATTAAATAACAAATTTAGGTTAAATTATCATTATGTAAAAACACTATATAAATATACTTCTTTTGAAATTTTCTGTGAATATAGTTTAATTATAACTAAATTTTAGTAAAACAAAAATATATAGGATACTAAAATTATAATTAACTCCAAATTGTAAAATGAAAGAAATATCAATAAACTTTACAGTTGGATTTAAATTAAAAGTAATTTTCCAATTTAGTTTCTATATTTCAATACATTCTTTTAAATTACCTTATGTTTTTTATTAAAAAACTCTCCATCTAAACAAGGGATGCATACACCATTTGAAAATGAAGTGTTTTCATAACAACTTGTACAATGTAAAGGACTGTAATCTAAAAAATATAATAGTTAAATTAAGAATAATTGTCAAGTGAAACAATAAATTTCATATTTTTATGAATGATATACAGATTTAAGACCAAAAATAGCTTTAGTAAATGAAGCAAGCACAACTTGTGAGAATTTTTAATAATTTTCATTTGTAATTTTATTTATTTTTGTGACTAAATTAAGTAATTATTATATACTTTTATATAATAATCACTTTAATATAATATAAGCAATTTAATAATCATAAAAGCACCAAATTTAGGTAATGAATAAAATATGCTTATAATGTTTATTATTCAATGGAATTTCTCACCAGAACAACTCTTGCAACCAGGATAACAAGGACTGCATTCATTTTTGTCTTCATAAGAAACAGGAAAAAATCCATTAGGGCATTTTTGCAAGCATGTATTTTTATGAAGGTAAAAATTTTGTGGGCAGGATGTACAATTCTGATTTGAATTACCACTGCATGATAAACAATCTTGATGGCATTCTTCACATCTACCTTTACCATTGTCATAGTCTCTGTAAATCAGTGTTTAATGAATCATTTGCATAGACAAGATTGACAAAAGTTTAGAAACAATGCTTACATGTATATACTTTAATAAATATGGAGTTTGTAACCACTTACTTTGATACAAAAAAATTAAAAAGAAATTTTATTCTAACATTTAAACAATAAATCTATTAGAACAAAGTTAAAAACAAATTTAGATACAAAAATAACCAAATCTTAACATATATATACTTTCCATTAACACTTTAATACTACACACAATAATATTTTAATAGCATTATTAAAACTTTTAATATAAAAAATAAAATTAAAACTTTTGATACGTAATTGTTTTTATGTATAGGTACATTTCTTTTTTGAAATATTTTCACCATTTTTTTAACATTTAATAAAATAAATTTTTTTTTCTCATATGTCACATAAAAATATAAGTTCAATATTTCCAATTATTATCCTTTCTTGATGTGATCATCAACATCTATGATTGTTAGGAAACATCCATAAATTTAAATTCTATAAGTGGATTTTAACAGCAACTGCAGGCTTCAATACAGATCTATCATGAAACATTTTACAAATTTACACACTGGTCAATGAATAAGAAAACTGAAATTTTCATATGCTTTTTAAAGATGAAATATGCAATTTTTTTATGATGTTGGTTACACATTAGAATGAAAGAGAGCATTTCACAATGAAGTAAAATGGGGAAAAAAATGACAGTTATTTACCATTTGTTGGTGCATTTAGCATGTATCTCATTTGGTATTTAAAAAAAAAAAAAAAAAAAAAAAAAAAAAAAAAAAAAACCCAGTTACATGAAAGTTTACTACTAAATATAAATAATATTTAGTAAAATAGAATTCTTGGTTCTTGTCTAGGAGACAACTGAGATTCTAGCAGTTTTCAAAGAATCAAATAGGCTGCATTGATGACAAATTATATGGCAGAAAGAGACTCTACTGCGCTTCAAATAATAAAAATCCTCACATAGGGCTCTCCCAAACTGATTTCATATCAAACCATGTAGAGGATAAGAATGTATGGTCTAAAGCCAGTGAGGAAATTATTCATTTTTGACAGGAATGCAAACATTTGTTTGTATTAGTATTGGGAAAGACGTTCTGAACATCTTATGATAGAAAATAGATAATGTGGTCAGATGAATAACATTGCACCTTACTTTACAGCAATGGAAAGTGTAAAATTTGGCAAGAATGCAACAATGCTATGAATCCATCCTGCCTTACTCGCACTTGCTAGTCGTATATGAGTATCCTGATATGGGGCATAGTCTGCTGGCATGAAAGTAATGCCCTATGTTCTTTAAGAGTAAACTCAAAAGATCTACCAGCTATTATGTACGCTGGCAGATCAAATGCATCTTAAAATGTTGCTTTTTATTCTGATGGTAAAAGATCTTCATGAAAAATAAAAATGCACCTAAATATATCATGCCAAAAATTGATTTGCTGAAAATCATTCTGACTTCCAAATCTTCCCTGATCACTGCAGAGCCTGGATCTTAATTCCAAAGAAAATACTTGAGATATGGCGAAAAGATGAATTTCAACAGAACTCTTTTCTTCCATCAAATTTACAGGATCAAAAATTCTGCATAGCCAATGCATGGTATTCTCAAGACATAAATACATTACAGGAGAAATTCAATACCAAAATGAATAACAGCAGTCATTTTTGCAAAAGTTGATCCAACAAAATATTGATCACAAGTTTCTAATTCATTGGCCAGAATGTATACCATGACTGAATATTTGATTTCAGCACAGTGCTTCAATTTATTTGGTTCAGTATATTTGGGATCTAAATCTGCATTTAGAATTTATTTAATCAGTAATTAAATTAAATTTTATAAAAAAATAAATGAAAATGACTTGCAAAATCCATGTTCTAAGCTTAAAATAGGAAGACATATATATACATATAACCAAAAACAAGACTACTGATTAAAATATATACAAAAAGATTATTTACCCATATGGACAAGACTGAATACATTTTCCTTGGTGAAGAAGATAACCTTCAGAACAAGATAAACAAGAGCTGTCAGTACACTTAATACAAGGTGACGTGCATCGTTGACATTCGTCTTGTGTAGAAAAGTATTCTTCAGGACAAATAGCTGTACATTCTCCTTCAAGCCACAAATAGCTGAATAAAATGGCCTCCATTATTTAAACTATTCATTAAAAATATCATGAAGTAAGAATAAATATTGAATACTTACTCTTTTTCACAACGCACACAATCATGAACACCAGGTCCGGAACACTGTTCACAATGGGAGTGACATGGCTGACAGGATGTGTATGGATTATACCACCCTAAATAACACAAATATGAGTAGTTCCAGAGAGTATATATTTTCAATTATTCGCCAAAAAAATTGCTGCTACAGATTATATACAGAAAAATACAATGATAAAAATTCAATTCAATTATTATTATTTTTTACTATATAATTAAAAAGAATTTATACCTTTTCTACACTTAGAACCTGAATATGTGCATAACTCAGAAGAGTTTATATCCCAATGTATTCGACAGCGTGTACATGAACTTTTATCCATGCAAGAGTCACAAGACCAATGGCATCTAAATTAAAACACAGTAATTATCAAAAAATTTAATTAAGGATTTCAGATTCCTCAATTTTTTCTTTCTTTTCAGAAATATATATTTTTCTAAAAAAGAATAAGTAATTAGAAATTTTTAAACAAAATCTTCATCAATGTTTAAAATTAATAAGCAAACAAAATTAAGGATTTATAAAAACATTATGCATAGAAATCAATTAAAAAAACAGCTTATGAAGCACAATAGCTTATAATGAAATCAATTAACTTTTAAAGAATTGAAAAATTGTACCTTGTACAGATGAGTTCATCATTAGGATAAAAAGGATCAGGACATTCTTTTAAGCAGGTATTATTATGAAAAACATATATAGGAAGACAGCTCAAGCAATTATTTGAATGTGGACCATTACAGGAAGCACAGTTTCTATGACATTTTTTACACCTGATAAATAATATACAGTTATTTTAAACATGATAAATCAAGTACATTTATGAAGATAATAAGCGAAATTTTAAATACTTTTAGAGTATAAATGCTCTTATTTAAGTATTTCTTAAAATTTAAAGTATTAAGTGGTATTTAATTTTAATATTTAAAATAGATTATGCTAATTTGACATGATAAATATCACTCATGCTTTGTAAGGATAAAGTATTAAGTTTTTAGAAATTCACAGTATTATTAACCTAATATGATAATACTTTTTATTATAAACTGTGTTATAATACATACTTAAATAAAAATCTTAGCAAACGAAAAAGTCATAACAGCTTTAAGGAAACTTCAGAGCTTATTTTTTTTTAATATTAAAGTCAATTTCAAAAAGAATTATAAATCATAATTTATATGGCCCTAATGAAAAATTTGACTGTTAACTTTCTTGTGGTATTCATTTTTTTAAGTTAGTTAACTGAACTTATAAAAAAATAATTTATGCATAATAATTTAAGTTGATAAACAAATTAAAATTTTATTTTCAGTCCAAAATTTCTATAATCCATAAATTATATTTCTTAATTGTAAAAAAAAAAAAAAAAAAAAAAAAAAAAAATAAATAAATAAAAATAAAAAATAAAAAAAAAAAATAACCATACTAATTATTAAAGCATTTATTAAATCTTTCACTTTACAAAATATTTATAAATAGTGTTTCTTTTAATAAATAAAAACAATTTTTTTTTTTAGTATTGCTAAATTGTTTCAATAATAAGATATTATGGTACATTTCGCTTCTAAAATAATTATATGAAGATTTAATTTTCAATGACATTCAACACATAGATTTTTATTCAATAAAAATTTTTTTACTATTATTTATATCAGCTATTTTAACTTTTTAATATATTAATAAACTTTTTGTAAATAAAACTTTTTGGTGGGAAATCTTTGTGGATCAACATACTATTTTTTTAAAAGAAATGTTTAAGAAGACCACAGACATGCCATCTAATAATCTTGACCAGTGATTATTCGGAAAATAATCAAAAATACAGCTCAAAATTCCATGTTCAAACAAAAGATTCGTTATATGTGTAATTCCAGTTTGGTATGCATTTATTTAGATATTATGCATACCAAACTGGAATCTGCCAAATGGTTTCTACGCGAGCTTTTAATGCTTTTCACTCTGAAAAGAATGACTTGCAGATATAAGTAGATGAAAATATTGTCAATATACTGTGGGAGTTGGCTTCTTCAAACGATAAAATGTGTCTGGAGTTAAATTTCATGCTACCAAAATTATGTTACTGGCAAACTTATATTACTTTTAATCTTTGTTTCAACCAATTCCAACTATTTTCTTATTTCAATAAAATTCTGAATTCATATTGAACTAGACTGGAAATTAATCAGCCGCATTTTAAATTCAATTTCCAATTAATTGAATTTGGGCAAGTTCAATTTATTAAATGAAATCACACTAAGGTAAATAATAAATTCGAGCATTTAAGATATCTTTTCTAACTGTAAAAATCCCACTAAAACTTTCTTAATTGAAAAATCAACTACAAATTAAAATTTTTCTATTTATTTTCTTCTATCTGGTTTCTCATGTACATTTAAACCTTTGATATTTTTTCAAGTTAGGGAAATATGTGTAGTTTTTGTAATAATATCTTTCAGAAAATATGCAGCTTAGCATCAAAAGTGTGAATGAGGTCTCATGATGATAATTATTTTATTTGTCTTGAACTTTTTGCTCAATTCATTGAAATGTTGGCATGTTTGTAAAAATCATCAATTTTAAAAGCCACATAATATTTAACTGGGTATTTTGATAAACTTTTCCCTCCTTTTACAGAAGCAGTCTGGTTTCTTTCGAGCAGTCAACAAATCTTTCAAGTACGTTCCTATGCATCAATCAGCCAACATTATTATCCATCAGTAAGAGATTGACTATTTTTGTGACTAATCCCATTAAATTATCCGAAAATGTTAAACTATCCTTAGTATATAAGACTTGGTGAATGATGTAATAGAATTCAAGAATCGAATATCATATGTCTGTTTGAATACTAATAAAAACCCTTTTTTTTCCCCTACCATACTTGAAGCATATTTATTTACTACTGCAACAATTTTTTTTCAAATATTTATTAGCGATTTTCAAACAAATATACAAATATCTGAGTCTTTTGTAGTTCTTAGCAACAATATTATCATAATTAATTCTTCCTTAATGACATTTCTGTCGCAATATTGATTTTTTAGTTAGTTTTGAATTTTGATCTTTTACAAGAATTGAATTTTGATCAAGCTACTTTAAAGATTCCATCTTTTATTTTGTTTTTAGATAAATGAGTATATTTGATGTGTTGAATTCTTTTATCTTTATTATCAAAAAATGAGGAGACACATGATAACCTCAGGTTTCATTCAAAAACTCCCTTTTGAAAAGGCTTATTTTGTTGAGTAATGATATTTGCAGCTGTATAACATGCCACGCTTGTATGACAATTTTCAATAGTATAAATAATCATACATGTGAATTTGTCTGTTATTGTAGTTGCAATTAATTCCTTTGGCTTTGGTTGATATATATAAATGGATTTTTGATTGGTTTCAAAATGCCTTTCAACAACCACTGTTCCAGAACACAAAACACATAGCAATTTGTCACCATTATAAATCATACCCTATTTCTTGCTCCTCCAAGTTGGAATTTCTTTGTTGAACTCTCCTGCATTTTTTTTTTTTTGCTGAATTAGTTATGTTAAATAACAGTTAAAAAATTATAATTTTTAAATATATGAAATGAAACATAATTTGCACGAACAAACTATGTGTAATTAACATTTGTAATCCACAGTGTAACAAAGACAAAACAATAACATATGAGCACACTTTCTACCTGCCTTTCTAGTGCACAATCATTCCATAGTAAAGGCTAACTTGTGTTAGATAGTAATACTTCAGAGTGAACTTAAATAAAATGCAATTGATGACATGCTCAAAATACTGTGTACATGCCATTGGCTTAGCACCTTTGTTCTAAGACAAGAATCAATTTAAAAGCCCAACCGTAGCTAGAAAAATATAAGCTTTTGTGAAATACCACAAAAAATGGCTGTTCAAAAAAGTTCTAAAGCACTCTCTTTTTAAATTATTATTTTTACTTTTTACTTTCTAGAGAAGGGAAAAACTGCAGTTTTACAGTTATAAGAATTTTTGTCATGTCAGCAGATAAAATGAACAAAATTGGAGAGTCAGAATTTTAATAACAAAACTACTTTTTTAAACACCAAAATGCAAATCATATTAATAATATTAGAATATTAGGAAAAATTTCCTTTTTTATTGAGTAGAAAATTTACTTTTTCTTCATTGACATCTTAAAAAATAATATTAAGACTTAGCTCAAGTACAAATTTCTAAAAATATTTTGCCAAATTATAAGTAATTTTATTTAAATATAGAAAAATTCTCCAAAACTTTTATTTGCAAATTGATAAAACTGTAATTATTATAAAAAAATCACAAAGAAAATTTTCAAAACTTTTATCTTAAGAATATTACAAAACAAAACAGTGGAACAGGTTACAAATTTTCTAAATTACAAAGAAGTATCAAGAAAATACTTTTTCATGTTATACTTTACCTTTCATTATAAAATTAAAGCCACAAACTTATTATTGGAATTTACAAGACATGCAGAAAAATTTTTGATTGTAAATGGCATAAAGCACTACGATGCCTATTTACTTTTAAATAATCAACAATCAAATTTTGTAGAATAACAGCATATTTGCACATTTCTCTTTATCATGTCAAGAAATGCAAATAAAATGAAAAATAAAAAATTTCATTACTTTTTATCAAATATATTACACATAGACAAATAAGAATAAGCAATATTTATTTACACATAAGAAAATACCTGGACTTACATATCTTGATCTTTATATGTTCCTTCTGGGCATGTATAAAAGCACTTTTTATCATAAAGCAGTAATCCTGGTTTGCAAGCATCACAAGTCTCTGGAGAAAGCTGACATGTTAAACAAGTAGATACACAAGGATAACATAGATTTTGGGAGGTATCTAAAATAAAATATAAAGTTTTATTTGCTTTAAAAGATAATATTTTAAAATTTACATAGGATAATTCAAGCATATTAAAATAAAGTGTACAGAAAACATTTTGAGAACTAATTATTTTATAACAAATCACTTAGAACTGTTTTGGGGAAATCACATATATAAGCAGATAAGATTCATTAGTTTAAAGGAAAAAACTGATTTTTGGCATAGAAAGGATTCAGATTTGATCCATGCCACTGTTAAACAGTGTTTCCACTTTCTGTTTGCATATCTAAATTGAAGCTAGGGAATTTTTTTGAATTTCTGACTCTACAACATCTATAAAAATTACTCTCATAAGGAATGACATGATGGACTTACATACCAAATATTCAAATACCAAATAATCAAACCAATAAGCTACCAACAACACAATAGCTTTTAAAAATTCAATCAAATTTCTAACTATCAAGGAATTCTAGACATATAAAAATCTATGGATTATTCAAGATTTGTTATTTCCAGATTTAAATTAAGTACATGGAATATTTAAAGTTTTTAAACTTCTAAATAAGATGAAAAAATTCCAGTATCTATTCCATGTTATTTCATTTTGACCCAAAAATACAACATATTTTGAACAATAAAATTTAAAACAAACAAAAGTAACAGAATATTAATTTTGTAAAACTGACATAAGGAAGAAAAGCAAAAAATGTTAATCAACGACTTGTCTAACATATTTCAATCAATTTAAGAGATAATTACAATAGCTTTATAACATAGAAGTCTAATTTAAAAATAGCTTTTATATATTGGATAATATACAGATATTATTATGAATAAATTTACTCAATCAGGAAATAATTATTATTTTTTTTTTAATCGAGGTTTTAAGAATTACTTTAGATAACCTATATGTCAACCTATTGCATTGATTTTTAAGGATTTTTAATGTTAATTGACTTAATAATCTATTTAAAATCTAGTTATGAAAAATTCTTGGCTTAGTATTAATATATATTTAATAATAAAACATTAGTAAGCTGTAAAACATTCAAAATATTGTAATACACAGTAAAATAATATATTTTTCTTGAAATTTTTAATATTCTTTGAAGCTAAATATTTAATCTTTTCATAACTCAATGATTATGATTACCATTTATTTTATTTTTACATTAAATTTCTGTAATTTTAACAGTAAAACTTTTACTAATTTGATAACCAAATCACTCATTTCCAATATATATATATATATGTATATATATATATATATATATATATATATATATATATATATATATATATATATATATATATATATATATATATATATAATTAATTATGCTAATAATATATCATTAGCATAATTAATGAATTATTAAATGATTATTGATAATAAGAATAAAATATGAAGAAAAGTTTGTAATAATTGAACATAACAAATTCCCTTCTTTTCACTGCAGCAAAAACTCTGAACAAGTTTTGATCTCTTTGAAAACCATTGCATTAATTTATAATGGAATTAGAATTTTCACAGTTTAAGCAACACAAAAGATGTAGTTAAGAAGTATGAATATAGTTTAATAAAGAATTTCATTTATTTGAACTTCTTTTACATTCTTAACTACAAAAACTATTTTTTACATGTTTAAGATAAATCTAATCAGAAATTAATATTTTTTATTTTTAATATACTTATCAACATTTATCATCAATAAGGTACAAATGTCCAAATAATTAAGAAAAAATTGTAAAAAACAAATACAAACCTACCAGAAAAATATTCATCAGGACATGAATTCAGGCAAGTGCCTTTGAAAAGAAGATGTCTAGAGCAAGACAGACAATTATTATATGATGGACCATAACATGATGAACATGATTCATCACATAGATTGCAGGTAAAATCTTTGAGATTTCCATATTGACCATCAGGACATTTTCGCCTACACTCACTAGATGGAAAAAGAGTAAAAATGAAAGAATCTTATCAAAAATAAAGTTTTATACTGAATAAAAAATATTTTAAAATTAAATAAAGAATTTATATTAAAAAATTTAACAAAATGTGCGTGAGACATGACATTTTCTCTAACAGTTATAATAATACTGTAAGCAATAAATAAACTTAAATTGCTTGCACTTTTAACTGATTAAAAATTAGGAAATATTTTTAAAAAAATGTATTAAGTTTGTACTTTTATAGCTACATTTATTAAATAAAATAAAGAACTGAATTAGAAAATACCAAATTATGTTAATACTTTAATGTACCATTTTATTTTTAATTTATCATAAATTTATTTTTAATACAAGATGATGTTAATGATATTCTGATGATATATATCATGATCATAATGAAAATTACATTTTACATTAAATATTTTTTCTTCAAAATTTACCAAATAATTTATCACACTTCAACAATTTATATACTTCTTCACAATTTTTTTAATTTACTCTCACTTTCATGATCAAAATTTATGATCACATTTAAATCATGGTGGAGTTGTTCACCATTCTATGGTCCTTTTTTGCTCACCAAACCAATAGTTTTAAGTGGTTTTTAAATCACAACAAAATCTACATCTATGATGAGAATCATACACAAGAACTATTGAATCAAATGATAGAGTCCTAATCAGCAAATTTAAATTGAGAAACAGACAAATTATTTTTAAAACTGTATTACCTATTTCTTTTCAATGAATCAATATAGTTTTATTGAAACTTCAAGATAAAAATTCAAAAATCTTAAAAATAAAGAAGAAAAAGGAGGAAAAAAAAATGTAATATACAACTCAAAAATTTTTAAATTAGGTGTTGAGATTATGTGGATAACATGTCAACAAAAATTAAATTCAGGATTTTCGCAAAAAAAATTTAGTTACAGAATTTTGTAGGAGGAAAAAGCAAGATTTTATGAGTTTTTGTTCAAAACTTATTATATGAATACATTTGGAAAAATATGAGAATATTAAATAAAAAATTTATACTTTCTAAATGCATCACAATTTTTTATTCATGGTAAACAATGCAATGATAGCATGTAATAAATTTAGTAACATACAACGATATTAAAAATTTTAAGTATTGTCCTGTAATGATGCTCTATAACTATTAGATTTTCTAAAAAGAGAGAAAAAAAAAAATCAAGGAAATTTTTTGAAGAATGAGTCCTTATTAATAGATAAAGTCCCATTTTCAGTATACATTTAAAAAAATAAATTGAACAACTTGAATGACATAAAAAATAAAAAAAAAAAATCACTGGAATCTTCAATAGGAAGGTTTTTAATGTTATTTTAAGAAATATAAGTAGAAAAAGATGAACTTCGAAATCTACAGAATTTATAAAAATGATGTCATTAAATAAATAAAACTGATTAGAATGAGAAGGGGCTGGTCAATATCTGAGAATAATTAGCAGCTCATAAGCTCTTCAATGCCCCTCAATGGAAATACTTAGAGTAAGACATTAGACAAGATGGAAGGACAGCCAAGATAAAAGATTTTCCGAACTTAAAAATTAGTGGTCAATTACTGGGAAAAAGGTGGAATTGGAAAGACACCTGAAGAAGGTCAGTGCCCACATTAAGTATTTTATGTTATTAATTTCTACACTTTGAGACATTTTCTATATTACTAATTTCTTACAAAACAAATCACTTACGTTCGTTCACCCTCAATAGTTACTTCAAATTCATTCAGCATAGCACATTTGTACTGTAAAAATTAGAGATAAGGTATTAAGTTTCAAATAACAATTTTAAAAAATTCAAATGATTCTATAATATAATTTGTAAAATATATACAAATATTAAAATTATTTAAAAATAATATCGTAAAAGACAATCTATGGGGTTTAAAAACTATATGTAAAACTAATTAATTTAACAAGAGCTAGTATCCATTAATATTGTTATTTATATAGCAAAACATCTGATTATAAATTAAAAAGAATGAAAATTCATAACAAAATAACTTATTAAGGTAAGAGAAAGAATTTATAAATGATGTTATGCAAAATGATAGCTGTAAATATTAATCCTGCAATCTTTAAAATGTGTTTCTATAAAATTTGTTAATATGCCATTTTTACAAATTTTAAACATTATATTTTTAAATACCAATTCAAATAGTTAATTATATGAATTGTTTACAGTATTATCAAAATATAGTGATATCTCTTATCTTATTAGTGAGACAGCTAAAAATGAAAATTTTCTAATCCCATCATACTATTGGGATTTTTCAGAAGCTTAAGAAAAAGAGGAGGTTGATACCAGTTACAAATCAATTTCACAAATAATAGACACATTTCTAGAGTTCTGTTCCTTATTGTAACTCAAGTAGATTTAAAGAAAATTGAATCAGAACAATTTTTAGAATTAAATACATTTGCAATTCCCAAAATATTTTTTTTATAATAAAATACTACATAAATGTGAAAATCTGAACTGAATAGCATTAAAATGAAGGTTAGCAAAACTAGTATATACTACTTTCATTAATCCCAACTTCAGTCTTATTTGCTATTGAAACTATAGTTCTAAGAGAATGTTCTTTTTGGAGGCATTTGATTGCAATAGGAACATTTTTCTATTTATTTTTGACAAAATTCTATATTTGATAGAAATGTGAATCAATAAAAATAACTAACATTTTCAAACATAGCTTCAAACACACTTTTCAGTTACAAAATTAAAATAAGATGACAAAAATTAGTACAAATGATATAAATTCAAACTATGTCATACTATTACAATATGCAGACTTTTTCAATAGATCCATAGTAATTTTCTCAAAGTAAAAATTCTAGCATTAAAAATTTCATGCAGTTTCTTTGGTAAAAAAATAGTTTTAAGGATCTCTAGATCTGGGTAAGAATTGTAGTTTTGAACTGTCGTTTAATCGCCACATCTGGTTTTCAAAGCTAATGAAATACATTCAAAATAATATTGGTTAAAACTGTTGTCAATCCATTCCATAAAATTTGCAACTTTATTAGTTTTAGCATAATATGTCATGCAGATGAACTTAATAGCATAAAAACTGTCAAATAGGGTGTTTTCTACTTTCCTCATATCCCCTTTCCTTGAATAGCATTAATTTATTTCCAAGGAATTTAGAGACTGTTTAGCCAGGGTCATTTATTATCTCTTTTAAAAAAATTCTAAAACATGTGTATTCACATAAAAAGACTTTAAAACAGGGAAATACAAATGCTTTAGTCACTTGGAGTGAAAATGCAGCTTGAAAAATTCTATCATTATCTAATGCATTTTCATTTGTGGAATTTCTTTTTCACTGTATGAAATTCCAAACATGGGGAGTAAATATCTTTGGAATTTACAAACATATTTTAAAAAAGGTAATAAAGCTAAAAATGTTTAAAAGAAAATATAAAATAAAATTAAGTTCTTTAATATTATTTTTCATTTTTAAAAATTGTGGTAAAAATAATAAGTTTTGATAAAGATTTTTACATAATATTTTTTATTTCATTAATTACGAACCTGTATTTTAGTTCTTTCATGTTTTCTTTTAAATTAAATTTCTACTAAATTCTTAAAAATAAAAGTATTTTGGGTCTACACGAACATTTCTCAAAGCAAAAATTAGTAAAATAAAATTGTGCTTTTCAAAAATACATCCGAATCAAAATAAAAGTTTTTTTTTTCCTTTAAAAAAATTTTTTTAGTTGTAAATTATACACAAATATTTTAACAACAATTAAATCAAATTGAAATAACAAATGATTGAAATTATGATTACAATAGATAACAAAAACTATTTAAAAAGCAAGTTTTTTTCCCCCCTCCAAATTTTTTTCCAGTTATTCTTCGAGGTCATGCAATACACTGTTATGAAAATTGCAGGAGATCCTAGCAATGAAAAATTTATTTATTCTTTAACAGCTTAAAAGATCCAAATTACTTTCATAGTACTAGTGTTAAAAGTATTCTATTTTATTTTATCATTTTTTTTTATATTTTGAACATGTTTTAGATTTGTATTTTACTGAAACACAGAT
Organism: Latrodectus geometricus; assembly: GCA_026290005.1. NCBI lineage: Eukaryota > Metazoa > Arthropoda > Arachnida > Araneae > Theridiidae > Latrodectus > Latrodectus geometricus. The sequence goes on along the minus strand of JAPDSC010073189.1, from coordinate 1,050,915 downwards.
GCAGGAATCTTTTGAGGATAGTAAAATTCATATACTGTTTTTCGTCAATCAAATCATTGCTTTATTTTCTAATCTAATGTTCATTAACATACATATAACAACATTTATATTTTAAAGCATTTGTGGTTCAGCTATTGATAATATTTTAAAAGAAAGTACTAAGGAACTCTGGCAAAAGTAAATTAATTATTAATACCACCCTGTAGTAGATAATCTAAAGTCATAAAACTTTTGATCAGCTTCATAAAACTCTTTTCAGGAACATAAATATTTCAGTAATATTTTTTCATATAGATAATGCCACAAAAAAAAATTTTTTTTTTGTTAATTACCCGCTCTAACCAATTTTCAAAAATTAAAAATAAATAAATAAAAAATATGTTTGCATGATTAATATTTATTATAGGAGCTACTTTAACTATTTCTTTCCCAAATTATGTATCAACATATTGTTGTCTCATTTTATGTTCAACAAATGAACGAAATATATTTCAGATACTTTTTGAATTTAAGACATTGAGTCTTAAGATTAATATACATCTCTAAAATGTATGCAATGAGGATTTCAAAATAAATTATTATATAGTAGGACATCTGATACTGTCATCCTAGTGAAAAATAAATTCTAAAATATCACTAATTCACACATAATTTTTAATAATAGTTTGTACAAGCAGAAAAGAACATAAAATTATTATGTCAAATGAAATTATCATATTGATTGATTATATCTTCAGAGTTTGCAAATTTTATAATTAATTATCAAAGTTTAATTATATTACTTTTGAACTATACATTAATTTATTCCTTCAAACTGAATAGATTGCTTAAAAATGATCTTTTTTTATGTATATAAAAAATTATTAAACATAAGAAATTTTATAAAAGCAGCTTACAACATGAATATTGCTTTTATTTGTAGGAAAAAAACACACAAAGTAGATAATTGTCACATTTTATGTTTTCCATTATTATTACATAAATTTTAAATTAACTTACTAAATTAAAATCATGAATAAATATTTAATTTGAAAATTAAAAAAAGATGAACTTCTACTTAACATTTTTATTATAAGCTTGGTTATAGATTATTAAAGGAACTCACGATGGCTTGTTACCCCATCTTGAGACAGTTCTAAAAGCTTGGGAAGGGGTTTGGTTTGATTGATGCTCTATGGTAATTTTCTCTCATGCACAAAGTAACTAATGAGGACTAATTAAACCAAGATCTACAGTTTTAAAGTGGATTCTGAATCATTAAAAAACATCCAAGTCTGAGGAAGTATTTGCTCCACAAATTGTTGAATCAAAGGCCAGAGTATGAACCACTGATGTGGCAAGTTGTGAAGAGAAGCATTATTGGTTAAAAATGCATGTTAACCAACTAAGAAGTTTATAAATTCACCAGTTTGGGCATAATATATCAGGAAAATACATATGATCTATTCACAAGCCAAAAAGGGTTCTTTTTGCTATCCAATGGTACATTTTGTTAAACATAAACAGAGTCAGCATCAAATTATTTCCTGTAGGTTTAAAGCAGGCATGGAGAAAGAGAAAGAATCATTGAAAAAGTAAACAAAATTTACATAAAAAATGCCTGTTTATGACATAGTCAGGCATTGCCCTATGATTCTAAAGAAAGAATTAATTTACTTACTTTTTATTGTTTACCTTTCATTAATTACAGTAATAAAATTATACAGATGCCTTGTTTGCTACATAAAACAAAAAAAATTTCTGAATTCTCTGGAATTCAAAATTCTTTTTATACCTTTTCTTCAGTCAATGAATTATATTCTTGACAATAAAATAAGTGAAAATATAGAACAATGGAAAATACTGTTACAACTATGTAAAAATATATTACAACTATAGAAAGTATTAGGTTAAAAAGAAAAATTTTGTTAATTTTATAAAACTTCATTAAAATCTTACAGCATAAGGTTCAGTAAATCTATTCACCCCTCGTACAGGAAAAGTATGTTTCTTATCTAACTCAGCAAAGTCCTCAGATTCTTTGAAATATGATTTGTCATAAGGAAATTCTTTAGTTCCATAAAAGATTAATGACCAATTTGTAAGTTTTCCTATAAAAAATGATTTTAAGAAAAAAATTACGCATACAAATGTATCTGAAAAAAAAAATTAAAATACAATTATTGTTAAATGATATAAATTAAAAATTCTAAAAAATTAATTTATTTTAGTGAAAGGCAGAATAGAGATTTTATCAGTGATTGAAATGTTTCACATGTATGAAAACTATGGTATACATGTTTAAAAACATTTGATAGAACACTATTTATGAAATACTTATTATAGCATTTTTAGAACAAAATATGAAAGAATTTAAAATTAAAATCTTGTATTCAGTGATGTAGGGCACAAATTTAAATTAATGAACAATATCAATTCAGTGAATGAAAAATTCCTTAAAACATAAGAATGAATTTTTCTTACATTTTAATTTAAATAAACCAATCAAAAAGAAAAAAATCTGTACCTTTTCTCTGTAAAATCTGTAAATCAGCTGAATACCTTTTAATATTTTTAAAGATAATTTTAATAGCTATTTTCCTCAGCTTAGATGTTTGTAGCATTTCAACATCCACTTTAAACTGCATTATATGCAAAAAAAGTGACAATAGAATGAGAAACCATGCAATTCAGATATCTGAAAGTTATAAATTAAAAATCGGAAATTTGCTTACATATAAGTATTTGAAATTAACTTTTTAGAATTGGAAAATAATTGAAAAAATGGCATGAAATTATTTTTATTTTTGAAGCATTATCATTATTCAAAAGAAAAAAATTTCCAGCTCCATGAATAGACTTAAAAATTGAGCTAAACTTATATTTCTATTAATATCATTTATATGACTGATTAAGAATTCAAATCAAATCAAAACTGATTACTAAAATATCCCCAAAGAAAAAGTGTTAAAATTTTTTGTTACATGTTTAATACAAGTGTATAATACATTTGATAAGAGAAAATTTAGAAGACACTATGGTAACTGAAGAACTTCAGCTTGTTTCCTACACTTACATGATGCCCTTGTAGAAAGCAATTGAGTATTAGTTTGTTGGAAAACAGTTCTTGCTGGCTGAGTTATGAAAGATAACATGAGTGGTTTCTTTCAGGAAGAACAGATCACTACTGTAGAAATGGATCTTTTAATATGAACTAGCAATATTTTTAATTAAAATAATTAAAGTATTTCAGTTAAAAATATCTGAATGTTCATTAAGTTGTACTATTCTGAATTATCTACTTACAAATCATAAATTGAACATTTGAAGAAGGAACTAAGTTAGATATTTCATATATTAAATTGATAAAAAGTTAACAAAAGAAAACTTATAGTAATTTTTTTTATGCCAAAGACTGCTTACAAAAAAAAAGTTTTTTTTTTTAAAACAAAAACAAGACATTCAAAAGTTAGTTTTGATATAATTAGTTGATATTCTAGGATCAGTTTATGCACACAAAGGATTATTGGATGGAGACCAACAGTTCACCTTAACAAATAATGATGCTGAACGAGTGGGAACTGAATCCATACTTCGTTGAGCTTAACCAGAACACTAACCACTCAGCATGAGAAATCAGAATTGCTTTAGAATTTTGAACATAACAAAGTTCTAGAAGTACATTCACTAGTAAGTAAAAAATTAAAATTATAGTGATATTAGCAATATACTTGAATTTTTGCACTCTTTTGACATTTTATATATTTTTAATATTGCAATTAAAATACTGTGAAAACCTAAACATGTACTTAATTCTGAAAATACTGGTAACATATTAATCAAGTTTTTTATTATCTTCAGAATGATATGAAAAGTTAAAAAGTAATCATAAGATTTATCCATTCAGATTATTAAAAAAAATCAATTGAAACAATACAGATCTTTATATCACATTAAAAATTAATCATCAATACAATGTAATAAAAATTCATGTACACACAATAATTAATAATCCTCAAAATGATTAAGATATAAAATTAAACTGCTTTTGCATGTTACTTTACACAATGCAGATATACTTTTTTTATCAATAAAGAGTTTTATTTTTAAAATTATTCTTATTCTAATATCATAAGTAAATTTAAAAGAAATATTTCACTCAAAAAGTTTGAAACAAATAAACAATTAAAGCATTTACGTAAATTTTCTAGAAAACAGGATCATGACAAATGTGTTCAAAATTTTAAAAATTATTTTAAAATCTCACTATTGATAGCATTTTATGAAATTCTACTATTCTGAAAATGAATAATTTTATCCATTACTTTCTATCACAAGCATCATAAATGAGTGGAAAAAATAAGTACTGATAAAATGATATTTACGATTACAATTGACAATTCTCCACATATGTTCATTGTTTTTAAGACACATAACATATGCAAGATATTAAAAATATCAAGAACTTTTATGGGATGTTTGATTAACAGTTTAATCAAATACAAAATTTTGAGACTTTCTACTTGTGGAATACTCCATCTGTGGGAAATTAATTATATCAGTATGATTTTTGTAAAAATCATGATTCTTTTTTACTCGCTACTTTTATACACTAAATAGTAACTATAAAACCAAATGCACAGCAAATCATTGGACTATATGTGAAATAGGTTATGAGCTATAGATTTGAAAATTTTAAGTATTCCACTAATGTTGTAAAGTTTAATGCAAAAAATAAGAGCAAAATTAGATTTCTTTATCACTAGATTTAAAAAGCTTATTTTTAATAACTAAAAATAAGGAAAAGAAAAACAAAACTTAGTTTTTTAAAAGTATTTAAGAGTTGTTTATTAAAAATACATTCATATTAGTTATTAATTATTAGTTAAAACTTGTCTTCTGTTAAACCAGCAGCATTCTCTTGAATTCTGTTTCATCTTCACAATCTCTGATTGATGAATACACAATCATATACTGTTCCCATCTGGATTGTAAGATATTGTATTTTAAAATAACTTTTTAATTATATCAGGTTTGATTTAATTCAGTTCCTTAACTATTTACTAATACATTAGTCCCAGTATGGCTATAACATATATGACTTTTTTTTAATGTTGTTTTACTATTAAATATATTTATACATTATACTGCTGCTTTAAGTTACATTTAAAAAAAGGTAATTGACATCCATTCAAAAGTTAAATCAATGGATTCATCTTTTGGAATAACTGTCTTGTCCAAATCACAATTTTTTATAATGCACCAAGATACAATTGGTAGGGAAACCCCCCCCCCTGACTACTTCTTAAAAGTTATAAACACTTTTCATGCGTTATACAGAAAAAAATTTCTAATCACTAAGACACATAGAAAACTGCTGAATTTTCTTATTTTTTTCTTATTATTATTTTCAAATGATTAGCAATGCTGATTTAACCACTCTAAAATTGGCTATGTTCTTTCTTAATGTCTTTTTTTTTAATATAAAATATATATACATTTTTTTAATTTGCATTAAAGAGTAACAAAGCTATGTTTCATATTTAAGTATAATATAAGACAACACTTTTATAATAATTACTGCACAGAATCACAGTTTAAACATTTAAACAATTTCTGAATTGATCATCGATTGATTAACTCAGACAAATTGAATGGAATATTTAAAAATCATCAACTTCACTGTCATAATTAAAATCCATAAAAGATTGCAATTTTATAAAAATTTGCAATAAACTAATTATTGCTTTTATTCATATCATAATTTTAATTAAGAAATGTTGTTGATTATTGAATTTTTCATTACATAAATTTTATAAGGTAAACAAGAAAGTTTTAGCCATTTTTAATGACCCAAAAGAACATGACCAACAGAAAGTGTAGACTATTGTCAGCCCTCAAATTAATTACCATTGGTATCCAGTATCTTCTGCCAACCTGTCTTTAGCTGTACAATCACCTTATGGTAAAACTTGGGGGTTTTGGACACAAAGAAGTCAGTGAGTGCTTGGCACTAGTCTGCTTTATTGGCAAAGGATTTTCCACAAAATAGATTGTCCAGGGAATGGAAGATGTGGTAATCTGATGGTGCAAGGTCAGGAGAGTATGGAGAATGGCACAAAGTACACCAAGCAATCGCTGTATGTTATTCCTGGCCACCTGCGTGACCTTGCACTATCCACCAAGAACAGTACACCCTTGCAATTAACCAATACTGGATCCTTCAATTGCAATGTGTTTTGCAGATGTTCCCATTGCTGCTAATACAGGTTCTCAGTGACAGTTTAGCTTGTTGGTAGCAGCTCATAGTAAACCACTTGATGAATAGTCAACCAGACACAAAGCATAATCTTGTGTGAGCGCATAGATGATCTTGTGCTGTGCTGGACACTATTCCAGGGTGATAGTGCTATGTATCATTCCCAGTATTATCCCTAAATATTTAATTTACTTGGCGACTTGATGTAACAGCTGATAAGCCCACTTTGAAGTTGTAAAGCAAACAACAGCAAATGACACATAAATTTTTCTTCACTAATGTACAAGTTATGACAGATGAACGGGAGCAGTGGACCTACTTTTATTATGACTTATATTCCTACTCTTGACAGACAGGTGTCTCAACCATATCACACACTAATTTGCATATTTATTCTCACTTCATCCAATGGCAACACAAAAACGGCAAGAACTTCCTTGTTTATCTTATACTTTTTCATAAAATTGAAAACTGCACTGATGCATTATTCATAATTCCTTTCATTAACATCCAATTTGATAAAATTTAACTTTTCATTAACAGTTTTATTAAGCAATATTTATAACAAAACTAAACTTCAAGAATGTAAATATAGTACAGATAAAAATCACAACTATATCCACACTTTTACATTTTTGTACATGGAAGTATATGTTTATTTAAAATTTATTAAAACAATCTTCTATGAGAATCTATAAATTTAAATTGATTGAACAATAATCATTATAGACAGAACTGACCTAATAAAAAGAAAATGGAGAAATAAGTTTTACAATTCAAAAAAATTAGCTCAATAATGATCTTGATCATAAAATACTTTAAAAAGAAATATATCTGGCCATATAAATATATCTTTCATCGCTTCTTTACAATTCATTGTATATATCTAAGTCATGTCTAATGAAAATACATTCTTTCTTTTCTTAAAATTAAAAACAAATTTTGAATTGTTTTTAAAAAAGTATTCCAAATTGGAAAAGCTTTTAATTTAAATGAAGCAACAATCCAAACAATAAAAAAATGAAGTAAAAATAGGAAATGCAATTACTACTTTATCTTCGATATCCACAAGATATGCAGTTGGTTCTCAGTACTACTAATTGTGGAAATACAAAAGAAATTCCACTGGTTAGTAACAAAATTAAGCAAAAAAAAAAAAAAAAAAAAAAAAAAAAAAAAAAAAAAAAAAAAAAAACACAAACATCAAGAAAAAAACAGAATTTTCTGCCAACCAAGATTGTATGGCTTTGTATGTAGATTTATGGCAAGTAATGATTGATTAAAAAAATTTTAGAAACTTTGAAATTCATAACATAAAAATTGAAAGAAACATTTTGTTGGTTTTCCATAAAATTACCAGTAAGTGCCTATACAAGATTGAAAATATAGAAAAAGAAAGATACATATCAAGTTTTTAATGCAAATGAAATTGGACTTAAATAAATACTTATCACTATATTGAAAAATAAAATGAAGAATGCAAATAGTAGGAAATTTATCTGAAGTTGTTAAATTTAAATTGTTTGGCTAAAACATTAAAAATTCTTTAAAACTGAAAAAGATTTGATTGTAAAAGCATTATTACTATCAGGTGAACTCCATATTTTACCACTTAACACTTTTTTTGTTCCAACCATGGGATAACAGGATTATTTACACCTTTAAAAATAACATGAAAAGAACATTACATTGGATTTCATATATAATCAAATCAAAACCAAATTGATGGAAGCAATTTCAATAAAGAAAAGCATCCACATATCTTTATTTTTAGAAACATTAAGATAACACGTGTTGGAAGAAGACATGGTCATCTTTCTTTGAAATAAAGGTGCATGAATCATCAAAAAATGAAATTGGAGGAATACATTAGCTATTTCAATTCGAGATGAAGTTTTTTTTGCACATGGATACTGAAAATTTTCAAAACTTATTCAAGTAAGTAAAAAGCTGGCAAAGTGGGTTTGATGAAAATGCCACCAAAAAATGGAAATCAAATCTATTTTGAGAATAAAAGTATTAAGGAATATTACAAAATTAAAAATTTAACATTAAAAAAATGAGAAGAAATCCCAAACTTAGCTAAAAATCTGGATTTTTTAATATATACTCTTCTGATGAAATAAGGCAAATATTAAAAAAGAAGTTAAAAACTTTTTTACCTTTATACAATGAATTATCATTGTGCCCTTAAATTAACCATGTCCTTGTAAGAAACAAACAAATCCAAATAATATACTTTTTAAAAAACGTTTTATAAAGCAAGACATTAAAATGGAAAATTCAGAAAGTTCAGGTGATACTAAGTAACCCAAAACAATGATCATATTTCTGTGAATTAATGGGTAAGGAAGAACAAATTTATTAAATTAAAGTAACATTAAAATAAAATATTTGTCTTGATTTCATGTTGGACTTGCATTTATAACTTAAATAAAATTCAAGTTGCTTGTACAGTATTAAAAAATTGTTTTAAACAAATTTTCAGAATGTGGACATATGTTAAAAGTCTTATATAAAATAGTTGCACACACATGTTATTTTTAGAAATCTCTACTCAGTTATATGAGGGTTATCTGTGCAGTATTATTGTGCAGTTAAATGATACAAATTAGCCACCAGAGCAACAATTAATCTCACACAAATCCTCAGAATTTATGACATTTCTAAGTATTATAATCTTTTCTAGGGAATATTTAATAAATCACAACAGTTAAGCCTACATTTGCTATCAACTGTCAGGGCAATGGAAAAAAAAAATTATTGTTTGGGAAAAACAATGAATTTCAAAGTGAAAACAATATGCATCCTTTTTGAAAACTAAATGTCACTGACAGTTTTACTTTTAAAGAAATCATCTCATTTACCTCAGAGTTTTAAAGAAATCTATGAAAAAGAGTGAAAAATTAGGAACTTGAAATTTATGTCTGTTTACCTTACTAATATGTGAGAAATCAAAATTACTGCAAAACTATAATTGTACCACATGATTGCAAAGTAATTAATTTTTCAAATATTACCTGGTTCAGTAGAGAGCAATTTGCCATCATTGGTTATAATGAGATTCCATGTTCCCTTAGAAGATTCACCCCAAAAATGCACAGACATGAAAGGCCAGTCTTTAAAGGAGCCTTCTATTGAATCATAAGGTCTTGGCAGGAGAATATCTGAATGAGTGTTAGCAGGAGAAATTAAAGTTATATGCAGATTACCTCGTGGAACAAAATTCAAGGATATTTTTACTTGGACATGTTCCAAGTACTGAACTTCAGTATCAGAATTTTCACAGCCAGTAGAAATCATAGTTGCTTTTGTTATGCTACCACGTGCAGAAGATATAATTCTAAAAGAAAAAGGAAAAATTTGAAAGTTATGAATTGATAAGTAAAAACACACACGCAATGCATATTGCGAGGCATTAATTTTATCTTTCATATATATATATATATATATATATATATATATATAAATTTTACTCTCTGGCACTCTCTGCAGAAATCTATAAAGATATTCTATTAGATGGATCTTTGAGGTTGATATTAAAGCAGCAAAAGCTATTAAAATGCCAATTATGATACCTATACAGTCTTAGACTGCAAGATTTTTTAAAAGTTTAGACTGCGGGATTTCCCTGAAATTCAAACCATTGAAGAGATGTAAGTAGTGAAAGATCAGGCACAAATTTCTTTTAAGTAAGTAAATCTCCTTCTACTTTTAATAAGAAAATGGAATAACCTAGCATTGAAGATATGGAATTAGATACTGATTCCAATAAAATCCTGCGGCCTAGCTCTTTTTATATCTGAGAGTGAATTAGGAAAGTCTTTGCAGGTAATTAAAATAAGAGACTCTCCTACTTGTGGTCATACGTGGAACAGTGTGACCACAAATACGACACTACTTAGCTTCTTTAGATGCCATAATGGTAAGCATAATCAAAGGAGAAAAAATCAACCTTCATCATAGGTGATCAGCTTGAGCTATTTTTAGCAAGATGACTAGAGAAGAGGTTGACATTGTATTTAATTTATAAGCCATAGACCTGTAAAGGTTCTGTTTTAGACTTGCATGTCAAAGGTTTTAACATTTTTTTCATCATTAATGTTATTTAAGATCACAAGTTTATATTGCTGTTAGAAATGAACTAAATGCCCTAATCCTGGTTATTTACCAAAACAAGAATAGTATTGTCATAAAAGTGTCGTTTTTATGCCAAGGAAAGGATGAAATGATCTTTATGTTTTAATATCTTCCATTTGATGATAAAGACACATTTGAATTGTTTAATCACACCTTTGTGTTTATCACACGTGCAAATTATTAGTTTTTAGATCATAGCAATTTGAGTTATATATTCATCATAGGATGTGACACATATGTTCATCACACTATGTGGGAAAGTAGTGATTGATATCAACAGATGTGGTGAGGATTATCTGGTGTATGTTTTGTATTATAATCTATTTATCCTTAATAAAGGTAATGAACCTACTTTTATTACTGTAAATAGAAAAGAAGTCATTGACCTTACTCTATGTATAAGTCAGTGTGAATACTTTATTAATGACTGGAAAGTCATGAAGTTTATCTGATCACCAAAACGTTAATGTTTCTGCTTCAGTGACAGACTAGAGATGTTAGATAAGAACCCAAAAAAACACCTATTGGAGTTCCTACAAAAAAGTCCAAGAAGTCATGGTCAAAGAAGATGATTTTTATAAATTATCTTCACTAGCAGCATATTTGGAGAGTTGGAAGTTGATCAATTGCAATATGCCCTTCTCTAAGCATGCTATCAAAATTGTAGGGCAACAATGCTTGCTCGCCAAGATTGGCTCCTTGGTGGTCTAAAGAGCTATGCACATTATGGAGACAATGTAGAAATGTCTTAAATACAGCTAAGAAAAATAGTGAGTGGCAAAAATATAAAGTAGTACTGACCACTTATAATAAAGCTATTAGGAATTCTAAAGATAATTCCTGGCAAAATTACTGTACTGATATTAAGAACATATCTGCTACAGCAAGACTTATTAAGATAATGTCTAAAGACATGTATTGTCTAAATACCTTTAAAATGCCAAATGATAAGTTTTCAGAATCCGAGAGAGATCCTGAATGAACTGTCCAGTGTTCCATTTTCCAAGTTTCAAAGAAATAATTGGAACTCCTAAATTTACATTCCCTACATCAAATTGGGGTAGAAGTAAATGGGATGTCATCAAAAAAATCATAACTTATGATAGAACAAAATGGGCAATGATGTCCTTTAAGACTTATAAGTCAACAGGAATAGATGATATTTTATCATCTATATTTATTCAGGGAGTCTAGTGTGTTATCCCAAACCTTTTTAAGATTTTCAGTTGGCCATATATCTTTTGTTTGGAGGCATATATGTCATTTTTATTCCTAAGATAGAAAAAAAAATTATTATGAAGCTGTATCTTTCAGACCTGTCAATTTAAATTAAAGGCAATTAAAAAACTGATTGACAGACAGAGAAGTTTGCTTCTTCTTCTTGAGCTTGTTAGATATGTGGCACCTCTGCATTGTTGTATTTTGTACCATGAGAAGTTTGCTTAGTAAATAAACCACTTTCTGACTCTTAATATGCATTTATCTTAAGGTAAATCCATTGGTAGTGTGATCTGCAATGTGTCCTTTATTTTGGAGAAAACTTTAAGAAACTTGCTTTAGCTGTTTTCTTAGATATTGACAGAGCCTTTGAAAAGGTACTTACTATTCTACAATCTCTTGTCAGAAAGGGAATTAATGACAATGTATGCTTTTGGATAAAAAACCTGCTCAATTACATATTTGTCAGCAAATCCTTTTTAGGAGAAAACATGATGAACCAGAATAAAGTTAGTGTCCATCTTGTGGTAATGTGCTGTAGATTACCTTCTAACATAACCACCATTGGGTATGCCAATGATTTAACTACTATTGTCTGGGGTAAATTTGGCAAAACAGTATCATATAAATGGCCTTAAATGAGCTGAGACTTGATGTAATAATGAAGATCTTTCTGTGAATACTCAAAACGTTATTATGATTGCCAGCAAAAAAAAAAAAAAAAAAAAAAAAAAAAAAAAATCTTGATCTAAAAAAGATAACTTTTAATAAGAATTAACTTAGCTGCAAAGAAGTGATATTCTTTCACCTCAATATTTTTTTTACACGAACTTAAGTTAAAACAAGCATTTTAAATTTTGTATTAAAAGGGAAAAAAATGCTTTCTTGGTATGTAGGAATGTATTTAGAAGAACTAGGTGCTAACATTCCAAAGTTATCCATTGAATTTACATTATGATCATTAGTTCCATCATTTCTCATAGCTCAGTAGTCTGGTAGTCTAGAATCAGAAATGAAACTGTTAAAGCAGATTTTACAAAACTTCAAAAATTGCTTACTGCAGCAATCTCTGGTTGTATTAAAACAATTCCCACTTCTATACTTGAGCTTTTACTTGACATGCATCCACTTTACATGTGTATTGAAGCAGAAGATACATCTTGCATAAAATCACTTTAAAAATACAGGTAAAGTGAATGGATTACTCCACATTTTTGTCCTAGATGATATAATTAGTCACCCCTTTGTATGTATACCTATTGATTACATGATTGTTAAATATGATTTTGATAAACCTTATGCAATTAAATTTCCTTTACGAGAAGACTGGAATAATGTTGTCATCAGTGAAAGCTGCATTTACTGGTATATTGATGACTCAAATACCAATTCCAACTCTATGGGTGTTATTTGCTGCCTAGATGATAGTACAAAGTTGACTTCTTTTTAGAAAAACATACCTAAGCAGTAGTCTTCGCCATTCTCATGTGTAGTAGAATATGTTTGCACAGAGACTATTCTCATGAAAAAATAATCATCTCTTCTGACGGTCGATTTTGTTAAGAAATGAAACAACTCTATTGCACACATTTTGTTAGTATATAAGCCTTATTAAACACACAACAAAAGAAAGCTCAAACAAATGTAAAATAACTTCATACTGAATAAAAAATACACAGGCAATCATTTAATAAATTATTTACCAAAATTAACACATAACTCAGATAAATTAACTTTTTTTAAAGTTAAACAAAACTATAAAGCACAGATATACTTGTAAGAAAAAAAGTATTGCAAAAAGATTTTTTGTATTAATTTGATTTCAAAACATACTTTCTGCATCTTAAAATAATTCTCATAAAACATTTAGATAAGTAGAAAACTAATGAATATTTTTTCTAAGCTTTTATATGTAGTAGTATCTGATTTAGTTTTTATAAAAATATTGTTCTAAACAAATTCTAATTCGTAGCTATATCCTTCCTCCATGTGTTTAGTAATCAAAATACTTTTTCTAAATTTACATTAGACAGAGCTATGATTGATTTAAAACTTGTTATATTTTATGTTCAAAGATAAATCAGATTGAGATCTATAGTTGAAAGTGGATTCTGAACCATTACAACTTCAATGCCAAAGGTGAGAATCTAACTTTTGAACTGTTGAAGTTAAGATCATTATTCAATTTGGCAAGATAGAGCTATGATATTATGTTCTATATTTAAGAATACAAACTTTTCATTTTCTTTTTGAACTAATCACTACTTAATTGTTTCAGCAATGTTGGATTGATTGCTTAAAAACTATGAGCTTTTTGTAATTAAAATCCTAAAAAAATTATAATTTTAGAATCTTTTAAGGATTTTATAGATATTTCCATACTTTTAAAAGGATACACTTATTTAAAATCATTTTAAGATTTGGGTTTTACTTTAAATAGTCTTTAATCAATCTTTGTAAACTTATATTTTTTGCTAAATAGTCATCATAGGCAAAATCAAATACAATTAAAAACAGGTGGAAATAGATTTTAAAAATCAAAGAAATCAGCACTATTTAGATCTTGATTAATTTATATATATAAAAATTATTTTAGACCGTATAAGTCATTTTTTTTCAATAACTTGATTATATGTGTATGCAATATGCTTCTTACTAGCTGTAGTAGAATGTGGATATTATCAAAATGTACAGCCAAACCTTCTAATTTTGTAGAATTTCAAGGACACATAAGTATTCTATAAGAAGGCCATAAGTCACCCATAATTAATTTAGTAATTATCATCAGCTATTATGACATTTGAAGGAATAACTATTGTGGAAAAACAGCAGAAACAACATAAACTTTAATCTGACAGCTTTATTTTTAAAGGGAACATCTCATTTTAATAGGTATTATAAAGGAATTTAAGGAACATAGAAATAATAAGGAATTTAAGGAAATTTAAAATGAATGACTTTCCTGTGGTAAAAGTATTTTAATGTATTGGAGCTTTTGAAAAGATTCTGAAATGTTGTGTTATATGGATTTAAAATTCATAAGATACAATTTTTTTGCAAAAACTTTCATAACAACTATGGAATTAAAAAAGGGGTGGGGGAAAAAAGGGCACATTAACTCATGAAACTTAGCCGGATAATAGAATCATTTATATCTACATATTCCAAAAATCACAACGATCAGAAATTTTGCAAAAAGAAATCAGTTCCAAAATAAATAACACACAAAAGGGAAATACAAGGAATATTATAACCTCCAAAAACAGATAATTGTATACAGTAAAATGAATAAAAATTTAATCTCAATTCTACAAACTGTTCCTTTCATTGACAGAAAGTCAATGAAAGGAACTAGAAACAAAATTAATAATACAATTTGATGGTGTATCCATTATAACCCATGGTAAATTTGGATGTGTACTTATGAAATCAATATAATTTAAATAATTGTTTAAATGCTA
Organism: Latrodectus geometricus; assembly: GCA_026290005.1. Lineage (NCBI taxonomy): Eukaryota > Metazoa > Arthropoda > Arachnida > Araneae > Theridiidae > Latrodectus > Latrodectus geometricus. Next base: position 1,035,858 of record JAPDSC010073189.1, on the reverse strand, counting down.
CTACTAGGACGTTTATGCATTGCAATTTAAAAATTTTGGAAATATAATGAAACCGCTGCAAATTTCCTGATTCTTCACAATTTCCCCTTTTTCACAGTTGTAGTTTAAAAAACTGAACAATACTAGTTTTAAATTAATTATAATCAATAGCAGCAAAAAAAAAACTTTAGTTTAGTTGAAGATTAACACATTCAGTAGTTAATATTTTTTGATTAAAAAATTTAATGAAACACTCATAAGTATAGAATAATAAAAGTTCATTTTTTTGTACAAACTTTAAAAATATTTTGATCAGATTTGATTAGAGTATAATACATTGAATAACTTCAATAATTAAATGCATTAAAAGAAAAACATTTAAATTTTAAAATTTAGTAGCTTTTATAAACAGAAATTTATTAAGAAAAATATTTTGCTCCTCTTCAAATAAGTTGTAATTTTAACATCTTTACAGGTTACACAACAGACATAGAAAAAATATTAAATAATCAGTTTTGCTTTATTGTGTCATTAAGTCTTAAACATTTGAAAATCTTACCTTTCTGTGGTATCAGGAGTAGTAGCACAAATATGCTGTTGAGGTAACGTTTTCCATCTTTTTGCCAATTTTACCATTGCAACAGCATCCATTAATCCATATCCAAATTTCGTACTAACTAAATTACAAAAATCAATGAAAATAAAACATAACACATAGCTAAACATAAGCAAAATTATTATTTTAAGTTTAAAAAAAGAATAAACATTCAAATTTAAAAGATGTAACTCTCATCTGTTAAAAGAAAACTTCCTAACAACAATTTAGCTTTAAATAAAATACTTAAAAGTTATTTCACTTTTAACACAAGAATATTAGGGAAAAAAAAGACATATTCAAAAACAAAGTATATTTTCATTGATTTTGAAATACAATAAAATAAAAGAATGAGATAAAAAATTTCAATCAATGGAAAAATAGGACAGCCGATCTTATAAATAGATAAAAAAAAAATTTGATTCTTGTTAGGCCGTGGTTGGCCTGGTTGGTTAGGGTGTCGTTCTTGTTACTGGAAGATAGTGAGTTGAAATCCCGACTTAGCAGATCATTTGTGTTCACTAATGGCTACTGGGGCAGGTAAAATATGTTGCAATTGCAATGTCTTTTATGTTCCCATTCCAAAATAATACCTCTGGGGGTGTTTGGAGCCAGGCCTTGGGTCTTCTTTGGCTTCAATATCTAAATTGGAAGACCCAGATGGTGCTACCATCTATGAGCCAAAGTCGTATTTCTACTTTTGTACGGGGGTGCCTTGTTCAAAAACAGAATATGTTCTTTCTGAAAGATTTGCCCAGTCCCTGATGGATGGGATTGGTTTTGTCAAATGTCTTAAGCAATAGAACATTGATTCTTAACTAGATTATGAAAAAATAATCTTTCATAGATAAAAAATAAATTTCTAATGCCTCTAAATGAAAATATAAACTGAAAACATGTAATGTCTTTCATAAAGTGACCAAAAATAAGCTAATGTTAAAAATTTATAAAATTAAATAGAAAATGTAAGTTTGATAAAATATTTAACAGTTTCAAATCATTTTAATATAAATTATAGATATAAATTCAAACAAAAATGATTACATACCTTTCTGCATTTATTAAATACTTTTTGCAAAAAAAAGTAGGCTATTATTAATTGCCAATTATTTGCAACAATTTTTTTTTATTTTCATACTAGTACAAAACAATTCTTTTTAGAAAACAAATGAAGATGTAATGTAGCTTGAAGGGGGGGGGATGTAATATCAAATAATATACATTAAGAAAAATTAAATAGTTTGAGATATTTTGGGATCCTTGAGTACTTTTTTTCAAACCACTTCCCTTAATTTCCATCTTTGCAGTGTATAAATGATGTATACAGTATAATACTATACATATATATATGTTTGTGCACATATAAATATACATATGTTACATTAAAAGCGATCAATCTGTGATCATGTATAATGATTGATGATTATTCTTATCACTAATAAACTCGATAAATTATTAAATAATAGCATAAGTTATAAATCTGACATAAAAGGTAGTGAAAAATACAAAATGATCAAAGTTACAAAAAAAAAAAAAAAAGAAAAAAAAAGGGCTTCTTATTTCAGTAAATATTTTATTTTATTTTACTTATTTATTTTCTACTAGATTATCTATATATTTATAATCTATACCAGGGGTGGCCAAACTTTTAGGATCCAGGGTCTACTCCACATTTAAGAAATCGAAGGCAGTCTACCAATGGCAGAGCTAAATTAACGTACATATTTATTTTCGGTATCAAAAAAATATGATAAATTATGTAATTTTTCTAAAAAAAAAAAAAAAAAAAAAAAAAAAAACTTAATATTAATATTTACAAAACAAGAATTTACTGACCAAAATAATCAAAGTATTCATATATCAAAAAGTGACTATCCTATTCACTTTGTTTAGTTGAAATTTGGCACTGTATATCTGCGACAAGTTTATCATATTGTGACTGGTATGAACTTATTGCAATGCATAAACACAAAATTAAATGTTCACCAGTTAAATGCGACCAATGTTTGTTTTTTATTCATGGTTGAAAAAGCAGATTCTCAAAGATACCTTGATCCAAAGTGTGATTTGAAATACAAAATCACAATTTGTAAATATTTGGAAACGTTTCCTCAGAAATTAATTTCCAAAAATCAGTATCGCTAAATATGCTCTCGTTTTAAGAAAGATGTCACATTTTAATTTAATAATTTCTTCCTCGACCGTGAATGATGTGATACCTATTAAATATCGTATTTTTTCAGATACATTGTAAATCAATGTTGACATTTTCATTGTGCCAATGTCCATCAATTTTGACATTTTCATTAAATGGAAATATCATGAAATTTATTTCTTTCAACATAATTAAGTCAGCGAATCTTCTTTCAAATTCTTCGAACAAAACAAGTAATTGTTAAGCGAAACCTTCGAAGTCTTGGTTTGGATTATGAGTGCACTCTTCCTCCATGTTTTTGAAGTTTCTCAATTCATGTTTTCTTAATTGAGATGCATACTTTTCTATAGTTTATTTTAATGTTTTAATCGCACTTATGTCTGTTTTAGGTTTTAAATCGTAAACCTTTAATCACAAATCCTTAAACCGTAAATCTTTGCACAGTTTGTTTTTTGTTTCAAAGCGTAGACTGCAGTAAATTTTTATTTTAAGTAATTTATTGATTCTGTGTCATAAGTCATAAATTAAATTGTTAATATCCGAGGTCATTATTGGGATGCTCGTGCGGACTACCTAAAATGTCTTTGCGGTCTACCTGTCGACAGCGGTCGACTTCTTGGCCACCCCTGATCTATACTAATAAATAGTTTATAAATATACAGATAATCTAAACACAACAGAATTTTTAAATATTAATAAGTACTTATAGATAATTTTAAGTCTTGTTAACTAAAAGTCTTGTATAAAGTATAAAATTTAGATTATCATTTGTACTTATCAGATTTTCATTTTGTTTGCGAGCACATTATTAATATCATTGACTTTAAGGAAGAGGATTTTCTAACACAATCTCAAAGTGATATTTTTTTAACTGAAAGATCTTTTAACAAAAATAATTTTTTTTCACAAATCATAAGCCGATTTCTGGTACATCTTTAAGAAAATTTTCCTTATGTTGTTCCTAAAAAATAAATGTCTCCCTTTTGAATGTTTTAGGCAGGCCACACATTGAGGGAGTAAGTCTTCAATGCGCACCTATTGTTTTCAATGCTAGATGGGAGCGACATGTTGAAAGGTAGCATATACTGGAGCGATATAAGCAAAATCTCTCATGCATCTGCAATACATCTGAGCGGGTATTTTCTGCTTTTGGGATTACCTGAAAACTTATGTGACCTTTAAATTATTGCCATTGTAATTAAATGTTTGAAGGATATAGGGGAAAAAATGAAAACACAGTTTATTACGAAATAATATTAATATGAATTTTATATTGTTACAAAATATAATCACATTTTGATTCGCATTTGAAAAATAATATCTGAATAAGCAAGATAGAAAACTTCAGAAATGTGGGTTTGTTAATTCAAAACACAGCTGATTTCCACTGAATGCTATTCATTGTATTTTGAAAAGAAAGATATTTTTCCAATTTATTAATATAAATATTATACTTGCACTATATTTTCAAGATTATGTCCATGACTAAAATGGAGTCAAACACACAAACTGGAATATTTTATATATATATAATTAAATATGATAGGTGATAAATTTATTGTTTGATGTAAAAGTATAATTGAAACAAAGTTTCATTTTTCATGTAAACCTTAATTATAAAATTATATAGCTTCTAATACATTTTTTGTGAATAAGATCATAATAATGTTTCACTCAGACAAGTTAGTTTCAAATACTTGTTAGTCTCTAGAACACATACTAAGTATGTGTGGCCAGATGTCCTGTTACCAATACCCACAATTATGTTAAATTGCCAAAGAGTTATAACTATAAGCAGAGCTAGAGTTATAAATTCTATAGAGTGCTATAATTATGAAATTTTAATGCAGCAAAAAAACTTTAGCTATTCTTTTAAATATCTATAAAGTATTTTGTTTTATTAATAGAAACTAATTAGACTTACATAAAAATAATAAGTTTTCCTTATTGGTATCAAACATAAAATAATTACATAATATAAATAAAGTTTAAAATTTAAGAACAGATAAAATAAAAATATTTTAGTTAAATAATTCATTGTCATTACTAACAAAAATAAGTAAACTATAAAACTGAGTTGTACAAACATATCACCAACATTTTTTTTCCTTTGAACCTGCTGCTTTTAAACACCTGGGATACCCCCTTTAGCAAACTGGCATGCATATATAATTAATAGCAGTTAAATACAACAGATTATTAATATGAATACAATTTGTGGATAACTTCTTATGCTGTCTACATCTAGAATTCATAGTCTGTCACCAATATTACCATAAGAATACTAAAGTTTTGAAACTTTCAACTTCTTTTCTGCTTGTAATTCTAAACTTCCAATAGCACTATTTCTTATTCTTGCCTAGTTAAAATATCTGATTAAAATGGATCACTAAAATATTATTTTCATTCTAAATCACATAATTAAAGGTAAACAGTCATTTAACAATGAATCATTAATTTTTACATTTGCTTTTGAGTTATGAGAAGTGTTAATAAATGTTCTATAAAATCATGAATTTTTTCTTTGGTTCTAAGATATTTGATAGTTATTGGAGAAAGAAGTTTCGAAATTTGTTTTGAAAAACATTCCAACCATTGTTTATAGTATTTCATAAGAAGCATACTATGGTAAATGTAATAAACTTCCAGAATTTTTACATTATGTATATTTACCGGAATTAATCCTAATCATCATTAAACTATTAAACTTGGTAAATGTGATAAGTTGCAGAATATTTATCACATTTGCCGTTTAGTTTATAAAATGTGTTCAGATTGCTTAGGTACATGGCTATTGTCATGATCTACATCATTTTTAAGCAACATGGGATCTTAGACTGTTATGGGGGGCAATGTTGATATCAGATTCATGTGATTTCAGTTTTTATTATTATAATAGAAATGGTTATTAGATCTCATGAAGCTTATTTATAAATTAGCCATGACAGCAGAAAAAGAATGTTAAAAAAACTTCAAGTACAAAAATGTTGCTAGTGAGACAGTGGTGATTTACTTAAACATGTGTGAAAGTTGTCGAAAGAAGTCAAATGTACCCAAGAAATAATTTGTTAAGCCAATGCTCTTCAGAGATAAATTCAAAATACAAATCAATTTAACTGACATGCACTTGCAATTAGATAATGATTTCAAATAAATATTTAAGTATCAAGACATACTGAAGCAAAAAAATCTTTCTGTATAATTTATAGAATATTATATATGTTTTTAAACATTTATTTTAACAGGAATTAAGTACACTTTATAAAGATTAATTATGTGATAAAATATTCTGAAATAAAAAAACAAGGTATTCTTGTTTCTTATTTGTAAGGAGAAAAATATTTTAAGCAATGCAGAACAATTGTTTTGTGTTGCTTACAGAAAAATTATTTTTGGGAAACAAAATAAAAAGTGATATAGTCTTACCTTTTCTACCTATTCCATTGGTTATCCAACCACTTTCTCGTGATAAAGGATTATATCTTGAGGTAAGCACAATAATGTATTGCATATCCCTCCAAGTTAGTTGTGGACTAAGAAATAAAATTTTTGGAAGAAAATTTTAAAATTATTTATTTTAAAAAAAAGTTAATTTATGTATTGACACATTTCCATAAAATTTTAAACTTCTGATATTTTTGTGTTGGAATGTGTGATTTTGGTTTACATAGGACTACTGGTGTAAAAAAAAAAAAAAAAAAAAAAAAAAAAAAAAAAAAAAAACTTATTAGGAAAGAATTTAGAAAGTGATACAATTCATCATTGTTCCTTGTTTCTTCATCTCAAATTGCAATAAAAAAATCATTTAAGAACATGAGAATAACCTAGAATACATTTTAATTGAGGGAGAATCAATTCAAAGTAATTAGGTGACATGAAAAAGCACAAGTTTGAGCACCTAATACCTTGTAACATCAAAAATTTTAATTAGATATTAATTATTATTACAAATAAAAATTCTTAGTCAATTTTGTAGTTTCTAAGAGACTTTTATATTTATAATTATATATTACTGTTTGACTAGTTAACATCTTGACTTCCAGTCACATGAGTTAGATTGATAGTGATTGTCACCCATAATACAAATAAATTGTATCCACATGCCAACATACTTATAATAAGAAATATGATTTAAAAATATTAATGAAAGATAATTATGTGATATTTAAGCCTTTTGTTAAATAATTTTTTAATTACGTGCCAACGCATGATTGGCAATACATGTCAAAAATGGTGTTTATGTTTTGTAAAAGACAATTGCATGCAATTTTTACCTTTGTTAATTTGGTTCAGTTATTTTTTATATTAAAGACATGCACCTCATAAACTAGGCTTGTTATCAAAATATGTAGACAAAACAACAGAAATGATCATGTTAACAGTCGTCGTAGCACAACCCAGGAGTTATAAATAGATCATAAAACAAAGCTTCTAGTTTGAGTGCCATACTATTAAAAAAAAAAAAGAAAAGAAAAAAGAAAAAAAAAAAAAAAAGAAATCTATATAATTCTAAATTTAATCAAGGATCTAATTTTGATCCCTGAAGCTTTGGACAAGCAGAATGAAATCAATTTACTTCTTAAGCGAATGATGACTGAGGACAAGAAATGATGATTGGAGTAGCATATGATAAAAGTGTGTGAAATAATGGTTCGAGCACGTTGAAATGCTTGCATCATAAATTTTCTTTCAGTGACTAAAAATTAACATTAAGAGAATATTGTAAAAATTGATTACTCAAGTATTTTTCCAGTTGAGATCAAGACTTTTATGAAAGAAGCATGAAGTTACCTTTAAAATGGCAACAAGTTATAGAAGAAAATGAAGTATATTCAACTAAAAGTAGTAATCCAAAGCATATTAAATAATGTTCACATTAAAAATGATTTTCCTCACCCTAATATTAAAAAGATTGAAGCTTTTCAACTAAAATACAAAAGCTTTTTCAATTATGATTATTTATGAATATCAAGAACTACTAAAAAAATTTCTTTAGTTTGAAACTTAAGCATCATTTAAGAAAAAAAGTTCATTTTCAGCTTCATTATTTTTATCTAAAATATTTGGGTATTTATAAAAGCTGAAATTTTCAAACATAGTAATATTCAAATTGAATATTACAGAATAAAAAAATAATGTATTGTAAATTAAATTATTTAGAAAATTTCAGATTTTATAAATACTCAAATATATTTAGATAAAAATGATGAAGCTAAAAGTGGGCTTTTTCTTTTGATACTTAAGTGTTTCAAACTAATTTAAAAAATATATTTTAGTAATCCTTGGTATCTATAAATTAACTTAATTTAAATAGCTTTTGTATTTTAGATGATGTTTTATTTTTAGTTGAAAAACTGGTCTTTAAATATAAGGTTGGGGAAAAGAAAAGTATATAAAAGAAAGAAATCTATAATGCTGGAATTTATTTTTTTACAAAATTAATGAAACTGGTTAAATTTAGTATCTTCTCTTATTTGTGTGAACAGTGAAAATTCATTTTTGAAAAACTGAAATTAAAGAGATAAGATACCTTATGCAAGCATCATGCGATAAAAATAGTGCAAGTCAAAATGGTAGACACCTTTTGCTTTAGTGACACTTATGCATGACTTTTTCTTAAATGATACTTAAGTTTCAAATTAATTTCAAAAGATATTTTAGTAATCCTTGCTATTTATAAGTAATACTAATTGAAATAGTTTTTGTATTTTAGTTGATATTTTATTTTTAGTCGAAAAACTTTGATTTTTAAATATAAGGTTAGGGAAAAGAAAAGTATTATATATATATTCAGTAATATTCAATTCAAAAATTATATCTAAATAATATAAAGCATTTTTGCAAACGTCTATTAAAAATTGTAATTCCTTAGAGATAATTAATGCTCTAATATTTAATTATTTTACAGTAAAGAAAAAGAATCATACTTAAAAATATTTCTCATAACTTAACTTTATCAATAGTGAAAGATAAATTTAAAAATTTGTAAATGTTTACAGGAAAATATATGGGACTCCAATATTTAATTAAATATTCTTAATTATTAATTTTAATGTATGATAACAAACTCTGCAATTTCATTACTAATAAAACTTACAATACTTACTTAGATTCTAAAGCCAAAGCACAAATAGCTGCTGCAATTGGAGCTGATGCAGAAGTACCAGTATGACTCCTTGTACATAAATCAGAGGGATCAGGTTTAAATCCATTTCGCAACTGAGAAAAGTATTTATAGTTCACATCAACAGTAACCTAGAAAAAAAATAAACATACAAATTCTTAATTTAATACTATTTATGTTAATACAAAAATAATTAACAAATACAAATCAATATTTTTTCAGAATTTTTTAATGGCCATAAAAGAAATGTAACATTTGAATGTAAAAAATAAGAATTAAAAAAAAAATTAAAATGAATTTAATACTTTTGATGTTAATAGATCCCTTTAAACTAAAATTAATGAATAAAGATGCCAAATAACTTTGAAGACAAAAAAAGAGATTTTAAAAGATACAGAAATATCTTGAAGTGTTATCACATTAGGTATTATTAAAATTTCCAAATAAACCTCATTCATTATTAAATATTTCATTCTAAATCTACTGTCTTATAATCCCGATGGAAGCTGTGACAAATTAAAGTCTTCAGATAATCAATTTCATCTACATGACAAAATGATTGTTAGTTATAGCTTTGGAAGAAATATTTAAAAAACACTCAAACATAAAGGTGTAAGAAAATAACTACAACAAATTTCATTTTAAGATAATTTTCTTCATTAGAATTATTATATTACAAAGAAATTAAAAATACAAGCTACAACATGTAAACTTAGTTCCATAAATCAAAATCAATTAGTGAAGTTGTATATATATAATTTTATAAACAATTTCCTCACAACTAATTGGTACAATTTAAGTATTTACATAAAAGAAATTAAAAAGATGGGAAAAACAAAAACTGCTACAATGCACTTACAATATTTTGGTCTATATTTGTAGCACCACTGCTATACGTAGTAGCCAGTGTAGATGAACACTGCTCTAAATACCATGGCATCATACCACTTTGAGTTGCACTACTAACAGATATTGTATATATAGAATTAGTATAACCATCACAATTGCAATTATCATTATATCTACCACCATTACCTGACGCCCATACAAATATTGAACCTAAACCAGAACGCCCCTAAAAAGAATGAATAATTATCAGATAATGGATACACATTTGATTATGCAAAAAATATAATATTTTTAGATAATAAAAATTAATCAAAGTAATGTCTTATGCATTAAATATTACAACTGATATTCATAAATTATTTTTTTAAAAAGTAATCAACATACAGGGTTATGTTTCAGAAATTAAATTCATTTAAAATAAAGAACAATTACTGATTTCTATGCCCTCCTTTAATTTGAAATTATTTTGCCATTTTTTGAGATTCATAATTTTTCTCCCATAAGAGAACCATGAAATCTGATAAGAATGACAAAATAGTATTTTGTTAGCATAAAAAAACTGAACAAAGAGTTACTTTACAGTTTAATTAGCATTGAAATATTAAACTATGCTAAGAGATCATACTGTAACACACTTTGGGGTTTGTGTTGATTGATAGTCAATAAAACAGTCACTTAAAAACCACAAGACTTTTATTTGTAATAAATTCAACATGTTACAAAATATTCCAACAGTAAATATAATATATTAATGTAATATATAATGTTAATGTAATGTACAGAAAATATAATATGTTAATATTTGTAATATCATTAACATATATATTTAATTTATATAACAAATATAAATAATTCAAAAACAAGAGAATATATTCAAGAACATCAAAAATTAATTGTGCAATCTTAGAGATACAAATTAATGTATATTAATTGATCATTATAAAAATTAAAATGATCAATTAATATACATTAATTTGACTTCAACTATTCTTGTTTTTACTTTAAAATTTCTTGTGAAAATAGTGGACTGAAACTCTAAAGGAATATTAAATTATAATGCTAGTTACAAGAATAGCACAAGCCAAATTAATCAATAAACCAATTACACACACAAATATGTTCTTTCATTATGAAACATTATTCATAAAAAAAATTAATTCTCTTATCTCATCTCATATATTGATTAAGCCGGTAAATAAAGGTAAATATTTTGTCACCAATTTAGCACATAAGAATATCTTGACTATGGAGTTCTAGTTAGTCCAATATTTACAGAATTTCTATAATATCTCCCCAAAGAGATTCAAGTTCATAGAGTTTTCAGCAAATAACTTTTGCCACCAAAGTCACCAAGTTGTTGACAGTTTTGGAAACATTTGAGGTCTAGCAGATTCTAGATGTTTCCATTCCTAGAAATAGCTTGAAAATTCTTTAGCTCCTTCCTTAAAAAGAAACCTCAAGTTTTACCTTATCTTTTTGATACAAGTCTTCAAACAGTTTTGTTTGAAGACTTGTATCAAAAAGAAGTGAACTAAATGCTTTTTAATCAGGCTCGATTACCACACTTACTATATTGAAAAATATTGTGTTTGTTTTGAACAAGGCATAATTCCCACTGATTAAAAAAAGGAATATTTCCTGATCACACAGATTTTGTATTACTGCTTATCATCTATTTCAGAAAAATATTTGTTTTATCTCTATGAGAATCTATTCAAACTGTGAACTATCTGCAACCTATTCATAGAGTAACAATTACTGCTTCTAAATCCAATGATATAGAGTATGTTAAGCATTCTTCTGTAAGAAAACAATGATTTGCCTGAAAAAGACAACTTGATGCCATTCTTCATCATTTTATCATACCATCTGTTTCACGCTATGTTGGTTTGATAGTTAATTCAAATAAAAATAAGTTCATTTACAATTATATAACAATTTGAATATTATAATGATACATTATTTCAGTATTAAATGTATATAAAGAAAGAATTATACAACCTTAAAATCAAATTTATTAAAATTAATGTTCTGGAAAACGGATTGTATTTGGTATTTTTATACTTAGAGGGATAATAAAATAAATTATTCAATTGAACAATTTATATTTTAGAATATATATTATTACTCATTTTTGTCATTGCCTGTTTCATAAAATTAAATTTGCTTTCCCACATACTCAGGATCAAAACAATAATTGAAAAATTATATTAATTATATATAAAATATTGTTAAATGCAATTACTCACAAAAAATTTAGCAATGTGCTATTTACAAATCAAGATTCACTTTTTTTTTAATTAGACTTTCATAATTCAAAATACAGCATGCATTAAAATTTTTTTTTGCAAATTAACATTAACTTCCTTCTTTAATAATTTAACTGTACAAAATTAATGCAAATATTAATTTTCATACTATTTGAATAATGAAATATTTTTCAGTAAAAGTATAAAAAGAACATGATTCATAACCAGAATTTGTAAACATAACTGTAATTTTTGACATAATAAAACTATACTTACCAATGAAAAGAACCATACGTACCTAAGTTTTCATAAACATTATGGAAAAAATACATTAAAATAACTAATGTTGCTTTAAAAATATTTCAGTAAAATGTTTGTTAAAGAAATCAAACAAATGAAATCATTTGAAATTAAATGCAATAAGTAATGATTAATAGAAAGTATAAGTAAATAAAATGATAAACCATAAGAGGAACAAATATCTACCTTTTGTATTCCATCCTGGAAGGCTATTTTCGCCAATTTCCCTGGACCATCTACTGTTTTCCCGTCATCTTCTGGTCCCCATGAAGCACTATAAATATCAATATGATTGGGATTGAGGCTTAAAGCAGTAGCTTCGATTGTATCAGTAACAGGCCCATCCAACATTCTCACACCTAACAAGATAAAATAAAGGTTTTGCAGAATTTTTTTTTAATTCAGAGAATAAAGCACTTTAAAGAAATGAGCTTTTAAAGTAAAACCTTTAAATATTGTTCAATATTTAATGAGCTCTATATTATTTATTATAAAATACTTTTAAATTAATATTTAGCAATCCTGCAGTTTGTAAAAAACACAATAAAAATATAAAAAGATCAATATTTCTATTAGTTATTAATATTGAAGGTTTTTATCTTTAAAAATTGAAAGTTAACAGGATTTACTTCAGTAAAAATTAATTTTGTTATGAAATGAAATATTTATAATTACAAATTACTTGCTACATTAAATTACATATTCAGAGTTTTTAGAAAAATATTTGAAACAAATAAATAGGGAAGATTAACTAATATACTCATAAAATAATTTGAAAATACTAGATTTTGAATTTGAGAAACAGGATTTTAAAATACCAGAAATTATAAATTCGTACCGCCAATACTGGAATTATATGCAATACCAACTCCACAAAACTCATTATTAGCTACAGCAGCTACCTCACCAGCACATCTAGTACCATGTCTGAATATAAAAGAAAGATTAAAATATAATGAGAAAAAGTAGAACAACTGCATCTTCTATGAAATGATATTAATAATGAAAGATGAAATTAACAGAAAAACAAAAATACATCTTTATAAAGGTATCTATATTGCTATGAAATAATCTTTTCATTATTGTTATAAGGGATGTTTTGCTTTTCCTCATCATTTAAAAATTTAGAAATTAATAAATTACATTTTTTTAAATTTTATTTAACAGTTTTTTATTCCATAATTTATAAAGATATATGGTAAATTAGAAAATAATAATAACTATAGATACATTATAAAAATTTATATACATATATAAAAACACATGAATATATAACAACAAACATATGCATGTTAGTTTAGAAAGCATAAAACATTACAAAAATTCTAAACATTGCAATCTTCTTTTGAATAAAAGATAAAAGTTTAGTATTATATTCAAAAACAAGCTGCCTAAATGCTTTAAAGATAGAACTAAAAGATTTTCTAATATTTAAATACTAGATAAATTTTATAAGTTCTGATATATATTACAATAAATATAATCAATCTACTAATTTTGCATAATCATCACTGAATTTGGTAACTGCTATAAATTACTGAATATTTATTAAATTTACTTGTTAATTTATGAAATCTCCAAACCTATTTTGTGGAAATATAATAAAATATAACTTTACCAAAACTTGTTTAGTTTTTGATGCTTGCAAGAGATACAGAAAGTCTAATGTGTGCAAATGTAAAAAATCTGACTAACTTTTTAATAACTTTTAAATTTCTTAAGAACAGTATCTCAAAATAAGTAAACTTTTAAACAAATATAAGTAAATTAAAAAAAAAAATGCATTTATTTATTTATTTTACTAATTTATTTTCTCTTTGATAAGGCACTATTTTGTAAAAATTCCAATAAAATTCTTTTTTTATTTAAGTTATTTGCTAGATTATCTAGAAATATATATATATGAATTATCTAGAAATGTGTGTGTGTGTGTGTGTGTGTGTGTGCGTGCGTGTGTGTGTGTGTGTAAAAGTTTCTGTTATGCTTAGATAAAAATTAAATATTTGCTAAAATAACAATTTTAGCTTTTTTTAAATTTTAACAATTTTGATGTTTTTAATAGCATAAAATCATAAGTTTTATTAATATACATATATAAAGAAATATAGAAAAATTTAAAATAATCAATGTATCTTTTAAATCAAAAAGAACAAAGTAAAATAGTATTTATATTCATTAAAATAAATTGAAATATTAAAAGTTTTAATAACCATCATGACAATCTTCTAACAATGAATTCTTTAAAAATGAAATCTAGTTACTGCATAAAATAATGCAAATTAATTAATGTCCTCCATATAAGTCAGATATTATATAAATAAGCCAATAAATTTTAAAAATATTCAATAAGTTATCACAAATACTAAATTTGGCCATAATTATGAATAATGAACAATGAATATTCATATTTTTTGTTATCAATATGAATAATGATCAGTAATTATATAATCACCAGTAACCATTAGAACATTTTCCAAATAACACAAATATCTAAAATATTCAGGTTAAATCCAATTTCTATCCAAAATAAATATTAAAATGGATATTAAAACTTAGATGCCCACAAGTTATAAAATAACATCGTTTATATATTAATATTTGGATGTCGCAGAGATATCAGAAATGTAAAACTTTTACAAATGAATATCCATATTTCGTAAGATATAGATATTTGACAGTCATAAAAAATCTTGACATCTTTAGCTATATCAACTTTAAACATTTGTAGAATATCAAGCACTGCATGTCAAGTGTACATTCATGGAGCTGTACTTTCATATACAAAAGGAATGGATTTGAAAATAGCATTACTACAAATTTAATGATTTTTAATCAAAGTAAATTGGTAACATTAATTGCTATTTGGAGGCCAATCACAGGCAAGAAGAAAGGACTTATTAATTTTTGGAAATGACATTTTCTGAACTTTTTTATATTAATAGATTTATTTTAAACTGTTTTGAATGTTATAATTACTGATATCAAATAGACTGTTTTATTTTAATTCCATATAATTTATTAAGAACAAACTATTAGCTGACAAATACGTTAAAAATCTGTAATCAATATGACAGTATTGTTCCTTTAAAAAAAATCACTTTATTATTATAGTTAAAATATTAAATTAAGTTCTTAACTAGAGAAAATCTTTAACAATTCTCTAACTTATTATTTTTATTGATTTAGTTTTAATAGAAATAATTCTGTACAATTATAAAGTAGTTTGTATTTTTCAATTTGTTTTGCTTATGAAGTGTAAATTTGTAAGGAACTTATAAATTTGTTTTAAATTTTACAATCTGTGTATTATTCATAACAGAAAAATATTCTTAGATATCTTTGTGGATAGACAATTTAATAAAAAATTAAGGAGTGCACTAAAAATACAAATGATTACACTTGCTTTAGAAAATTAATTTAATCATTCTCAGTATTCAAAATATAATTTTTAATTATAACTAAATTAAAAATATTTTAAAAATAAAAAAATATTTGCTATAAATTTAATCAATACCTAAACTTTCAATTCAAAATGTTTTATATTGCCTTTACATGTAAACTTGTGAACAATATCAGTATACTCATTTGAAGATATTTTATTCCGATCCATATAAAACTCTTTATCTCAAAATGTAGTGAATTATATGCATGAAATACTTTAAAAAATTATTTTAAAGACTTGTCATCAAAATATCAGGATTAAAATTATTACTATATTCTCTTATTGTTAAAAAAAAACAGTAAAGCTATGCTTGTTATCAATTTCCATCTATTTGTAAATGTTATAGGTATTTGTGTAAAATACTAACAACCAGGAAAGTTGGGGCAAATTCCCCAGAATTGGCATTAAATTTTGTTCCTCAGAGCATATTTAATGATACCAAAACAAAAAGGTAAAAAAAAAAAAATTAAAAATATGTGTTTTAAACATACAATTAAAAAAATTGTGCCAATTTATTTGCTAAAATAACTAAGCATGCATATTAAATTCATTATTTTTAAATATCAAAAAACTATTTAAACTGTCAACCTATTTTTTATAACATTTGTTATTTGTTATAAAAGTAGGTAGGACCCAAATGTTTATTGTTTTGTGATGTAAAAGAATAGAAATAACTAGTAAAATTGAACTTTTATTTAAAGAAAAATGAATGTTTTATCAAAGTATATTTGGTGTAGTTTTCAACTGTTGGCAAAAAGTCATGCCTTGTGGTGCCATTTTTAAATCCTTTATTATTAATAAATCAGTGATCAAACACATTCAAGCCAACAAATTCCAAACTTTATATATCTTTGTATGAATACGCACATTTTTAAAGAATAAAAGTGAAATTCAATCTCTGCAGGCTAGATTTATACACACACACAATATCAAACATTTTTTATTATTTGATTAAATTTATAATTAACATTAAAATTAGCATAACTCGAGTTGTAAGACCATAAGAATGAAATTTGCATATGTAAATTGCAGTGAGATGCAAAAGCAATTCACTAAAATATATACATAATCGTTCATAGGGCTGTGCAATGCGATGTAGCATAAAAAGTGGAAAATTTCAGCAGTTGCTATTTTTTTCCTTGTGTTAGATATTAAATTTTTATTTGGTGTTCATTTCTTTATTTCAAACTTCTCAAAATGAATTCATGATGGCATTTGAGTAAAAATATGTAGATATGCATAAGATGAGTTCCATTCTAGGAAGCGACTGTTGGAGGATGCCCATGCCGTCATATATTAATCCGAGGAATTGCTATAAAAATGAAGACAATGTCATAAGTACTTGTAGTAAGTATCCTGGAGTTACAACTGTCTCTGAGGACCATTATCTGTGCCTGCAAGCTCGGTATTATCCAGAGAATTCAACCTATCAATACTTCAAGTGCTTTTATGTCATCAGGAGCAATGATATCCTGACAAACTGTTTTGTAAGGGTTGCATGAAAAGTAATCGTATTCTAGATGACCATCAGTTAATGTGCCACTAATGTTTTCTCACAGAATTCAATTACAGGGGGGTTCTGAATCACACCAACTGGACACCACAGCAACGGGCCAAACTATTGTTCATCAGATGAGTCCAGATTCTGCATAAAAAACAATTTCTTTTATATATGAATCAGGAGAGTTCCAAGAACTCAAAATCAAGCTCCTAAAAGACATAGCTACAGTCGTGTCATGGTTCAGGCAGGGTTATCAGTCAGTTGCCTAACTGCTCTTGACATCTTACCTCCTAGTTCAGTGACAGCAATTATTTATCTTAATGCAATATATGACAAATATGTTCATCCATACTTGGCAGCTATGAATCCTTGTGCCATATTTAAGGAGGACAAAGCATAAATCTAGAGAGCTCATGTCAGTAATTAACATGTGGAACAGAAAGTTCTGAATTTAATAGTATCACCAGCACATTGCACCAATTTGAACGCAATAGAACATGTCTGGAACAGCCTAGAGTAGCATTTTTCAGCTCTGTGTAATCCTGTCTGAAACCTTAATCACTTAAAAACTGTATTCTTGAGAATGAGCAAAGATTTCTTAAAATTATATTGACAAACTCTTGCAAATATGAATTATTACTATCACGTTTTCATTTGTAGTAGAGGAGGTCACATGCCCAACTGATGAATATTTACAACTAAACATTTTGTAGCATGAATCAGAGACATTACTGTCTGATGGCTTTTTTGAGAAATAATTGTTGATTTCTTTGGTGATTTTGCACAGCATTGCCTTTTCTCCCGTTAAACAGCCAATTTCACTGGGTTTCAATATATTGTTTTCAGTTTACTATTTTTGTATTTGTCACTTACTTTTTGAGATAAAGTGCATATATACTTCTCAGCTTATATATACAAAGATAAAATTAAATTATAAGCATACCTGTTCTTATATATAAATAGTAAAACATATAAATTTATCAACACATTAAAATATTTATTCAAAAAATATTAAAAATACCACTTAAAATATAAGTATATAGAAATTATAGATATCGATAAAATCATAATAAGGAGGATGTTTCATAAATATAATGTATGTTTAATACATTATATTAAACAATATATATATATATATATATATATATATATAATAAGGAGTATGTTTCATAAAGAGAATAATTTTTAATTTGCTTAATAGAAAGCTTTAAATTTTAAATTGAAAAATACTCTTGACTGATGATTATGATAACAAATGGGGAAGTCACCTCAATATTAGTATTTACTTAAAAACTTAAGAACGTTTAAGGAAATCAATTCTAGACTATTGACCTCATATATTATTTAATTTTTACATTGAAGGCCGATACAACAAATAAAAGTTTTTTAAGAAAATACTTCAACCTTTAATCTTAAAAGCTACATTTTTCTGATTTCTTAATTATTAATAAAAGTTCATCTTAAGAATTTAAAAAAGTTTAATTTTGCTGTTTTATTTTTAATAGCTTAAAACTTTAAAGTTCAATTAAAAATAACAAAATTTTACAAGAATTTCTTTTTTTATAATTTAAAAGTTAACTAATCGAATACACCCATAAATTTTTAATATTTTATAAAATTATATCCGCATGTTTCAATTTAAAAGTTAATATTTATCAGATAATATGTAAAAGAAATATTTAGCTATTGTTTTTATTTTGAAATAAAGTATTTAATTATTAAAGCAATAAAAGAATCATTTTGTAATCTAAAAAAAATATTTTTCCACAAATCTTATGCAATATTTCAGGATAATGTCTGTAAATAACTCATGAAAATCATATAGACAGGTACTCAAATTAATCATAGAAATTTCTTTAGAAATACTTTCAGATTTTGGTAATTTTGGTATATTTTGAATTATTAAAATAGACAAAACTAAAATATTAAAAGATTTCTATATAATATCAATTCAGATTGGATTTGGATAACTTTGAAAGACTACTTTTTATTCGATATAGATACCTCATGGATAACAGAGCATTTCATTGGTATCTTTTGGATATCTATGAGGCATAAAAGATATCTAAAATATCCAAGAGATGTCCTTCAGATTTCATATTATCCAAATATCTACAGAACATCCCCTTGTTGCAACTAACAATGACATCGGATGAATATATAAGGGACAAACTGATATTCAAATAAATGTACAAGAGATCCTAGAATGTCATATGGAATTTAATGATTGTTTACAATTAAGACATATAACATGTTAATTTAATATAAAAACAAACCACATGTTAAATAAGTATATTTTTGATAAAAAAGAAATAAAATAAAAAATTAGAAATTTACAAAAAAATTACCATTAATTTTGCCTTCACAATGAAATAAATTAACAGTAATAATATAACACATTTGAAAATGAAAACTAACTGTGACTTACTTATTATCGTCATCATCTTGGGGATTAGGATCATCATCTGCATCATTAATATCCCAACTAGCATCTTTATCCTTTGGAGATAATATTTTATATTTAGTACTTTTAAATTATACAACAATAACATAGGGTGTTTTTAAATGAACATCAGTATTTTAATTATTTATAGTATTTATGATGTAAAATTTAAAATCATAATTTAATACATGAAATGAAAGAGTAATTTAAACAGTTAAATGTATAAGTTTACAAGTGTTGAAAGTGATCCCCTTTTGTCACATGGCATGCATCAGATTGATAGCCCAGTCTTTCCCAAACACTGTTTAGTATTCATAGAGTTATTGTTGCAACAGTACCTCAATCCTGTTTCTTAGGTAAGATAGGTCAGCTGGTAGTGCAAGCACATACATACAATCCTTTATGAAACCCCACAAGTAGAAATAACATGGCGTGAGATTGGAGAAATGAGATGGACATGCAAAACAAGCTGTCAATGAACCCTTTGCACCCAATCCAGCTGTCGAGTACAGTGACGTTCAACCTACGACATATGTTTTTAAGCAATGAGATAGTGCACCATCTTAATGCCAAATGAATTTATTTAGCTCTTCTAACAATTGTGAAATAGCCATAATTTCAAAGCATTAGGATTGAAATTATAGATACTTCTCCAAAAAAAAAAAAGCCCCATAACCTTTCTTCTGAGATATGACATAAAAAAACATTCCATTTAGGTGAGTCTTGTTGCAATTGTACAATCTTGTGAAGATTTTTTGAGACTCAGATGTACACATTATGAGTATTAATCTGTCCAATGATATAAAATGTCGATTCATCACTGAAAACATAACATAGAAAACTGTCATGATATTTCATGAGTAAAGATGGCACATAAACTAGGGTCTGTAGGCCTTGGAGCCTGTAATAACTGCAAATGGTAAGGATATAGCTGTAAGGGCTTCCATAAAAGGGTTTGTTATTATATCTATTTATTTACTTAACATTAAATTATATTCATTTAACTCTAATTATATTTTCTAACATGGTTTTACTGAAATTACTCAGTAATTTTGGGATTGTTGTTTTGGGCAGTTAGGATTGATGTCTCAGAATAAATTTCAAACCTGAAAATGCTCTTTCAATGCTAATTTGTGTAGCTGCTGAAACCACTATTAAAATCTTAATTAAGTGCAAATCGTCATTTTATTCTCTTTCTAGGAATCTAAAATATTACATTTTATAGAGCCTTTTTTCATTGTTGAAATTATTTAAAATGAATTTAATGTCAGTCTCTGTAGAAATAGAGGATTTGTGTTTCATTGTTAATTCTTTACTTTTAAAAGAAGTCTAAATCATCTTAATTTTCATTGCTTTTAGTAGAAGATTTGTAAATTTTGTTTATTATTGAAATGGGTTTTTTTAAAAATTGTAATTTATTTCAAATGTTCTTTAAAAGCTTCACAATGTGTACTTCATGTAACATGGAAAGCAAAATTTGATAATGCGGGTCTAAATAAACTGCTAATAATAAACTATGACTTTATTAAAAATGTTTCCTTGTTAAATAACTAATAACATAAAATATCTGTAAAGACATTTTTCAAATTTTGTAACTTTATTCAACAAAAATTGCTTCTAGATAATTCTTCATTTATAGTTTCAAAGTTGCTTCTATTAGGGATTGGGGAGTATCAAAATTTTAATTTCACCTAGTTACTGCCTGCAAAATAATAATCTAAATTACTTTTCCAACAAGATTAGCTAAAATATTTGCCTTCAAAGATTTATATTATATGTAAAAATCTTTGTTAGAATGTCTACATTTGAGACAAAAACAAAAGAACAGAGAGCCAGTTAAGAGTCAAATGTAATTTTTAAAAAGTTTTCTCTCACAATCTCTCTCTTTTACTTTACTAATTACTTCTAATTGACCATTATAATTACTTTTTATGAATTAATTTCGATTTTATGCATCTCCGACCAATTATAGAGACACGTATTATGCATGCATACCTTTTCTTTCGTAGAAATGTGCTACATTATACACTTCTTTGCTGAGCACAACTGCTTTGTCTATCTAATTAGACTATGGAAAAATCTATGGATGGTCACAAGCGAAATTTAAAAAATATAACTCAAACTGATATTTTTCTTACAAAAACATATATTTCTAATTTATTCAACTAAATCATATCTGCCTTCTACAAGTAGTTTTACATAAAAATGAAACAGAAAAGTATTAATGAACCTAAAAAACAAGTAATAAAGAAACAATCCACATGTAATAATTATTATATGGTTGGTGTTAAATTAGAAAACATTAATAAATTGGTTACAGTATCAAAATAAACGAGAATACACCAGACTAATATAAACCAATATGTTTTGGTTCGTTCCTGTTTTTGATTTAAGTTATGGTTCAAAATCCTACTTTTGTTAAATAAATCAATAGTTTACTATTATCGTTTTATATTTTAATTTTTCTGTAATGAATGTAGAAAGTTACAATATAGATTCTATAATAGCGTTTCAAATCCATATAGAAAATTTAAGACTCAAGTTTAAGGCCTTAGGAAATTAGGCTAGCCATCAAAATGGTGTCAAAGACCTGCAAGACATATTTGTCAGCATTTGTAAAATTAATCAAATGATTTTTAAAATATTGAAGCTTTCTTTAAATATTCGTTATTGACTTTTAATTATATTTTCAGAAAGAAAAGTCTCCCACTGTAAATTTATTGCCCTTTTTACAATAAATAAAAAAAAACTACATTATAAACTATATTTATTTTTAGGGGTTTTTCATAAATTTTGCATTCTGTCTACACTTTTAAATCAACAGTTTGATAATTGTGAGTGTTTGAATATGGAAACTATTTTGAAATAAAGAAAACAGATGTTAATCTCTATTCAAAATAAATGTATACAAATAAAATATAAATGCAAATTCAAACACTGTCACATAAAGATCAGAGCAAAAGTGATTGGCTAGATAACATCAAGCTACTGATAAATTTCAGATTATGTACCTGAAGATGTTATGCATTAAATACAGATATGGAAAAGAATAATAACATGTAAAAAATTGGAATGCTATTAGATAAATATCAACTAATGACATTTGGTAAATTGCTCAGATAGTTGTAAGTCATATGACAAATATGATATGAAACTTTAAAAATCAAGAAAACTTATTTTACAAATACTTTTAATGTTTAAAAGCTGACATTCTTTGATTAAATTCAACATTTTTTTCAAAACATTTAGTTTTTAAATAATGTAAATACAATTAAAATAAATTTCTTACATAGTTTTGAGCTAAATCAGGATGATTAGTTTGAATTCCATCATCTAATATACTAACAACTATTCCTTTACCAGTGTATCCTTCCTTCCAAGCTGGGATGACATTCATATCATTGCTCCCAAACCCACCACCATGCTAAAAATATTTAAATAACTTTGTCTTAAAACATGTTTTAAATTAATAACAATAAAAATCAAAATATTATTGGAAACTGAAGAAAGATAAATAAAACATTTGGAGTATTTTAATAAATATTCTCATGAAAATTAATTTTTATCAATACACACATTTTTATTATCTAAATTTAAAACATACAAAATCTCCCATATTATTAAAACAAAACAAGTTTTAGTTACACTAATTTAACAGCATTTTTTTAAATATAAAATGCATATTTAAATACTAATAAATAATAATAATGCTATAAAAACAAGGCAATGAAAAATTTTGATTAAGAAACAAAGATAATTGGAAAGATTCCTATTTTTTGTGCTATTACCAATGAAAAGTAATTTTTGAAGAAAAAAATTTCTAGTTATTTCTTAACCTTCTCAAAACAAAGCAATTCCTATGTGTTTTGAAGGGTGTAAAAAGATTCCTCAAAGCAGATCCTGGAAATTAATGAAAAACGTTATGGCTTTCAATTTTCTGCAGTAGAATACTTTATTCAACAGTTACGAGAAATTGCAAGAAGCTTCTAAGAGCAAGGGTCAGCCTCAAAATTATTTTAGAAAATGCAGAGGCCTTTAAACAGAACAAATTTACAGATTTAAAGACTGATATCCATTAAGTGAAACAAGGCAGTATTGGTATAGTTGAGAGTGGTTATGTTACTGATCCTTCTTGGCTAGTCTATTCTTCAACATGCAAGTCCCACTCTTAAACATGTTCAAGACAAATAACCAGTAGGATTATTATTTTTATAAAAGGATCCCTTATGACTGATAAACTAGTAAGACATTGTATGAATGATCTAAACTTACAGAACACTTGTAGTAGGTTGTTGAAATTCGAGTTTGAAAAATGAATTTTCACATCACTATTGTTTATAATCCATCAAAAAACAAACATAACCTAAATCATATGAGAAGTAGCAGTTTGTGAAGTAGCGTGGAAATTGTTGCTCTGTCATAAATGAAAATGTCTTAATAATTATTGACAATGGAGAATTTTGATGCTGAGTCCTGACTGCGGAGCTGATTATGCAGTCACTTTGGTAGAAATTGCTATCTTTAGAGGGTATTACTATCTGTTACAATAGTAATTTCTTTTACTTTTTTCTCCTTCCATCCACTATTTTGCTCTCTGATGCTGGTTTATCCCCATTGTAAGTAAATTGTCATGACTTTAGACACAGTAATCCCTAGAAATGTTTAAACACAGGAAGGTTTTGTTTACTGTTATTCCATCTAGTCAGGTTCTTACAACTAGGCAGCTTTGAAAGTCTATGAAACCGAATATTTTACACTTTTTACAAAAATATATGATATTAAAAGCAACCTTATACTTTTAATTATAGATTTTATGCTTCAAAAATTGGATAATATTTTAATACTTGTACTTTTAAATACCACTCTTATTCATGCTTCCATTACTTTGATAACTACAAATAGATTGGCTTCAGTTTTTCCTTTATTACAAAGAATGTTCTTTTAGAGACTAAGAAAATTTTAGAAAATGCTATAAATTAAATTGACAGGTTAAATTGGCAAATATAGAAGTACATTTGGATTTACTGTGGGTTAAAAATTTGCTTTTGACAGCATAGAGAAAAAAAAATGATTTAAAAAGATCTGCCAGATTAGCATTTTTGGTTATCTTTTCAGATTTTTTTTCCAACCCTTTAAATTTACAAAATGCATGAAACTTCTAGTCTCCCTCAGAAACCTGTTCCAGTGCTATTTTATTCAACTTTATGGTTAATAACCTCATTGGAATCAACCTGATATACAGGTTTTACAATAAACTAATGACCTAGTCATTTAATCACAGGCTAATTTTTAAGAGTTATAGAATACTATGAATGTTGCCCTACATGTTTAGTGAAAATAAAACACACACTGAATTCTCTATTAATGACTAAAAAATTAATTTTAAGCACTAAACAATGTCAACTCGATTTAAAATACAATGACAAATACCTTTAGAAACTAATATTGCCAAGTGAAAACTTAGTATTATTTTTTGGATTTAAACATCAATATTAAAATGCCCAAATAATTATGACAGACTTGTTTTTTTATGAGATTAGCTGCAGTAAAGTTATCATAAGATACTTTAATCACTATTTTTAACTGTTTATTCACCTGATTATAATGCTAAAATTTCAAACAGAACTTTTAAATGTTCTATGTAACTTCAACATTCTCCAAAATAGTGTCTTGAAAATAAGCTTTAAAAGTGGTTTTCCTATACCTATCTTGTTACGGGGTTAAGTTTATGATATGCAAATTTGACCCTCAGTGAAACATTGATGTGTATTGAAAGTTTTTGGTTTGAGTATTGCCCTAGTATTATGAAACTGAAAGAAAAAACATGTATCTTTTAATCAAAATTTCAGAAAATGAGCAAATGATTTTTTGAGGCAAAATTCTATTTTTCCTTCATTTTGAAATTTATAGTCCAACATTTTTCAATCCTTCATATCTAGAAAAAAAAATCTTCCTTCAAACAGAATCAAGGTTATTCTTGAAATCATCAACCTGGCAATTATTAGATTCATATTTATACAGGTCTTTACACAGAAAACTCTTAGAAAATGAAGAGTAGAGAGATGACATGTTTTCTCCAAATTTTCCTATTTAAAGAGGCATTGTTTAAATAAAAACAATTTCCATTGTTAATAATCTTCTTAACTCTCCAAAAGATTTAGAGGCTGGAAAAGAATGTTGCCCTTATTATTGATAATCAGTAGTCTGATTAAAATACATATTGTTACCAAATTTTGTTTTACTTCCTCCAGCAATTGAATTCAACTGTAAAAACATTAGTACTCTATAAGTGACGAGAAACAAGATAATTCTACAAGATAACACAAAAATGAATATTCAGATAACTTCAAAAAAAAAAATCTTTCTTTGACAAAGTTGAGTCACCTACTAATCTCAGAAATGTTAAGCTTCTCTATTCGCAAAAAAATTTGAAGGTTCTAAACAAATTCCAACAAGGAGCAAGTCCTTGATAAAACTTGGAAGAACTTAACATCTCTCATTTCCAGAAACTTACCTTGAATTGTGTAATTGATGTGATTGGACATTACTTTTTACAAGGTACAACTGCAGGATTTTGAACTGACTCTTTTAACACAACTGTATATAGAGTGAAAAACCTGTCAAAAAATGGGGATACATCTCTAAAACTATAAAATTCGAAATGACGCCTGAACCTTTTCTTACTTCAAGAACCTCTCAATGCCTAGAAAGTTACAAGGCTTCCCAGGCCTTTATCAATCCAAATTAATAAATCAGAGTAAATATTGAAGAAACCAGTTTAAAAAAAGCTGGACTTATATGAGTAAGAAAACAAAACATAATACTAGCATTCAAATAAGCAAATATATTGAAAATATAATAAAATACCATCTTTTGTGTAAAAGAAAAAATTAAATTTTTATTTACAAGTAAAAATAAAATTATATTTAACAGCAAGGTTCCTCTAAAATTCTCAAAATAGAAGAAATCAAATTCAATGTTTCACTAATGAAATATAAATGCAAACATTCTAAAATTTAATACACTTTTCAAAACAATTAAAGGATATTGAGGTGAGTTAAACTTGTACTTGGAGAACTGTTTAGTTCATTCACAAACGTTGAAGGTTATTGAGCAATTGCATATAAAAGGAAAAAGGAAAATTTGAACATATGAGAAGAAAATTAAAAAGGTGTTTTCTTAAATAAGAAAAAATCATTTTTAGTAAGTGGTATGGTTTTCCTGAACAGCTCTAGCATTGTTGAATACCTTTGAGGCATAGAGTCAATGATACTATTAATGAAGAGCTGGAGTATTCTGTCCCATTCTACAGAACTCTTTCCAGTTCTTGTTATGTTTATAGGGAGGGTAGATATTCAACAACTTATCTGCCTAAAATGTCTCCAACAAGCTCTATTTGGCTCACGTTTGGTGAACATATGAGCCATTTCAATTACACGATTCGTTCATTTAAAAGGAAATTATTCAACAACTTAGCACAATTTGGTCTTCAGTTGTCATCCATTAACAATGAAGTCATCTGCAATTGCTGAAGCATAAGGACTATAATAGGTCTGAACATATCATCCCTATATCGGTCGCAAGTCAGAGCATCATTTTGAATGATATGGAGATCACTGAGCTCATAAACAGATGCCAGCATAGATTACCACTCCCCTATAACCAAATCTGACAATTTTGTGTACGAACACAAAATTGTTTCTAGTGCTACATTCCCAATAAATATAAGTACACCAATTATCATGATGAACAGAAAAATGGGCCTTATCAGATAGGGGAATATTATGCCATTCCTCCTTTAGTTCACTACTGTCCAATCCCTTCAGGGGAGATGGTGCATTTCTGCTAACATAACACACACCATTGGTTGGTGAGCATACAGCCTTACAGCATGAAGGTAGTTTTGGACAGGTCAGTGTCAAAACTAGTACCAGTAGCCAAGCAAAAGTGTTGTTGAAGAGTAGAATTCATATTTTACTGTCTCCAAACTGTAATTAATAACTGTCTTCATAGAGCACTGTTGCAAGTCTAAGACCTTGTCTTGATTTTTAACTGGCATTTACATCAAAAGATGGTTCCAGATCTTGAAAATCACACAGTGAAATTCCAATGGCTTCTGCAACTTTGGAGAGTGTTCCCCCCCCCCTTTCCATAAAACTGGCCTACAACTCTCCAAGCTTTGTATTTGGTTACATTGCTTTGTTAAGACAACATACTCATTGAAACAACATGCTTATTAAATATTTGATCATGCTTTTCTGCTTTGTCTTACATAAAGTTGAAAACCATATTTCATTGGCAACTGTTAAAGAATCATCTTTAATGTCACACTTAAGATATGCACACTGCAAAATTTTAAAAATGAGAAAAATTTACATTTGTGACTCTCTTCTTCAATATTATGTACAAAATTTGCATATGCTGTTATTTTACAAAACCTACAATATCCTATAACTGTTTTAAGCAGTGTATTTGACTTTTTTTTAACATCTGTTTTTCATTTATATCTATATAATTATATTTATATATAAGATTTTTATTATATTTATATATAAGATATACTATTATATTTATATATAAGATCAATTAATCACAAAAAACTGAATCCTTTAAATAACATTATTATACAACACTTAGGTAATTTTTAGGTAACTTATAATAAACTAAGCATTTTATGAGCTAGCTTTTTAACAGAATAACACCAAGAAAATCTACATAAAAAAATTGTAGAAAAATATTCTTGAATTCCTGGAAAAATTTTAAAAACATAAGTTTAAATAGATGTAACAATGATCATAATAATAACAGAAGGGACTCAAGATTATTCAAAAATAAGTATACAATTTACAAAAAAATTATTATAAAATAAAAGTGAAAGTTTAAATACAATGAAAATATTTTTAATAAATGATTCAATTTAATATTTACTCACAAGAAACCATTGTTCAGGATATAATGGATCATGAAAGTTTGGGAAAGAGTTTTTTAATGTTTTTCTTTTCACTCTCAGTTTTATTTTTTGTTGTTCCCACCACAATACCTGAAATAAAAATGATAATCTTTAAATATCTACAACTTTAAGAAACTATAATTACTTATTTTATTATAATTTTGCACAAAATGTTTATATATAAAATAATTTAAAATAATTTAACTTTTATTTATATAAGAATATAAAATTAAAATGCAGCAGAATGTATTGAAAATTCAGGTTTAATGGTATCCAAAACTTTCTCTTTAATTATTATGTAAATATATTTACACATAAAAATGTACAAAATATGTATATATGTATGTGTGTGTGTACCTATAAATAAATATACATATACACACTCACAAACAACATTGAAAATAGCACATCAAAAAAGGACCTTGGGATTGAAATGAAATTTAATATACATTATGTAAGATCCCCTATATCGCAAAATCAAAAGAATAAATCAAATACAGTGTGTACAATTAGATAAATCAGTGACCTCAATAGCATGTTGAACTACCTCCTGCTGCCATACATATCACACCACATGATCTAGCGCCAATTTGTTACACATATGATGTTGTCCTGAGAGAGAGATGTGCTCACAAATCTTGAACTACCTCCAAATTATGTACAAAGTGACATGGTGGCATCTGGCACTTCAGGTGGTTTTAAACACCCTCTATGGGCCTGGGGAGCAGACTATTCATGGAAGAATTTGAACATGACATAGGAAGTTGAGTTAATTGAGCTGTATCCAGACGAGCATTATCTTGCTGGAATATTGCCCCTGAAAGACCCTTTAGGAAAGATCCCATGTGAGTGCATCTGTGTGGTAATTGCCTTATCGAGAATTGAAATAGTATGCTTAAATAATCATTAAAAATCTATTTGTCAGAATATCAGGTTGAAATATTTCCTGCTTAGATTAATTATTTTCAAGTCTGACTTAAAAACAATATTTGTTGAGTTAATTTATAGACATACTATAAAACTAGCAGGAAAAAAATCACCTAGGCCAAATTTCTCTTGTATCAATAAGAAGCCACAAAAAATGAAAAGATTTTACAGTTCAAAAACTGAATGAATGCAACCATGTTTTCTTGAGATATGATGCTGTGATGCACTATTTAAATATCTTTACCATGGACCCTTTCTAGTGCTTGAAAACAATGAGAAAAACTTTAAGAGTTTTGAAAAGTGGGAAAGAAATAGTATTGGCAGAATGAATTAAGTTAGAACTCATATTAAATGAGGATAACAACTCTAAGAACCAATGATGATCAGCCAGCATTTGGCAAGAAAGAAACAATTAATCAAGATCAACAACCAAAACAAAGGAAAACACACATACTTTTAAAGTTAGATGATCCGTCATATTTTTTGACACTATAGGAAGTGGGTAATATAGCAATAACCATTGCAGTAAGGTGCCAAAAGAGGCATATTAGATTTATTATGGCCTAATAGTAGAATAGACAATAACTGATGTCATAAGTTATAAATTCAAATTCATTTGTAAACAAATTTTAATATATTTGTTAATATACAATTAACACAAGAGTTCCTTCCAAGATATATACTACCAACATAGAATGAAAGAATTCTTCCCACCAAAAATTAAATATTTAAAATAGCCAATGTATATGTGAGTTAAAATTCTTAAATTATATACAAATTTATAGCATTTAACCACAAACTTTAGATATAGATAAAGGTTATAAATATTTGAGACTGTAGTAGTCCTTCATGGTATTGTGGGTACATTATACAGCATTGTTGACTTTCTGTCAGTGAAGAAATAGTTATTCCAGATACAGAAGATGCACAACTAGAGGAGCAACAAAATTTGCTATGTGAAACATATTTGCAAAATACAAGCAGAAGACACTGCTTCTATGAAAACCAGTTTTTCTCATACTTTTGATGTCAAAGCACTCTATTGATATTGTATAATTATCAATTAATTTCTCAATAATTCAATTCTGTAAACTTACAAATCATTTATGTTATCCTATTTATCTATTTGATGTTCAAATAAAATTAAAAAAAAGCTCATTAATACTCATTGATGGTAGCTTATTACAGATAGTTGTTTTTATTTTAATATTTGTAAATTTTATGTTATAGTTATTTATCACTGTATCCATAAATTTAGGTTCATAATTACAATTAATCATAAATACGTTTTTGGAAAATATTCTGAAATTAGAACAGTACTGTTGACAACACTCAAAGATTTTTAAGGCTCTAAGCTGAGAAAATATATAAAAAAAAAACATTAATATAGAAAGATTTTTTACAATCATATAAGCTGCAAGTCTACACCAGAATGTAAATTGAAGTAAGGCATTTTAAAATAAATTTATGCTATACAGGTGCCAAATCAGGAAATTTTTAGATTATTTGGTTAGAGTAAATTTTGTATGATGAGTTTCAAAATCAACAAGATTTTTTTAGAATCTTGTTGATTAATAAGAATTTGTGATGAGGCAAATTCCGATGTGTGAGGAGAAATCTTACAGAAAGTCTTCTATTTAAAAGTTAACCAAATTATTTTAGAAATTCATGTGTATATTTCTTTTTGAATTCCCTTTGCAAAACTTTTTAGAGTCATGTTTGAAAAAATTTGTCTTAAATATTTTTTTATTTTGTTTGGAATTCAATTTAGAATGTTAAACTGCAAAACTTCCAATATTAAATTTGGCTTAAAGAAAACTGCAGTGGTTGATACTATATCAAATAAATATTACAAATATAAATAAAACTAGAATAATAGAATCAAATATTGCACTAAATAGGATTTTATTGCATTTTATAACAATTTATTTTTAAATAGTTTTTACATTATTATTGAATAATGAAAACATGAATAAAAAAATACACAGAAATATTTTTTAACTACATTATAATGTTAACATTACAAACATAAAATATTTTTGTAGAACAAAAGCCTAGAATTTCTGAAATAATTATTCAAAATAGAAATTAAAAATAAGTATGCGACATTAAAATTTAATGTTGCATACTTATTTTTAATTTCTGTCGCCTAACTCACACTCAGTTTAAGGCTAATGGCCTAAAACTAAGTGTCAGTAAGGGGGATGAAATGGGCCAAACCTGCTTACCAGGTCAGAAAGTTTTTGTATGGTGTAACTTTTGTTTTATTATGTAATGTGATTGTGTACATGCATGAAATTTGTTAAGTGTGTTAGCAATTCTTAAAGCATTAGATTAGAAATTTGTTTTTATTTTATTATAGTCTAAGTTTTTGAAGTGGATGATTTAATCTGCATGTTTTGAAATATTTTTAAAAGTTAAGTTTTTGAAGATTAGTTTGCAGTGATTATCTTATTTTAAGTTTCTTACGTAAAAATTTATTTTGAAAGTTCAAAACAAATTAATTTTCCTGATTTTCATTATTTTGAATTATTAATTTTTCTCGCGGAGAATTTAGTGCCACATTACTCTAAGAATATCATGAATGAACTTTTGGGAACTATAAATCTGTTGTCTGACTGCTGCTGATGATTCTGCAAGCAGCAATGATTAGGTGATTTATTTTATTTTAGGTCTTTAATTAATATTGCTGCTTTGTGTTATATAATTTATAAATATTTACAAATAAAATTTATAAACATTTCATGAGGTTTATTTATATTTATTCAGAATAGTAATGTTTATTAATTAGAAACTCTGGTTTTTTTGTAAGAATGTATATTTACATTATAGGTTTATTTTTATCGCTTGGTTTAAATCAAGGCTAGATTGCATAATGATAAATTTTTTTTAACATGGGTGCCACTGCCCGATTGATTAAAATTCAAGTTTTCATAAAAATGCATTTTATTTACATTAGAGATTTAGCTTTATTGCCCAGTTGTAACTAATTGTTGACAGTGTAATACTTCATTTATATTTGTTTTTTTATTATGTAGTCTTTGTGAAATTAGTTTCTAGTTATTAGCACTTTAATATTTCTGTAATAAGTAACTATAATGAAGTATTTGAAATTTAAAATAGCATGATTGCAAAGTTGAATTTTGAATGTGATTGAAGCAATGGATATTGCACATAGCGACATAAATTAGGTTGGTGAGATAACTGTGCAGTGCTGGAACAAGAATTGGAAATTGCACCAAACATGTACAATTACTTAGTCTTTAACTTTGTGACTAAATTTTACAGTTCACATAAAATTGATGTGTATAAAAATATGTAATTTTGAAAGAAACAATAAACGGTGACATGCTCATAAAGTAAATTTCTAGAAATGGAGTTTTTTTTTACTAAGGCAGCATTTATGTGTACTTAAAAAATAAAAATACATTGTTAATTATTTGCAAAATATATCAAAAGTGCTTGATTAATTGATATTAGTAGCATAATTTAGTTCATATAGGTACCAATATCAAGATCCAAAGATGTGTTGGAACTATGACAACACAGTAGATTTGGATTACTTAGATTACATTTTAGATCAAAATTTTCAATAATTTTAATTCGTGTAGTGAGAAATCAAAATTTAAAGACTTCACAAAGTGTATAACTTATAGTTTTCTTTGTCAAAAAATTTTTCTTCCTTCAATAAATGTAATAATTTTATTATTGTGATATTCTCTGAAACATAGTGTAAGTATTATAAATTACGATTTCTTTAGAAAATAAACATAAGTATGTAAGAAAATATGAGTTTATTTTTAGCTTTTCCCACCTAAATTTATTTTTGAGTTATTATTTTCATTGCATGCATTTTTCTTACGTGAAATGTCCTATTTAGGTAAAAAGTTTAGACTAATGTGCATTCAATATTATTTCTAATTTAACATAATGCAGTATTTATGGTAATATGAGATTTCTGCACAGTTTTTTAATTATTAAAGATTTTTGTCAAGTACAATGTTCAATTTGATAAGACCTTTCTTTCAGAAATAATAGTTTTTTTTCCTTATAATTATTGATCCATAATAATTTGCATTGGGAATAGTTAAATTGTAATTAAGTAATATAAAGTAAAATATAGTATAGATAGAAATTTAACATTATATGATTTAATAGAGTATTTACAAAATACTGAGTTTTTTTAGGCAGTCAAAAACTATCTTCAACTTTGTACTATTTTAAGAGCATTAAAAAACATTGTAAAAAAACTATAATTAACATTAAGAATGCATCACATAATGCATAAAATGACACAAATCTAGATGACTCAATATAAAATGTCACTGAATTTCAATTTAAATAATAATGAAATTGTTTAATAGAAATTATTGAAATTGATAAGTATTTTCATATTGTTGAAATGGAGAATTTTTATATTATTTCCACAATTTGGAATGAATTCTGATTAGAATTATTACTAGAAATCATTAACATAAAAATTTTTTCAATCATTGTGATCATATTGAAATCATTATTGTGAAGTATAAAAAAATTTAAGAAAATTCAATACAGTTAAGCATTATATTTGATTACTTTGATGTCATTTTATTATTATGATACATTTAAGAACAATCGTTTTTCACTTCTAATATTAAAAATTTATAACATAAAAGAAAGAAAATATGAAAACATTCTACAGAAAAATACATCAAGGAAATCTTTTCTGAATAACAGCCAGTAACTTATACTTAAGTGAGTATGTAATTATCTCATAAAATTTTTAGAGAAATTGGCAATTCTGTGCGTAATTCATGTTAAAATTCAAGCATGTTTGAAGATTTTAAACTTGAACAGTTGAAGAATAAAATAATACATATTTTTCAACATTACAATCAATTTCTTAACTGCAAGTGATTTTTGAAAATCTCAAAAGTAAACAATGATATATTTTTAATAATGGGCTGAGGATGTTGAAAAACACTACCTAGTTAAAGATTCCATGGGCAGTAACTGAAAGCAATTTTTCTAATATTTTCATATAATAGTTTGATAAAAATAGTATTATAAAAAAGTACCATGAAATGCAATAATTATCCAAAGCTATTATTAATCTGAAAAAAAATCAAGAATTAAATTAGATCTTGAAGGTGTTGAAATTTGTACTGTAATAACAATGTAAGTTGAATCAATAGTCTTATCACTTTTGATATAGGCTGAAATTTTCCTTTTAAAAATTTAATCTAAATCTCAACTTATTTAATAAACAAATATGCACAAAGCCATAATCATTTGAAAAAATTAAACCAATATAAACATTTTATAACTAGTTTAAATAAGAAAAATATTATGCCTAATTTATATAATAATTATCTACTAAACTATTTTAAAAGTTACTTTACTTTCAAAATTATTAATACTAATATTATATTGAAAGTTAATGCTTAAAAATTTCACTTAACTTACTGAGGGCTCATTTTTTAGCAGTTCAGAATGAAATGAACTGGGTTCTAGAGACCTTTTCTGGATATTATGATGTTCAAATAAATAATAACCTTTTAAATTTCCTATCTAAAAGAGAAAATAATAAAACATTAACAGATAATGTAAAGGTAAGTAAAAAAAAAAAAAAGAGTTGGTAAATTTATCTAAAATTGCTAGAATTAATATATTTGCATTTTATACTGCATCTTCTCACTCATAGGTAAAAAAAGAGTAAACATAATATTTTCAAAAAATTATAATATGTAGTTTATAAAAAATAAAAGCTATTGAGCACAAGATTTCTTACTTGTCAATTAATCAATTTGACAAAATTTTATTACAATAATAACAATATCAAGCATTTAACTTGTTTATAACATTCAGTCATTAATCAAACATTTTTATAAGTAGATGGAATATTAAAACTAATTTAAGAACAAATTATGACTGATTTACTACAATCATCTTATAAACTATTTTAAAAGCTTCATCACTTTCAAAATTATAAATACTATTATAAAAAAATATAATTTTATATAATATGAAATGTTATAAAGACAATTCAACAAACATTACATAAAAACCTGTAATTTCATTTTAGCTTTTAACTAATAATAGAGTTTGTAAATTCTTAAGGAAACAATAAATCTAAAGCAAATTTTAAAGACTATTCCAAGGATTGTTCAAAATTTCTCAGAAAGAGTGCCTACAGTCTTATAGTCAATATATTCTACATTTTTCGTCTAAATATATCTGCAATTATGTACACATATTATTCTACTCTATGTTTCAATTGATGATGGTTATTTCTAAAACCTAATATGGATAGTTTTTAATTGAAACTAGAATTATTTTTAAAACATTAAAAGAGTCTACAGGTATAACAAAATTGATTTCATTAAAAATTCAAAATTAATTATCGTTTGTAGTAATGAATATTTTTAGTATTTAAATTTATTTATAAAGTTTCTTTTCATGTTTCTTTGAATTTAAATTATCTTTTATGTCACTCTTACCACCATGAGCAATTTTAATATCAATAACATGCACTCAAACCTGTTTTTGTATAGTAGATAAAAACCATATAAAAGAAAATGCATATCATTGGATTGAAAGAGACAGGTATGGGACAAATCGGAGAATCACTCATCATATGGGTCGAACTGATGTAGCAGTTAGGAGATGCTGGCAAGAACAAGAAGACAATGTCTGATATCAGTGCCATGATTGTAGCATTCGACCCATGGTTACAACAGATTGAGAGGACCAAGTAATTGTCAGAACAGCTGTCACAGCACAAGAGTAATTGCTATCAACCATCCACTAGCACATAAGTGTCTACCATAACTAATCACAACTGGCTGACAGAGCAAAATCTATGCTAATATTGAATGTCATTTACACCTTCACACTGACGAGCCAGATTACAGTGGTGTTTGGCTCAATCAGTTGCAATAATGATGAGTGAGGACATATATACGATCTCATACAGCATTCCACTTCTAATTGTGTCCTAATGATCACTAACAATGTGTCTGGAGATGCTCAGACAGCGTGTGGATTGAGCTTTCACTATCGTACACCATACAGGCGCTCAACCAGGAGTTGCAATCTGGCGTGTCATTTCCTTGGACAGACATTCTTTCAGTCAACATTAGAAGCATACTTACAGCACAGTGATACATTGATGACATTCTCTATTTTGCTACCATTCTTTTTGTAATGCTCTGGCCTCATTTTTCAGCAAGATAATATCAGACACTGTATGGCATGTATTGCTATGAACTGTCTTACAGTTATCAAACACTTCCTTAGGCAGCCAGATAGCAAGCGAGCATTTTTGAGATATGATGGGAAGGTGACTACATTCATCAGGGAATGTTGATGACCTACTACAATAATTGAAGCAAATATGGTAAGAAATTTTGCAGACCATCTGGGGACTTTATAAATCTATGCTAGGCTATGTGGCAGCTTGCATTTAGGATATAGATAGGATAACACCTTATTGAGCTAGTTACCTTGTTACTATATAACTCAGAAATAAATCCTTCAACTCTTCTGAAATTTTAATTATTTTCAATTCTCTTCATAATTTTCTTATTAATTTTTGTTTTGATCACACCAATTTTCCTTGCTGTGTCGATTTTTTTTATACCGAGCATATTCATTCTTCCACTGCAAGTTTCAATAGTATTATCTGAAAGAATTTTCTTACTTTTGTTTAGATAAATAGTTTTTAGATTAAATATCTGTACAATTTTACTACTTTTGGCTGTAAGAGCATAAAATCCATTAATAATCCATACACTGTATGGCCAAATTATTGACAGCTACATAATTGTTGATATCTCAAATGAGAGATCAACATCTGAATGATTTTAATTTATTTGCATTCAAAATTTTCAACTTCACAGAAAAAGCTTTCTAAATATTAGGGAATAAAATTGATTTTGGCTTCTGAATTGAGACAGGGCGAAATAACACAAAGAAGAAGGTAAGAAAATAAATTTTTGTATATCTTGGTGAATTTTTTGACAGTTGATTCATGACCAGATCTAAAAAACATTTGTCACTGAGCCTCATGATATTTACATTTTTTCACAATAGCAATGTTTTTTAAGTGTCCATTTCAGATATTTTTACAACAGAAGATGAAGTCACCATGACAATTGACATATACTTTTCCTTAGCAGTGTAAGTCAAACTTTCATAAATAACAGCAGTAGTGAAAAATCTGTTTGCCCTTGTAAATATTCAAATTTTCAAAATGTAGACACTAAATACATCACAATCATTTAGAAATATATAGCCTTACAGATACAATCATAAATGAGGTTTACTGTTACACAGAAGACCTGTTTTTATAAAAGAAAGATGTTATGTATCAATAAGCTCATCTAACTGAAATTCAAGGGTCCATTGTAAAAATTTTATGATGGAAAATTTCAAATTAAAAAATTTATTGATTGTTTTATGCAATTTTACAGTATAACTTGTAGCACAAATTAGTGTGTTTTTTTCAAAAGACATTGTAATTATTGAAATAAATTAGTTTTCTTTGTCAACAATATATTTTAACATTAGTCTCAAAATTTGTATTAGATATCTTGAGATTTATGAAGATGATTTTTTTCCCTTATATTTTACTGTTTACAAGATAATTTAAGTTAATGTCAGGAATTAAGGATAGTGGTTTGGAGCACAATCTTGAGAATCACTTTAAAGATATGAGATCACCAATTTAAATTAATTATGGCTGTTTTATTTCCATAATTTAACAATTATAATTACATTTTATTTATAATTTAATGTACACATTAGTTTCTAATTTGTTTAAATGGATAGTCCAATTCTTCTTTGGAGATTACAAAAAGTAAAACCTACATTTGAATTAAATGCAAAAAATAAATCAAGCATTTATTATCTTCCAGCAAGTTTTTCATTAAATTGGCAGTTTCTTGATAAATTGTTCAAAAAGATATGAATAGTAATTTCATCTCTGAATAGTTTTTCTTAGAAATCAATAACATTTGATAAACAAATGTACCAACATACATTCACACCCATTTTGCTTACAGAATATTTAAGAGAAATTCTTTAAATCATATGCAAATTAAGTAATTGCAATAATTCATACAATGCTTAGGTTTTGTACAAAATAATAATAATAATAATAATTAAAAATAAGAGTGTCACATAATCTTATAGAATATCATTTACTACAGAAGAATAGGAGTTTTACTCTCAAGAAATTTTACTAAATTTTTAAAATATAGAAAGACTCGTGTAAAAAATTTAAAACAAAGTTATTTTCTAATTGATCAAATAGTAAAATTAAAATATTTTTCTTTCACTACTTAAAAAAAACTTTTCTTGTCTAGGCCCTGAAATTTTCATAGAAATATTAAAATATTACTTAAATATAACGAATAAACTCTAAATGTTTTCATGTGCTAAAAAAAATTATAAGAGAAACAATAAATACATCATTTAACTTTCAAAATCTTTTGCATACAGAACCATTTATAAAAATTCTTTCATGGGTTTAGCAAATTAAATCTGCTTAAAAGTTCAAAAATTGCTTAAAAGAAATGCAGTTTATGTCTGCATTTCAACAAATGTTACCCCAATTATTTCATTAAAAACCTAAAGTAAAGTTTCAAGATCTCAAACTGCGCAATTTATGATATATAATACTATCTTCTTTCAAAAGAAAACAATTATTTTCTTCATAAAAAATTTTTCTATGCTATTTTTTAATCCACATATAGTTGTATAAATATTAATTAAATAGCTTATTACTTTACAAATATTAAATCCACTTTCCTTTAAGTTTTTTTTATTTTAGTACATTTTTTTAATAAATTTCTTTGATAATAAAATTGGATTCACAGCAATTTTATTACGAGCTAGTACTTCTCCAATGCAGTTCTAGTGAACAGATTAGTATGATCATCAGTGATCAATGATTCAAAAGATCAGATCTTTTCAGTGTGAAGGATGTTAGGTATTGATGTTAGATGGTGAAAGAATCAAATGAGTGTGTCATCCTGCATTCTTTTCAACTTGTTTGGCTAGTATAGTCCCCAGATTTGAATCTTTGTGACTTCTAGCAGCAGCTTTTTCTCAAAAACTACATCTTATTTAATTTTGGACCCTGCACCATAAAACCAAATAAATTAACCATTTTAAAAAATGCATTTATCAAAAATATGTTACTAATTATGCAGATTTACAAGGCAGCAGCATCTGCAATGGCTCCTTCACTTCTTTGTTATCTTGCATTCGACCTTGATAAAAATAGGTACAATTTCAACATATTGTTGATCAATAAGGCATGCACATAAGGTATACAGTTGTGCAAATAAAGAATTTATTCTTTGATTTCTCATTGTTACTTTATTTTTATTTTGTTACAGCGTCACCTAAATGTGAAGTAATCAATTTATTCTGCTAATTATCAGAAACTTTGATTATATCATTCATTATTTTATATATTTTTAGATTCATCTAAAAATTATGAAAAAACAATCATGTTTCAATAAAATAATTAAAAATATTTTTTGAACATCATAAGTTGTTTTGAATATATGGACACTTCTTTTAAATAATGAATTATTTTATATCCATTTCTTTTAGCATTTCATTTAATGCATAGCTTCTGACTTTTAAACTAGAGTCTATTCATCTTCAGAAATCATAAAAAATTTATAAGTTTGCTTATTTCTACATTTTGGATGAAAATGCAAAAAATTGAATCAAACTTTTACTATCCAGAGATAAGTTTTTCATCAAGTTTGTAGTTCTTTCTCGATAAGCTGTTTGTAAAGATTTTTGAAGTTATCTTAACCATTTATTAAAGAATAGGATTTTCATTCTTAATGAATTTCACTAATATTTTAAAATGTGGTTGTTTACTAATTTGATAAAATGTAAATGTATATATATACAAATTTACATCACCAAGTAATATAAAAAAACATTTTTCCTACATTCTCTCTTATTAAAGAGAGTTTTTTTTTCCTCCAAACCTTGAACTTTTTTTATATATTACTTAACTATATCTTGTTCTTTTTACCAAGTCATAAAAAATTCCTGTAGTCAACTTCAATACATCATTTAATATAATTATTTATAGTAACATCTGTAAGAATCCACTTTCAGTTTAAGTGCATTAAATTTGCTTGAAAATTCAAAAACTATTTGAATAAAGGCCAACTAATGTATGTACTTCAACAATTCATTCTTTGTTTTAGAAGATTCATCGATATCATAATATACACCCAAATTATTTTATTAAAAATACAAAAATGATGTTTTAAGGAATTATGGAATTTATAAGAAACATTTTCCCATCTATTTCAAAATTCCCAACTAATATCAAAAAGATTTATTTACAAGGTAAACCTTTTCTACACTATTTACTAATCTTCACATTCAGGATAGGATAAATTACGAATAAGCCTCTCATTGCTTAACAAATACAAAGTGCACTTTCATTTTTAATTTAGTATTTATATTTTTTGTATTCATAAATTTCCTCTTTTAGAACCTAAATCTGGAGTAATTAATTTCTTCTCTTCATAATCAAAAACTTTAAACATACTATTTGCTAATTTACAATCATTTTATTTGTAGCTTAATCATTACTTAATGAAAATATTACTAAATTTGCTTATGAAAGACATCATTGATTTTAGCAACACTATGAATCATTAATACATGTTGCACAAATTTTTTACACACTTTAGTTTTGGACAAACCTAATTTATTACTAGATAATTTCTGAATGAGCTCAATATTTTAGAACTAAAGTAAAAGTGACTATGTTTTCAACCAAAAATGCAATGTAGTTTTTTTGTGCTTAATAACTTGATTGCATACAAGAAATTTTCTAATTCCAAAAATTGACATCACAATTAGTCTTAACACAGTAGTAGACCTGATTGTGTAATGAGGATGATAAACCTAGCTTCATAGACCAGTTAAATTTTGGATAAAACTAGTCTCAAATGGTCTCTTTAACTGAATTATTTTTACATTTTTATTACAAGGAAAGCTTTAACTTAAAAATTTCTCTTAAAACATAATTTCCATCTTTTGAAATAATCAATTTTTGCAGCTTTACTAAAAACTTCCAAATTATCTAAAAAATGTCTAATTTTTAGCAGAACACATGCTAAAAAGTATAATTATTTTACCAAAATTTTATAAAATAATTAGGATCAGATTTAATGTAGTCACTCTTGGCACAATTTTCCCACATTTGGCGAAAAATAACATTTTCTAACAGCCAACTTTTTATTACAGGCAATATTTTTTGATATTCTGTTTTTTTTTTAAATCTTAGTGCAAAATGGCGAGATTTTGAATAACTCGCCAAGGGTGACCGAACAGTAAATTTTTACCCATAAATTAATAAGGAAAGCGAAAAATATAGATTTTTACAGAAAACCATTAATTAATAAATATTACCTGTCCTTTATTAAGGAAGCCATATTTAGCTGCAACTTCATTTGCTGAATTATCTCCATTAGGAATATGAACAGCAAACTCATTGGTATGAACATTAGCTCCCACTGTAGTAATTAATTTTATACACATGCAGAAAATAACTAATTTACATAAATAATTATAAAATGAAGTTAATTTTTGAAATAGAAGAACTTGGCACAAAAATAATTGCAAACACATAATTTCCAGAAGTGCTAATGTTTATTTTCAATAGTCATTATTACGAAAGTCAATTTTATGAAAAATTTTATGGAAGTACCGCAAGGCATTTTTTTAAAGAAATGCAATTAATTTAATGTAATGAATAAGTTAATATTAAAAGTATTTAATTACACAATAAAGATTTTTTATTGACAATACTATTTTGAAGAACAATATTAATAAATAAAATGTTTCAATTTTAAAACTGAATTTAGTTTTTAAACTCATAAAAATTCTGATAGATTTCATATAGATATTTTATTGATCATCAGATTTTAAATAATTATTTCTCTTCACTGTACACTAAATATACAGAAAAGATTAGCAATATTTTTCCGATTGCTAATTTCTGCCGACCGACACCCGCACACATAGCCAACCGCTCGTAATTTCAAACACTGATGGAACGTAGGAAACTGCTGAACTGGTACTGTTAAAAGATATAAATAAATCTTAGTTTTATAAGTTGGCTTGTATTTAGGATGAAACACTGATAGTAAGATTATTAAATACCAAAAATAAACGTATTAATGGGTAACTCCTTGCAAATATGGAAAATTTTGTATTATAATTTTATTTAGTTTGTATTATTGGTATCACTTCAGCAATAAGCTGTTTTATTTTTTTATTTAAAGGCGCCTACTCTATTTAGTGGTCAGCGTACCCATAGACCTAGGAGTAGCTCCTTTCTCTATGAGCGTACCTGCTTGCGGATAGGGAGGTCTGGGCTCAAAACACGGTTCGGGAATGAATGTTCTTTTTCTCTCTCCAGTCTTTGTCCTTTGCTTGAATGAGTGAAGTATGAATGACTGCCTACCCTATAAACGGGTTCCTATGGCAGGTGTGTTTATTTGTATAAAAAAATCATCTCCAATTATTCTCTTCAATCTGAGCTACAAGCAATTTAGCATAAAGCTTTAAAAATGTCCATCATAACCTATCCTATCCTATTTATTTAAGCATAAAGGTAAACAAAATTGCGAAAAAAAATAGCAGATTTCTTAAAATTGCAATCTTTTCAAAAATCTTTCTACAGATACTATTAGTGACCTATTTAAAGTGCATAATATTTCTGAGAGGTTCAATCACATATTGTTATTTACTGATGCATCTAAAATTGATAATAAACTAGAACTTACAGTATATAATAGTATAAATAACTCTTTGGTCTTCTGGCAAATCAATAA
This sequence comes from Latrodectus geometricus, assembly GCA_026290005.1. Lineage (NCBI taxonomy): Eukaryota > Metazoa > Arthropoda > Arachnida > Araneae > Theridiidae > Latrodectus > Latrodectus geometricus. The sequence continues at coordinate 992,476 of JAPDSC010073189.1, read as the reverse complement.
CATGAATTCTGTTTCTTAAGCAGAGGCTTTCGCTTTATATCTGACGGTGACAAAATTCTGTATTTCTCCTTCTAATTATGTTATATTATCATACTCCTTATCCTGCCTAAGCAGTTTGAAAACTCTCTCAACCTCTTCTTCAACCATTATCCAACATATTGGTTTAGCTTTGGTAAACGTAACTTCGATTTGCGAATCTATTCAATCAGTTTCGATTCCAGGTCATTCAGGAATCGCTGGTAACAAAAAAGATGTTCTCTCAAAATCGGCCACTAATAAACGTATTATATTTCGCTTGACTTTACTTGAAGACCTTATCCATAAGATGAAAAAAATTGTTTTATCGATTTTAATAAACTATAAATGAAATGAAAGTAAATATGCCTCTAAGTTTTCCCACGTCTTCTTTTATGGAAATTCACGTCTTGAAAAAGTGTGGTTAGCTAGATTTATAACGAGAACTTTTCCAACTTATGCTAAGTTACATAGTTTCGGACTCTCTTCTACAGATAAATGCTCTTGTGGAGAAAGAGAAATCATCGATCACTTAAGGTTTTAAAGTAATTTATACTATCAAGAAATAAATGTTTTCAGAGAAAAAAATTAGTAAAAACTTAAAAAAAGGTATCGGAGCTCTCTCCTTTTCCTTGATCTTTGATTTGTCAACGAATTCTCGTGATAAAATTTACTTTACAATATTAATTTTTTGAAACCAATTAACAGGCTCTAATTTTTCTTCGTTTCAGTTTTTAGACGCCTTATTTTATTTTTTATAAAAGCAAAAGTTTTGCTTTTTTTTTATCTGGTTTAGGATTCCTCATACTGATTTCAATCAATTTATCAAAATCATCATTAGTTAGGTTTCAATTTAAAACAAAATCTTATACTCATAGCGAGCTATAAGCCTATGAGCATAAAGCTCAAAAACATTTTTTATATTGTTACCTAACCTAGCCGTGAAGAAAATTATTTTTATAATTGAAAGACCAGAATGCTTTGATTTCCGAATAATTTTGTTTTCTGTTTAACTTTATTATATATCATGAATACTCTTAGAATTGCGACCGAATTGAAGAATAAAAACTTGTTACTGGAGAACATATACTTATAAATATTTTAAGTATAAATAAATATTGTTCATGGTAAGAGATTAAAAAAACTTATCCTTAATGACACATAAGTTTAAATCTATAATATAAAAATTTATTTTGAAATTTGTGTTGTAAAAAATATTAATTTTTTTTAAAATCCAAGTAAACCAAAAAAATTCGAACGATTTTTTATTTATTTAGAATTAAATACGTTTTCTAACTTGCAATCTACAATTTTCAAATGAAAATTTAGTAATACTTGCATTTACTTCGTTTTTAAAATAGGATGCCCTTCATGCCTAGTTGTAAAAGGAAATTCTTGTGTTGGACGAATAAAAAATTGGAAATTTTTTTTAGTTTAATATTTTTATTGAAACCAATAATGAGAAAAAGATTTGGTGTAAATGCGCTTTAGGTCCCCTCCTTGGCGCGTTTTCAAAAACACCGATGCCATGGCGAAAATTCTACCGCTATTTCAAAGTGAAATTTAATTAGCGACCAATGAAAAGGCTAAAACCAACGAGTAATTATTGAGCATGCGCGAGAAAACTCTTCAAATTCGTGAGTTGGCGAAGTAGGGGACCTAAAGCGCAGATTAACCGAAGAATTTTACATCATTGGTACATTAAGTATTATTTTTCCGTGTCCCACCTTTATTTTCTTGGCATAGTACTTGTGATATAAGTAATATCTACAAGAACATAATGTTATCACATAGTTTCTTAAATTTGATATTATCTGGTTATTTTTAAAGAATATAAATATATCTCACTATTTTCAAATATTATTATATTAGCATAATAATGGAGTGGAACAATCATCTAATCTCAACTGCTTTGAGGCTTCATGGGGTTTTTTTTAGAACAGAATCTGTTCTCGATTTCTTCCTGTATGTAAATCACTTAACTTGATTTTAAGAATAATTTCATATTCTCTTAAATTTATTTAATATCTCATCATATACAAGCTGTTATTTAGTTGATGGTTGCATGACTATAAAAATTTCACATTTTTTTCAAAAGTGTTATTATTTACCTCTATCTATATTGTATGTGAAACAGAAAAAATCTTGAAGTATGAAATCTGTTGTGTAATTAGATAAAGTGATAAGCTTAGAAAATAAACAAAGGGGAACTCTAAAAATTTTTATTATCATTTCAAAAAAAATTTAAAATTAAACATGTTAGTAACAAAATGATTTCATAATTTTATTAGACTATAAGAAAAAGAGTTCTAGTAATTTGTTCTATAGCACCCCTCTCTTAACATCCAATAAGTGCCCTATACTACTCTGCAGCGAAGGCCAAGACTTTATGAACTTCAACTAATAATGCTCTTCCTATACATATATAACTATAATGTTTGCTTTAATGATAATCTGTGCTGTGGGTAAATTAAAAATATTACTACTCTAAATTTCTTTTACCTGTTATTTCTAAAAATAATTAACCAGCCCCCTTATAAATTTTGGCACTTTTCACATTATTGAACATTGTAGCTCTATTCAGGATAACTGGATTTCATAAATATAGTTTTGGCCATTGCTGAAGGGTTTTTTTTTTTTTTTTTTTTTTTTTTTTGCAGGAAATCCTTCCTAATAAGTGAAATCTTGGTGAATTTAATCTATCCTTATGTCATATCCTCAATGAGTTGATCTTTGAATGAAACTATGATCAATATCCTGTGTACTACTTATAAGTACTTTAAATTTCATATTCATTCCCATTAAGTTCAACAATGATTATGATGGATGTTATAGTGACATTAACATTGCTTTCTGCAATTGAATTTTGAATCAAATTTTAAATTTGAATCAAATCTGCTCAAATTTTAATGACTTACAGCCAGAAAGTCCATCAATCGCTCTCAGCTGTAGAAACCAAAATGTGCTAGTAGTTTGCTTTGTTTCCAGTCTTTTACAACCTAAAACTCAACCAAATTTTGAAGATTAAAATTAATTCTCCAAAAATATCACATTAAATCAAATATAAATGGAATAAAATTTTTTTCACTCATTTATCAAAAAAGATTGATTTAAGTTCATAAACAAGCAGACATGTGTGAAACTCAACGATAAATGAAAATTACTCAAATTTTTTAAGAGTATGAGAGATGACAAACTACATGGCAAGCACATATAAAAAAAGAAATAAAATATATTCCTTTTTGTTGAACTTGAGATCATATTTTCTCTAAAATAACTTCTATAATACTTGTATGCTTCTATAAAAGTATGTCAATCATAAAATATAATGTGATATTTATAATAGTTCAAGTAGTTTTATGATACAGAGGTCATTGAAGAATGTAACTATGATTGAAATAGATTTTAATTAACTGAGAAATTTTATTTTCACGATGTAAGCATAGCATTTTTTACCAAGCAGTTTTTGCAATTAAAATCTCAAATAAAAATATATGATAGCTATCACAATGAATTTATAATTTTAAAATACCATTTTGTTAGTATATATATATGTGTGTGTGTGCTAACAAATAATATAATAATAATTTTAAAAAATAAATACTTGATAAATACTAGACAAATAATCTTTACAACATTCTAAAGTTATAAAGATTTATGTATACACATACATATAGTCATATATTGTAATCTGAAATTCATTAAAAAATTTTTTTTATCAAATTAGATAAGTTTGGTGAAGTAGACCTAGATTTTTTATAGTATTATAGAATTGTTAATTTTTGATATTATTACTGCATATAATTTAATTTTTGAATTTCATTTTTACATTTTTGAATGCATTTTTGTTTAAAAATTTTCTTTTGTTTATTTTTAATTTTGATTCTGAATAATTGAGAATATTCATAATTTTATAAAGTTTTCTTTTAATCATTTGTATTTCATTTATGTTTTCACTATGTTTAAATGTTGCTTTTAAAATGCTTAAGAAATATTTGGAACTATGGATGTGTGATTTTGAAATTTTCTGTTTTGTAATTCTTTAAGTATTATAAAGTAAGTATTCTTTATTATTTTAAATATTACATAAAATAATATAAATTATACAAATACATAAATATTATATAAAAAGTTATTTTCATGTGTAAATGGCAATGAATATTGTCTCTTGTAAATAATTATTAACTAATTTGTGTTATTATAAGAGGTTATTTTTTTTTTATGTATTACTAATGAAGTAAAGTAATCTACTTCAAAAATATCTGATTTTAGAATTGCTGCAGTATCTATTTATATGTCTTAATGTTTATTTGTAAAAATTTGTAACAAAAATAATCATTCTAATGAATATTTTATTTTTCCTTTTAGGAAAAAGAAGAGAGCTATTTAAAATATTTTCCATTCAAGTTAAAACATGGAAAGAAAATTCTCATTTTCTTTATAGTTATTAATGTAGTCATGCTGTGGTTTTTTTATTATAACAGTACAAATATTTCATATTATCAGTCTAAACCTCCTACAGTAAAACCTGCACCAGCTCCAATTTATAATGTGTCTTTGTTTCATATACCATTGCTTAATGCCAAAGACATGGTACCTTTTTATTCTGAAATTAAAAGCAAGACTTGGTGCTTTCTCTATGGCATTGATCTTATAGAATCTAAAAAACAAAGTAAATGCATTTGTTTAGATAATTGGTTTGGATTAGATTGTGGAATTCCGGCAGCTGTTTGGAAATCTAGTTTTCTTCAAGAAGGTAAAAATGCCAACATTGAAATCAGAAGGAGAGAAAAACCACGCCGCATTGTGTCTTCATTTGTTGTTGAAGGTCATCAGGATATTCTTGATATTAATGTTTTTAATGGTTTTGCTATTGTTGACTTATTTCTAACTGTTGAAGGATCATCTAGACAACCTTCTATCCTCAACATGTTTAAAAATGGGCATTTATCTCAGTGGCAAAATAAAATCATTCCATTTCAATTGAAAAGAAATGTCTCAAGTCAAATGGATGGAAAACAAATTTTATTAATGCTTAAGGAAATGTGGGATGTTGGTTGGAAAAGACTGACTGATTTCCGTTCAGACGACATATTATTATTCTCACACGTCTCTTCAATTATCTCTAAAGATGTGTTATTATTTTTAAAATTATACGATGGATTTTCAGAACCATTTTCTTTTGAGCTCAGATCTTTACTATTTAAATTCTGGCGAGAAATGTCCACTAACAATACTAATTTGCAATTAGTGCCTTTCAGACCTTTGGGATGTACATTCCAATTCATTTCTTCCATGTGCAACTTTGAATTACCCAGGCTTTTTTCAAATAAGTGTGATGCACAAAGCAAGAAAAGTTTTGAAAAAAATAATTGGCAACTGAAAAGTTGGTCTATCGGAAGCAATTCATCCCCTAGTGGGTGGCAGTGCAATTTATGCTGCAGAGATAAATGTATAGAGGCTAATCAAACAATTACAAATGAACTTAACATAACTAGCAGCAATACAGATGCATTAAAATTGAAGCAGTATCTAGAAAAACAAAATATATTCAATTCTAAGGATTTATTTTTTAAAAGAATTCAAGAAACTGATTCCTTCTTTGCTCCTGCTGTTGTGTTAAATAATCCAAGCAAATACTCATACCTGATTGACTTTACTGAACAGTTTTAAATTATTTTGTGAAAAGGTGAGGATATTATGTTATGTATTATAACAAATATATTATGTTACTTAATGCTTAGTAAGTATATCAATGTCTGTTATCAAATTTTTGAGGTTATATATTAATTAGTATTATTTTTTGTTGTAATTATTATTTACTGTGTTTGTCTGTGATGGAGTTTTTATTTGTGTTTGATAAATTATACAAATTTATATTCTTTTAAGTCTGAAAATCATACTTTAAAATTATATGGAAAATTTGAATTATTATTAACATTAATTTGAATTTGGTGATAGTTTTAAATCTGTTAAATAATAAAAGTCTGTTTTTTCATGAATTTAAATTACTTTAGAATGCAAAGTATTTCTTATTTTTTTACTGCTGAGATCTGTGTTTCTATAATTCTTTCCCGATATTTTTGGATTGTTACTAATAAATATGTTCTTGAATGTTAAGTTTCAACCAGCTGCAAATAACTGTTAATGTTAAAGTTTATGTAAATTTATAATGTTTAATAAAAGCTATTATTATTATGGATTGTAAGATTGCTTTAATATTTTTTCATTAAATAATATCATTATTTTAGAATTTGTTAAAAGTAATGTTTTTTTCCATCTTTGAATTAAAAAATAAGTTCTGTCTTATTTAAAAAATCTACTATATTGTTTAATACTGTCAAATTATTGTTTTGTTCCTTAGTTGTGTGTGTGATGTACTTTTTTGCCTAAAGATCCTTGAAAATACCTGATGCCTGTATTTTGACATTTATGAAAATTTTATGCCTGATTAGATATCACTTTCCATAATTTTAAATTTCATTTGTTTTTCTCATAAAATTCACATTGATAGACCTATAAAAGATTAAATGTAGCTTAAACAAATGTGTAGGACTTTTATTTTATAAAAAAATATTGAATATGTGAGTCTGAGAAAACAGCTATTCTAGCTCCATTGTAAGCTATCAAAATTTGATTTAAAATTAAATAAAGAAAAAAAAATTCCATCATTTGATTTCATATTTAGTTTTTGTATATGGACCATTTATTTTATTTAGCACAAAGAATCTGCTTTTCGCAAATTCTGTATATATAGAATATCTTAGATACACATTAAAAAAATTTTTTATTCAGTTAATTTAGTTATATATTTTGTAATATGTTTGAATATTAAAATTATATTTCTTGTAATATGTATATCTATTAAATTGATAAAAAAAAATCAGTCCAATTTGGATTGGTAAATTTTTGAAGGTTTAGATGTCCTAAAGTGCTGTTAAATTGCTCTGTAAATAATAGTGTAACATGTCTTGGTATGAAGTTTAAATGTCTGATCCCCCACATGCTTTGAAATAAAATGTTAGAGAAGTAATTTTTTTTCAATTGGTTTTTAATTTTGTAATTTTTTATGCATGAAAAAGAAACAAAAACATTTTTTAATGAGTAATTTATAATTTAAATTATTTTTAACTATAAGTCTATTTTAGTGTATAAAACCATTGGGTGAATGTATAATTTTTCCCTTGTAACTTTTTGTTATGAAAATACTAAAAATTTCATCAAAATCTTTACTTTTTGCTACACTGTATTGTTTTCAGAACATTTTTCTTAAAATGTTTCTAGCTCACACTGATGAAAGATATGACACAAAATAAATTCTTAATTGATATAAGAATGATGAATTGATTCCCCCCTATTATTTATTGTTCCTGGTTTTGTCTAATACAAAGTCACTCCATTCAATTTTATGACTCAACAGGCAATCAATATATCACTACATTATTAGACAATTCAAAAACAATTCTCCATTAAGAGACAGTGCAAAATGGTGCTTTTATGACCTATTAACATAAAGTTGATATCTTGAAGTTTTTTCTATGAAGTTAGATTAAATTTTACTCTATGGTTTAAAGAAAAGCTCGAAAATCCAAGAGAATATTGTAAGTTGTTTCAAACTCAGAACACAGACAACAATCCTTAACCAAAATAAAAAAATGTTAATTGGCCAATATTGTAAATAAATATAAAATATTGTCCGACAATATTATTGGATATTAAAATAACTCCATTTGAATAATATTAAATAATACTGTATGTTAAAATATTGCGTGGCATTATTTAATATTCTGTTTTGTTAAATAATATTCTGGAACAATGTTATTTGACATTCTATTCTGATGTTAAATAATATTTATTTTATGTTATCTAATATTTTGTTTGAAAGTATACATTGAAATAAAACATTGCATAATATTTTAAATAATTGACTGTGTACTTCCTTCAATACTCAAAAGTTTGAAATGTTCGAAAATTAAATACTAAATAGAATATTCTTATAGTCTGTAGATATTTATATCTGGGAACTTTTTTTCTGTTGATGAATTTAATGTACCCTTTTATTAGTTATTAATTATGTATTTTGCTTTCTTATTACATTCATTTTATTTATTTGAATGATACACAATTTTTGATAAAGAATTTCTTTTATATATGAAGCAATATATTTATATACAAAATGCTATTTTATATAAAGCAATATATTTTTGTAAAAGCCTATCACATCAAAATGTTTAGCATAACTTTTTATGACAAAAAACGGGGAATGTGTTTATTCTTCAATTGATGATTAAAATTTTCAATTACTGTGCTGTAATAATGTTAGCTTGAATTAAATATTGGTTGTAATTTTGAAGTCAATCTAAAAACTTAAATTCACAGTCCTTGGTTGTGCAAATCAATGTACAAATGGAGACAAATGCAGAATGTGTAGTACCCAAAAATAAAATTTTTGGAAGGAAATTTTAAAATTTTAATTTTAGTAATAAAGCTATTATGTATGTCAAAATTTAAAAAAAAATTCAGATGATCAAAAATACACTAATATTATAGTCTAATTAATAATTGAATAAAATGACTATTTGGTTTAACAAATACTTTGTTACTTCATCCATTTTAAAATAAATTCAATTTGTACCAAAATTACATATCCTTTTATGAAGAATAAATGAAGCACAAAATATAGTGAGAGAATATTTTTTCTTTATGTAAAATTTGATTTTCTTTGTTGAAATGATAAGTTATATACATTTATTTTTTTTTAATATAATATATAATTACAAATATCAAAGTAAAGAATTTTGTATTTATATAATTTCTAATGAGTATTTAACATTTATCAACATCTTTGTAATTAATTTAAGAGTTAACTGTAATTTTTAACAAAAACTTGTATTAAACTGAATGCTGTCAATGTTTTAAATAAATTCAATATTAATAAATTCTAATAATGTGTATAATATATCAGTGTAGTAAAAAACAGAGGTTAGACGACTACAAAAAGCCAGGGAAAAAATTTAGATGAAGCTTTATATAGACCAGGGGTGGCCAAACTTTGGGATCCGGGGTCTACTCCACATTTAAAATATCCAAGACGGTCTACCAATGGCAGAGCTAAATTAACGTACATATCTGTTTTCGGTAACAAGAAAAAGTGGTAATTTATGTAATTTGTCTAAAAAAAAAAACTTAATATTTACAAAATAAAAATTTACTGACGAAAATAATCAAAGTATTCATATATCTAAATGTGACCATCCTATTCACTTCGTTTAGTTGAAATTTGGCACTGTATATCTGCGACAAGTTTATCATATTGTGGCTGGTACGAGCTTATTGCAATGCATAAACACGAAATTAAATGTTCATCTGTTAAATGCGACCAAAGTTAGTTTTTTGTTTATGGTTGAAAAAATAGATTATCAAAGATACCTTGATCCAAAGTATGATTTGAAATACAAAATCAACTTTTAAATATTTGGAGACGTTTCCTCAGAAATTAATTTCCAAAAATCAGTATCGCTAAATATGCTCTAGATTTAAGAAATATATCGTATCTTAATTTAATAATTTCTTCCTCGACCATGACTGATGTGATATCTATTAAATGTCCTTTTTTTTTCAGATATGTTGACATTTTCATTGTGACAATGTCCATCAATTTTGACATTTTTATTAAATGGAAATATCATAAAATTTATTTATTTCAATTTAATTAAGTAAGCGAATATTTCAAATTCTTCAAACAAAACAAGTAAGTGTTAAGCGGAATCTTCGAAGTCTCGCTTTGGATTATGGATGCACTCTTCCTCCGTGTTTTTGAAGTTTCTCAATTCATGTTTTCTTAATTGAGATGCATACCTTTCTATAATTTCTTTGAATGTTTTAATCATAAATCTTTAAATCGTAAATCACTGTTTGTTTTGGGTTTTAAAGTGTAGACTGTGGTAAATTTTTATTTTAAATAATTCATTGATTCTATGTCATAAGTCATAAATTGTTAATATCCGATGTCATTATCGGGATAATCGCGTGGACTACCTAAAATGTCTTCGCGGTCGACGTCTTGGCCACCCCTGATATAGACCAATTAGTTTGTTATACTCAGTAAGTTAAATTGCTGAAGATAATGAGAAAATCTTGTCATTTAAGTAAAGTTCTCACACCAGAGCAATTAGGGTTTCAACCCAAGCTGTCAACTGGACACCAATTGTTAAAAGAATTACTGAAAATATACATTAGAGTTTTAAGCTTAAAGAAAATACAAGAGTAGCAATTTTAGATATATAGATCGCGAAAGCATTGAAAAAGAATGGTCTAATTTATAAATTAATTTTTCTAAAATTTACAGGGAATTTAATTAAACTACTACACACAATCCTATTTAAATAACAGAAAAATTCAAGTTAGGTATAAAGATACCTTCTCAGAAGTTAGGAACATTTTTAGCGGAGTACCGCAAGACAATAAATTAGGAACCATGTTATTTTTACTATATATAAGTGACATCCCAAAACAGACAAATACAGTCTTATTAACTAAAAATAAAGAATTAATTGTTAATGTATTAAATGAATACTTGAATAAACTTAGCACTTGGTTAAATGCACTGAAAATAGAATCAAACGTAGGAAAAATCCCAAGCAATAGTTTTCTCTAAAGGATATAAAATGCCTAATAATGTTAAATAACCAAAAAAAAAAAAAAAATAGTTCCTTTGTCTAACTAAGTAGAATACTTAGAATTAACTTTAGATGAAAGACTAACTTACGAAATTTTTTAATTAACTTAGTGACTTTATGAAAATAATTAAAAAAATTAAGGCAGTTTTATTCCCAATAATAGGATGCAGGTCAGAACTAAATTAAGAAAATAAATTACTTCTGTATAGGTCAATCTTACGTCCAATGGTCAGATACGCATGCCAAATTTTCGAAGAAGCAGCTGACAGTTATCTTAAGAAGCTTCAAACTATACAAAATAAGACTCTAAGGATAATTTCTAATGCATCATGGTACTTCAGAAATGAAACTATCATGCATGACTTTTGTATTAATATTTCCACTTTTTTCTTTCAGATAAGCCAAAAGTTTTACAGCATCCTATCAGAAATAGACAATGAAGAAATAGCGAAGGTATCAATCTGCAACATTTTTAATGCCGCGAATAAAAACAGACGGAGAACAGTTATTGAAAAACTAATTAATGCTTGATGTATCAGCAATGGACATTTAACGTGGGAGATTTCAGAAGTATTTGAGTTTGAACTAGCCCTTTTCCTTAGCCATGTGATTTATTGATATACAGTTCCAGGAAGAAAAACCCTGGGCTGATTGTGGATCCTCAAAATAAAACAAACAGCCTTACAGGCAAACTGACCACATATGGGAAGAAAATCTGCGTCGAAACAGGCTGTAGGGGAGGGTTAATGATCACCTTAGGCCAGCCGCAAACTACCGGCATGTATGTATATATACACAGAGAGAGAGAGAGAGAGAATATATTCTTCTGTACATTTTACATAAATTAGTTTAAAGGTACGTTTATGTATAAAAAAAGTAAGATTTTTAATTTCAATTTACTTTCTTTTCATAAAAAAATCCATATTTAATATTGATATAAATTATAAGCTGTCACAGATTTTTCAAATTTTTCGCAAAACATATGGCTTATTTCATTGAGTAAAGCATTTTTTTATTTATTAATATAATTTCTATCTTTTGAGTTCCATAAATATCTCAAATCTACTTAATTTCATAAAAATAATAAACTTTCTAAAATTTAATAAAAAGATAAATTTTTAATATGGTAATGAATTTTTTAATTATTTTACGATTATAAAATTTTAAATTTTTTTTATCAACTTTCAAGCTTTTGATTCAGTTAAATGATTTCGTTAAGACATCGTGCTCATCAAAACAATGTTTACTGAATGTCGATATTCTTTTTCTCTTTGCCTTGCACATTACGTTGACAGCCAAATCTCATTTGCTGGGGCTAAAGCGTCGTCTTCGACATCTAACTCAAACTGAGAAGATAGAATATAAGAGAAATTTGCCTATACCTTTATTTTATAAAAGACTTACAATTTTCTTTAATTGTTTTAAGCACTGTAGTTTTGACTCATTTTGAATGTATTCAATGTTTAAACAATGACACAACTCATAATGTATCAAAATAAGAAATAAGTCACGAATCTTTGGAGAAAATTAGCGTGCTTCAGAGATGTCAATTTGTAAGGAATTTACACGCTATATTATTTTAGGAGGCCAGATTGAAAATAAAATTAATTTTCAACCCAAAGCAGAATTTGTTAAAATGAAAATATAATTTGCCTTTTTCATAAAAAGGCACAGTAAACGCTGGTTTTTACGAACACATAGGGATTGATAAGATAGCTCATAAAATAGTAAAATATATAACAATTAGATCTTAAAACTCTTTTTTTTTTTTTTTACCACATTTTCTCTTAATTCATTTTACTCTCTTAAATACTCTCTAAATTACTTAGTATGAATTATATAAAAAAGGCAAAATAAAATTCGCACTTAAAAACAATTCCTACTTTCATTTTTACTGGAGAAAAATTAGTTAAGTAATTACTCTTTTCTTTCCTGTTTTAAAACTATATTTTTTTCGATATAAAAAAGCATTTTACTATTATTTTTCTCAAAGAGTACCTTAATCTTGTAACCCATTCATCAACATGTTTGGTGAATGGCCGCAGCACTTCATATTAAAGAGCTTTCCCCCCCCCCCTTATTTACTATATTCTTAATCATTCTACATTTGATGATTCTTACGAACAAATTACATTTGAATCCAGATTCTAAAATTCCTGAAGTGAAATATCGGAGAACAGTAGATTTCATTGTCGAAGCTCATGTATCTTCACCCAAGTCTTCAGATAAATGTTTTTGCCTTTCTTCAGTCACACTGGTTTGTTTAATAAAGAAAGGTAAAACTGATTTAGATATCGCCTTTTTCTGTAACATCGTTTCAAGCAAACAAGAGCATTGCACCTTGAATGTTGATTTTATAAGGCAATTCCAAGACGAGCAAAAATTTGGAAATGAAATACATCTTATGCTAGCTGGAGATAATAAAGTTTCATCCCACTTCACGACTATAACCCGGTAAAACATAAAGTCCAACAAACATATTAAATGGCCCTATCGAATTCCTATTCCTACATTCATATGGAAAACATTACATAAAAAAATTAACTTGAAAAATAAATCTTTCCAGTATATTAACTATTATGGTACAAAAAGTCACTTTGAAATTTGTAACCTTTAAGAAATGAAAAAGAATTTTATGAAACATAAAAATAAAAATCAATTGTGTATGTTTAAATATAAAGAGCTGTCTTCTCATATATATAGATATTTTCGATAAAATCAATCAATTTAATTTTATAGTTAATAAACTAATTTTTTAGAAATCCAACATCTCTTTAAAAATTTATAGAATGTAATACTTAATGAATTAAAATGCATGAATTACATTTGCAATAATCTAAAATTTATTTTAAAAAAAACAAGTTAATCGCTTAATTAATCAACTTAAAAATAATGCTTTTCCTATTGATTTTATTTTAAAATATGTAGGAAGTAGGGAATCACTTATATAAGATTGAAGTAATGCGTAGTTTTCATGGCTATAGAAGGGCCACCCAAGCATTGAAGTTCTTATAAGAATCCCGAAAACACCTACTTTCACTTTGTTTTATTAATCTACTTTAAAATTTTAAACTACTTTAACTTCTTGATTTAACTTGTAAAAAGTTTTTCTTATTATTACTTTTGGCAATCATATTCTTCTATATTTAATATATATTCTTCTGTATTTGATATATTTTCCTCATCGCGTATTGCTTTGCATATGCATTGTTTTGCTTATTTTTCAAAGTATTACTTTGATTCCATTCATTTCAATTTTGATATGTTGTATTTTCTTCTTATAGAGACACTCTTCGGGGGAATAACACGAACAGTTTTAAACCTTTGTCTTTCGTGCTAATCAGAAAAGGGTGTCTGTTTTGCCTAGCTGACCATCTCCCTCCTGATGAAGACGTGGTCCCTATGCCTTCTTTGTATTATATTACATTGTTTTTCTTGATATTAAATTGTTTAGTTTCTTTTTTTTCTATCTTTATCTATTAAATACATGTTACTTAATTTATATAGGCATGTCACACACACTAGCTCCTTTTGTGCTGGTTTGATTGCTTATAATATTTATTTTTTGATTAATATTGTAGTTGGTTTTTCTATACATTGTATTTATAGCTTTATATATATATATATATATATATATATATATATATATATATATA
>JAPDSC010073189.1:907727-973126 GCA_026290005.1 Latrodectus geometricus | reverse complement strand
CAATTCTCCCGTCGTGTTTTTAAGATTTATTAGCACTATTTGTCGACCTCTGATTGATGATGGTATTGTTTTATCTTATATGTACAATATAATCACTTTGTCTTCCTGAACTGAAGAAGGTGTTGAACTGCTTGAAAAGATCTTAAATCTTGCGAGCGAATTTGGACAAGAAATAAATTTTAGAAAAAATCCCATTTTTTGAAGAAGGGTATTGAATTTTTGAGCAATTGTCATTGAAGAAGGAAAAATTTACCATTTATTTTGAAGACTAAAGCTGTGCTTCATTTCCTTCAGGCATGTAATTTGAAACAGGTCCATATTTTTTTAGGATTGTCTTGACATTTCAGGAAATTTATCCCAAAATATTCCGTTATTGCTTTATCATTTAGTGATCTTTTGAAGAAAGACCGGAAATTAAAAATTTGGAAACCCTTTAAATCATTTAAAGTTAATTTTAGCAGAAATATCTGTTTTAAGTATACTATCCAAATTATGAAACTGAATGATATTTTGATACCAGCGTTGACGGAGCTATTTTATTACAGAAATCCAAAAATAATAAAAATTTCCATTCTAACTATTTCATGAGTAAAAACAACAGATGTCGAAAAGATGTATTCCAGTTACGAACTTGAAATTCTCTCAATTCTTGAAGTGTTAAAAAAGATTCTGTGTTTGATAATTTTAAATGGAATTCCTAGTCATCAAGATAATGATAACTAGGAGTTCTATTTAAAATTGTCAGACTGTTCCGCATTCGATAAAACAATGCAAAAAAAAAAGAGATTTGTCAACTCGTGTTGGTCGTTGGGCTTTATTGCTCCAAGAATTTAATTATATTTTGGTTCTGGTACAAGAATGGCTCATGTCGAAGCACTAAGTAGATATCTGTAAATGTATTTTGCATCCCAAGTGATAATATCATAATGAAATTAAAATCAACCCAATATAATGATGAAATAAAAACGATCAAAGGATTATTAAAAATTTC
Organism: Latrodectus geometricus; assembly: GCA_026290005.1. Lineage (NCBI taxonomy): Eukaryota > Metazoa > Arthropoda > Arachnida > Araneae > Theridiidae > Latrodectus > Latrodectus geometricus. The sequence goes on along the minus strand of JAPDSC010073189.1, from coordinate 972,135 downwards.
TAGTTATGACGATTATTTTCATAACAACATAGTTCTTTATTAAGTTGTTGATGGTAAGGAATTAGTTATTGTACCAAGAAGTATGCAGACAAAAATTATTAGAAATGCGCATGAAATCGGAAATACTGGAATCAAATGTACAAAGAAAAACTTTGAGGGCCGCTATTTCATGCCCAAACTTAGACAGAAAGTATAAAATAACATATGTAACTGCTTTTTCCGTATTCTTGTGAATCACAAGAGAGGAAAGAAGCAAGTCTTATTATACCCATTGGATAAAGATGATGTACCACTACCAGGGCCGGCGCTAGCAGCTTCGCCGCCCCGGGCAAAGAGGTAAAATGCCGCCCCTTTATAACAAAAATTAAAAGAGATAACCTAAACCCTTTCCACGATTAATGGTAAAACAAAACGAGTAAAAAAAATTGCAATCATCAGCAATGTTGAAGTTTTGATTAACAAAAAAATACTAATTTATTTATTTATGTTTTTGGCACTAAATTAAAATTAGGGTTGCGCAGAAAAAAAGGAAAGAGTCATTTCTGGTGCATAATTATAAAATACAGAACAGATATTTTAAAAAAAGTAAAACAAATTATAAAACCACTAAATATTAAAACTTTATTACATATTAAAAATACATTTAATCCGAGAGTTGAAATTAAAAGTGTTTTTTTTTTCTCACTTTTAATTCTGAAAATTGTTTTATAATTTCTTTAACATTAATTTTTTCAGCCAGGTCATGTTCGATGGCTATTGTTAAGCCGTTTAGTCGATCCTCGGTAGTTGTGGAGCGTAAAAATTTTTTAATTAAATTTAATTTATAGAAACTCCTTTCTCCCCTTGTCACACTTATTGGGAGAGTCAGCAATATTCTTAAAACTATACCAAGATTGGGAGCAAAATCCAGGTTCGATATGAATTTTAAAATCTCAACTGGACTTTCTTTTTTGTTTAGCAAAGCCAAAACAGCTACTATCTCGTCTGCCAAGTCAATCGCGTTTATATCAGATGAATTCCCATCAGTCAACACTGTTTCTAAATCCTTACAATACTTTATAATGTCGTTTTGGAATATCTTTTAAATCAGAAATATTGTATAAAAATTGGAAATAGTTGCTGTGGGTACTGATCAAATCAAACCTGGATTCAAGTGCATTGATAGCTTTATCTAATGTAAAAAAATAAAATTCTGCCTTATATTTCAAAGTAGGATCTTCTATTGGATCATCTTTTGCCTCATAGTCGAAATTAACATTCCTTCTTCGAACTCAGTGATGTGGCTGGGTGAGCTCAAAATTAGCTGGTATGTCAATTTCGTCTGCGAGTTCTCGAGCATCGCAAAGCATTTCATTAAAGGCTCAGTCCGATCTAAGATCCTTGAAAAAATCTTTACATTTTTTCAAGAGCTCCATAGCAGATGGTAAATCATAGTCTTTTGTCTGCAAGAGTTTACTTATAGGATTAATACCATTAAAGATTTTGTACCAAATTACAATGCAGCATAAAAATTTAAATTGTTTAACACAACTTAATAGTCCAGAAGTTTCAACTCTTATAGAGTTGTCATCCTCCGAGTTATTACAAACAGCAAGTAAAGCATCGTATATCCCTCCTAATTGATACTTTATTGGTTTTAATGCATCTATTCGGCTTTCCTAACGAGTATCACTTAGAGGTTTCAAAGTAAGTCCGGAAACATATTTTAATAATATGATTCATCAAAAAGTTGATGAGGAAAAAAAAGATATATTTTTTGGACTATATTAAAAAAATTGGCGGCTTCGAAGGATGCTTTTGCCACGTCATTAACTACCAAGTTTAATGAGTGGCTGCTACATGGAAGGTAAAATGCTTTTGGATTTAACGCATTTATTCTAGATTGCACTCCCGATTTACTGCCTCTTATGTTGGCCCCATTATCGTAAGCCTGTCCCCTCATATCCAGCTGATTCAATCCGAATGTTTCAAGTCTTTTAAGTATTAGAGCTGAAAGTTCATATCCAGTCGATCTTTCAACCGGAATTGGCGCAGGTTGTCCTTTTTGGACCTTGCGCCACAAAACCCAACCAACCAACCAACTTTTAACCGGAAGAAAGCCTAAAAAGCTTTCATTAATTTTAAAGGAAACCTCCTTGGGATTGGACTTGTCAATGGATACATACCTTACTAAAACTGTCATTTGCTCAATCTTATTGATTATCTGGAGTGCAACCTAGAATTATTGAATATTTAGCTTTTTTAATATCAGTAATAATATGAGATGTTATATTTTCAGCTAAAAGAATAATCCATTCATTTTGAATTTCTTTTCCGAGATAGTACACTTTAGCTTCTTCTTTTCTAAGCACTCTGCGGATATGCTCTTCCATTACTGGATCAAACTGAGCAAGTAATTAAATAATTTGTAAAAAATTACCGTTACCGAAATTTTTGCTGTATGTTTAAAAAACACCCTGTATATATACAGGATGTTAAGGGTTTGATTCCAAATATCTTAATGCATAAAAATATGATTCATTTTAAACAAAAATGTTTAGTATATCATGGGTCAAAACTCAATTATTTTAGAAAGAGAAAATGTTCAAAAGTTTGAGAAATTTAATTTTAGGGCCAATTTGCCGCCCTCTAAGGTTGCCCACCCCTAGCGCCGGCCCTGCCACTACACACATGCCATATTGATCATTTAGGACCTTTAGAAAGTTCACATCAAACTATGTAAGTTTTAACGATTATTGTTCCATTTACTAAGTTTTTCTGGAATTTTCCTACAAAGACCACTACATCTGCTGAAGTCATATCGAAATTAGAAACCCTAAAACCAGTCTTTGGGAATCCCTTGTGAATAATTTCTGATAGAGTCACAACTTTTAACTCTGGCGAATTTGAAGATCATTGCTCTAAAGAGAATATTAAACATCATTTAATAACTACTGGCCTGCCAATAGCTAACGGGGACATTGAAAGGATCAACCAAACTATCATATCAGCTCTTTCAAAGCTAATCCAGCTCAGCGATATAAATTTACGAACGAACTACAGCAAACGATAAATTCAACATATCTACAAAGACTAGATATCACACATATTTTGAGTTGCTTTCTGGTACGAAGATAAACGTTGGGGGTCTTAGTAAGCTCAAAGAAATATTGAAATTGAATTTCAAGCTAATTTTGAAGCTCAAAGAGAGGAACTCAGAAAGCATGCTAAACAATAAATTATGAAGGTCCAAGAAGAAAACAGGAAACATATAATTTATATAAAAAGAAAAGGACCACAATCTTATGGAGTTAATGATTTGGTTGATATTAAAAAAACTCAGTTTGGACTGGACTTAAAACTAAAACCAAAATATTTAGGACCCTACAGAGTTAACAAAGTTAAAGGAGACAACATTTATGACGTAACAATTGCAGAAAGTCATGAAGGACCGAACTGTACCACGACTTAAATGTGCTGAATTTCTAAAACTCTGGTATAGTATGCAATAAGACGAAGACGTTATACAAGTTAGGTTTGATTAAAGTAGAATTGCTGAAGGATACTCTGAAGTCGAAATGACTAAAATGAAGCTAAAAGAAAAACTCATTTCTTTATTTCAGATCAAAGCCGATAAGCTGTACATAAAATCTTTGAGTTATGTTTCTTTTAAGAGAACTATATCCCCCCCCCCCCTCGTTTTATATATATATTTGCAGTGCCATCTGGAAGTAAAGCTGATTACAGGAAGGCCGAATTGTGGTGGATGAACTATTCAATAGCCGAAGTCACTAATTATTTCAAGTGCCTCTAGTCTGGAGGCACGCGAACTATTCCAGTGAGTGATAGTAAGTCGAGAGATAAGGACGCTACCTTTGATAGCAGCTCCTTCCCCCATAACTTTTAGTTTCATGTTAATATGATTAAGACTATTAATTGTAAATGTTTCTGCATTGGATATTTGTATACAATAAGCGTTAATTAAATGTGAGTCTATATCAGAATAGTTAATTAATCAAATTACGCCTTGGCCACTGCCCATCCCCTACACATACATATTTATCGTAATTGATATATATAAATTAACTATTCTTTATGTTAAACAATAAAAATAGAAACAATTAATTTGTGATAAATTAAAAGAAAAGGCTTTTCTCCAAATTTGTGTCTAAAAAAAATTTTTTTTTATAAGATGCAAACCAAAAAGAATATTTTGTCATTTTATTATTAATGACAAACACATAGATGAATCTAGAACTTTATTCAACTGAAGGACAAAAGGCAAATTTGGCACTGAAATTAACTTCTACAACTCATAGAAAGCACAATATTTGACTTAGCAATTTAATTACAAATTCCATTGTATAGAACAAACACATACCAGGAATTGCTTTATAACATACCATATAATCTGACACATCGTAATAGAATATAACACAAAATATTTATCAAACCAAATAACATTAAATTTTTCTAACAAATATTACAATATTTAGATATTATATAAATTATATTAAATTATTTAACTTATAAAATAAAGAATTATATAAAATGAGTTAATAATTGAGCATTATTTATTTACAAACAAAATAAGTGATCACAAAGTTTATAAAAAGATGGAAAAATTAATAACATATTTTTAAATCCAAAATCGATAAGAGAAAAGAATTTTAACTTTTTCGAATACAAATAACATTTTAACAGGAGGAAAAAAGTATATTAAAGAGTTCAAATTTTTTTCATAATCAAGAAAAATATTTTTTTTTTTTACAAAAGCATAAAAACATTTTAATGTAATAATTACAGTTAAATGTATTATTTGAAATTTGTTAAAGTAATTGAAATGTTTTTATACTGCTTAAAAATCAATGCTATAAGAGAATTAAAAAAAAATCCATTTAATATGACAATTTATGTTTTATCAGACATAAATAATTTGTTTTCAACTATATACATTCTATTCTATTCAGTGAATACAAAATTATTAAATTATTCTTTCTCTACCTAATTCATATACAGGCACAAAATGGTTTCAAACTTAACAAGCTAAATATGGTAAGTAAAAATCCCGATTTAATCTAACAATACCAACAAGTGTAAAGTGTTCAACAAGGAAAGTTACAGTTGGAAGAGAGTTAAAAATGGCAAAAATAACTGAAAAGTAATGATTTAAAATAGATATAAGGTACTGAGATTAAAATAAGACTCAATTATCATCAAAAAGAAGTTTTCAGATTTCACTCTAAAAGGTAGACATTTTGAGTTTTGATCACTTTGGTTTTACCATACACATAACCTAAGAGAGATGTCTAATGTCACTCAAATTATCTTCCATAAGTTTAATACAAATCTTAAATTAGTAAAAGCAGAAATATGGAGGATGAAGTTGGTATAATATATAAAATGTGAAACAGTTGTGCAAAAAAATTTCTATTGATATTTATCAAATCTCATCAATATATAGTTATTTCATAATTAAATTTTTATATTTTTACTGAATTTAATTTGAATAGCCCAAAACTCCTGAATTAAGCAACCATCAAAATCACCAATTTAAAATTTTGATAAAAAAAAAAGTATATTTAAATAGAGAGGCACAAAAAGTTCTTATAATGAAGAAAATGATTTGATTCATAAGCACAATATTAATATGCAAACATATTATATTAAATTATTTGTAAGTACAACAAAAATTACTTAATTAATGATGTACTACAAAAACTTGTCGGAAAGTTTAAATGCCTTTATGAAAATGCAAACATTTTTCTGCAATCATATTATCTGTTTTTAATAAATTAAAGTTACTAAAAATTATTTGGTAATCATATATAGATGTGTCACTCATATAATAAGAAATAAAAATGAAATTTTTTGACTAATTCAATTAAAATCTCTATTGACAGATTCTATTATCAATCCCCCATTAAATAAGAGAATGAATGAACTGTAGCTATAGCTGAAATGGGTACCTGATAAGTCATTCTTGTTAAGCATTATTTTACATCATAAAAAAGTTACTTCTTTTGACAGAAAAGAATATCACAAAATTTTGTGAAAGTTGTAGACTACATTATTTTGATACTAAAACAATATTTTCATGAAATCAAGTTGTTTTTGAGAAAACTTTTTAAAATAATTAATGATAAAATAGAATTAGTGTTATCAACAGTTATTAATTGATTTATAAAAGAAAAAAATTATCACCATACTCTCTACAAACTTTAATATTCCATACATATACTTTATTTTTCAGTCATATATAGATTCAGGAAATGTTCTGATTGCAAACTTTTAATAATTAAAAAAAATCATTTGGAGGATTTTGTATTTTTGCAAATCTAAGATTTTTTTAAAAACAATAACAGGCCATTCTGGTCTATTTGGTAATAACACTTCCCTTAATGTTTTTTGAGACTTCTTTATGCTAAAAGAAACATTTTTTTTTTCATAAATTTTCCACAAAAATGAATATTATTTCACAATAAGAAGCTGGAGAATCTAAATATTTTCAGCTGATTGATTCATTTATTCTCAATGGTTTTTTTTTTTGCACACTAGGGTTGATTATAGACCTGGATTTCCAGTTTAAAATGGTTTCCAAATACCACAAACATCCACAGCCAAAGTGGGTATAAAACTATTAAGCTGAAGACTAGATTGCTAATCATTTGATTGTCACCTCAAACAATTTCGGAAAATCAGTAACATGACAATACAAGATAAACAAATAAAATAAATAAATATATATACATATATTTTATAAATACTCTAAATTAATAACATTAAAAAATATTCCAATGTGATAATCTGAAAGAGAGATGTAAAATATTACATTCTTTTTTAATTATATTCCACTTCTTTATATAGTTTTGAAATTAAGGCTTCAGATTCTCATTCACTTTACATAATGAGTGAGTTGACTTTAAATGGCTATTACATTTTGTTCAAAAAATTTTATTAAAATTCTTTCCAAATGTAATCAGTATATATTGACTCTTTAACAGAAATATAGTTTTCCGTTACCAATTAATATCAGTCTGTTTTAGAATTATTGTTCTAAAAATATATATATGCATTATAAGTTTCCTGTTCCAAAGTGATTTGTAAATACTTCAAAAAAGTGTATCTATAAAAAATAAAGCACAATGAATATAAAAATTTTAGACCATAAAGAATAAAAAGTCATCTAATTTTAATAATTCTGCAGATATTGATGTTAAGCCAGAATTATAGAAAATAGGTTATGATTTAAATTATAAACAAATTGATACACATGTGAAAATAATTATTTATAAATGAATATTGTTTACGATTTATTTAAATACTATAGTGAACAAACTATACACAAACTTTGATAATAATTAAACTTTGTTAATTATTATTTATAACTTTGTTAATAATTCTAACTTAAAAACATGAACATTTGAATGTGATTATCAGTAGTTTAAACAGAGAAAAAATAAATAGTATCTGTTAATAGGCTAAATGTTACAAAGATAAAATATTAGTAGTTCCTATTGTACTAATTGTTTGCACTATTTATCATTAAGAATGAAATTTTCACAACAAAATGAAACTTTCATAAAATTTTATTTTAATTACATCCATACTAATCCACTATGTTTATTTGATATGAAAAATAAGCAGAAGTTATCAAAATAAGTTTTTTCATGCGTGTTGGCATACGGATGAAGTGAAATTCTTGGCAAGTTTCATTTTGCATGTTTTTCTCACAAGATTTGAACATTTTTATTTACAATCTTGCTAATATATATTAGAAAAATACTAATAAAATATTCAATTTTGTATTAAGTTAATAAAGATATAATTTATTATAAAGTTCTAAGTGAACTATTAAATTTTAAGTATTATAAAATTAATATTACTGTATAAATATCAATTTTATTATGCTTAATTATTACCATTTTATTTAGTTATATATATATTTAATTTATTAACTAAATTATAAATTTAGATTATTATTAAGTATAATTTTATATTAAATAAGTTAATAAAATATAATTTTATTCTCAAATTTTATTGAAAATGATTAATTATTATTTTATTTTTTAAGACTAATTTTAAATTAAGCAATGATAAATTTCAATAATAAATCTCTTTAGCTAATTTCTCAATATATATAAATATTAGCATTTATGTAATTCAAATAGTCAAAATGCACACAATGAATTTTTATTAAATATAAATAGTGCAATAATTCTAACGAATTATTGAATGACACATTCTGTCAGTCTCTCTCTCACACACAAAGCAGATACTCTTCTATTATTTTGTTATCTATGCAATTCTTTGCATTCTTACATAATTCATACCATATCTGAAAAATCTAATTAGAATACTTTAATGTCCATTAGTTTTTGAATGTGTGAATTCTCTTACTACCAATTTTACGTTCTACACATTAAGTAATATTATAAGTTTTGCACATTAAAATGTATGTAAATAAAATATGCATATCTGTTAATTGAATAAAAAAGCAAAGCAATTCAGTAATAAGTTATATAAATATACTTTCATTCCACAGATATTTCAATGACTCCATAAAAAAAGCATTATTTGATTTTTGCTAATGATGAGATAAGACATGTAAAATGCTGAATTTTACTAACTGTTTAGAAAACAGCAAAACGAAGGAAGCACTGTTACAATTTATTCCTACTTGTCAAACAATAACATACAATATTTTTTTTTCCAATTTAATTCACACAATGGAATACATATTATCATTTCTCTAGGGAAAGGATATAATGCTTGTATTGAATACACATAAAAGGAAAGGCAGAGAAATTATATGTAGACAAAACCATGTGGAGATATAATGTAAAAACATTTATGTAAAGCGATAATGACTCTAGAAGTGGTTTATCATCTAGAATCATAGTTTGGAAAATTCAGATGACAAAATTTTATAATGAAGATAAGCTTTTTGATTCCATATTAAAGACGTTCACCAACATGTGGCTTAAACACAACTTTTTAGAATATTTATAACTAGCTATAACCTTTGCATTGTTTCAATAACAGAAGGGGAAAAATCAAACACTAAAAAATTAATTCAATCTTTCTCATTGCTGAAAGAGATATGTTTTCTAATTAAAGAAGCAAGTACCAACTGGAGTTCAGTGTAGAATAGGGCATATGTTTATTTGGCAATAAAATTTTGTTTCTGATGCTTTATATCTAATATATTTTTAGGGATACCATTTTGTTATTCTCATTTTGACACTTATCTTGGTATAAAAAATAACCAAAAATTAAAGGGATAACCACCACAGATAAACTTTAACCAATCAAATGTTGTTAGAATGATCTAAGTTTATGACACACACACAAAATATGTTTTTTACAACAGACTTCAGTTTGAGAAATTTATTTCATTGATTTTTTTTTTTAAGTTTAATTTGTGGCTTTATGGCCATTTTTTGCATGAGGACTAATTAGACTGGCACCTAGTGTTACAATTGGATTCTGAACCATTAACATCCAAATCCAAGATAGGATTTTAGCACACAAACAGAAGGCCAGAGCATTAACCACATTTGGCTTAATTTTCATAGAATAGATAAACAGAACAAAAATACCCTAAAACCCATACTGGTAAGAATATAAATAAATTAAACATATTGTTGCTGCCTACTATGTCTAGTAGTTAGCATTCTTGACTGCGGATAGGGAGGTCTAGGTTCGAATCCCAGTAGGGGCATGGATGTACTTTCTCTCTCTCCTGTCTTTGTCCTTTCCTTGTATGAATGGGTTGTGAATGTTTGCTTACCCTATAAACGGGTTCCTAGGGCATGTGTGTACTGGGGAAGTTGGACTCCACACCCAATTATAGTTCAGTTGAAAGAGTGGAGCAGCGCACCCATACTGCCAGTCTGGCTGGCACTCGACAAAATAAATAAAAACATTGTTTAATTAAACTCCTTAAAATTTAATAGTAATCACCTTTATGATAATAATATATTAATCTATATTCTCTAATTTGAACGAAAATTCAATAAAATGATAAGTCCTAGTTTCAATGAGATCCATTTAACAATAGATAATTGAGAGACTATTTTTGACAATGTAATCAAATTTGTATCAAGTGATAAAAATAAAGAAAATGTTGTTGAATACATATTTTTGCCTTAAAATATAATTAAATGAAATTTTATGGATTATTTTTTTTAGAAATAATTGGTTTTCAATAAGTTTTGTTAGCCTAAATTCTACAAGCTTATCAGCTTGTAAATTACTGCACCAGAATGGATTCTTGCAATTTTGACAGAACTTGATGCGTGGAATTTATTATAAGTTACAGTAACATTTGAAGCTTTTGCTTTTTGATATTTAAAACACAAAAACGTTGTTCGTTATAAATGAAAGAAAACTTGAAGTTGTGACATAGGAAAATTAAGTTTTATTATTATTATTTTTACCTTGAACAGTTAAGTTGTGATATATAAATTTCTGATTTTTTCAAACAGATAGCTCAATTTTCCATGAAAGATAAAAGAAGGTAAGAGTTGAATTAAATTAATAAAATCTGGTAAGCTCATGTATTCGTTTCAGCATTTTGGATCTAATGCAAAAATATAAATCAAATATTTATTACCCTCAGGTAAGTTTTTATCAAGTTTGCAATTGTTTTTTGATAAGCTGTCTGAAAAGTTTCATGTAGTAATTTAATCCCTGAATAGTTCTTTTTCCTACAATTTATAAAAATATGTACCATGTATAAATTTATATTATACTGCTTATAGAATATTAAAAATACATTCTCTAACCGAAAAAAAACTAAAGATACTAAAAATCAAATTTTATACATAAAAATTTAACAAAATCAAAATTCAATATGTATTTTATGATGAATAGGATTATTACTGAGGAAATTTTGTTTACTAATTTATGAAAATGTGAATTACTTAAGTAAAAATTTAAAAGTTATTTTCTTACTTACCAAATATTAAAATACCAGTTTTCTTAAACTGAATGAACTTTGTTATAAGTATTGAAATTTTCTTAGATCCATTACTTAGATATTTCCTTCTCAGATCTTTTTCATTTGATAAAAATCATAATAAATTATCATTTAATTAAAAGTATACCTTGTTATTTTACTGAAAACACTATTACACGTGATAATTTATGTAATTTATTAAATACAGGTAAAAACATTTGACATATATGTATTTTGATTTTTTGTAAATCATAATAATATCCAAACTTGAGATTTCATGAAAACGTACATAGTTGATTTAGATTTATTGCATTAGATGTGTATTTTTGATGGTATCATTGATCAGTTAATTAAAACCAAAGTTTTCATAAAATATATATATATATATATCAAGATTTATTGCACTCTAGTTAATACCTGATATTGTAAGGATGTTCTTTCATTCTTTTGATTAAATGAAAGAAAGTTTAAAAATTGATTAAGTATATTTTAATGACCAAGTAAGAATAGCTGTATTGATTTTTGATTTGAAATATGTAGTTTTGGTAAAGTTAATTTCATGACAATAGTAGCTTTGTTATATTTCTGTAGCAATTATAATGAAATATTTGAAATCAGAAATAGCACAAGATTGCAATATTTGAGTTTGAGAATAGTCAAAAGTTTGAAAACTGGATGTTGCACAAAATGACAATTTAAGTTGGCTAGATAACATTGTAACACTTAGTGCCAAAATAGGAAATCATGCCAAACCCATACAGGCTCATAGGATTTTACCTTTATAGAAGTATTATTTTACTTCCTTTAATAGAAGAATTATTTTACCTCAATAGAAAATTAAAATTTTTATACAACTTGTGTGATAAGAGTTATTACAAATATAACTATCACATAAAGACAACATTCAGTACTTCCATATTATGGTAGCTTAATAATCTGACCATATAATAATAAGTTGCTCTAACAGTATTTAAGAGATCTGTTGAAGTACAGTAAGCTTCTATAGCAAATATATTAATTACTCCTTTTATAGAAACACTTTTTATATTTCTCAGTAAATTTCAAAAATCAATTTATATCTTTAAAAAAAAAAGTTATATAAAATAAAGGCACATTTATTCATGCAATAAAATATATAAATTTAACACATAAATATAATAATTTAAAAACACACAAAAGGAACTAGGATTAACAAGTTTTTAATATTTTTGCACTTTAGAATACCTTTGGCATTTGGTACAAGGGAATTATAAATGAAATTTTTCTAGTGTTATTCATTATATTAATGCATATAATTTATTTATTATATTTTTATAGCTGTTACAAAAGCTTGTCACTCAAAACAAGAATGGGGCACCTTAAAGCTACAATTTTATCAGTTTCTCATTCAAAAATCATGTAAAGGCTTTTAGAATGACCTTGCAAGATTTGTCACAAATGATTTGATTTCAACTCTTAAAAAAAATAACATTTGATTTAATTATTCCACACATTTAAAAACAACTTTAACACAATTACTTTAATAATATACTGAAACTAATTGTATTAATTACTGAACAAGATCTTTTTTCTAACTTATAAAACCTGAGAACAATTATCACACCTAACTATGAAGAAAAATAGCATTCGTCTATATACACATACATTGAAAATAAATATTTAGAGCTTGCAGAACTGAAGAATGATATCTACTGTAAATCTGTCTGCTCAGTAGATTCTCCTTGACATGAATTTTCATTATGAACTAACTCAGACACTACAGATGTAGGATATACTCTCGCTTGGTCTGTGTCACTACTTATAATCGTCACTTGCTCCTCATGTTGGCAGTTTGTGCAACAGAGTGTAGCATGTTGAATATTAGCATTTTTTATAATTTTTGGCTGTATGATTTTCCCAGTTGCAGCTTCTACTTCAAGAATACCTTGATTAATAAAATTTGACAATGTTTTATAAACATGAGCCATGTCAAGAATTTCAGACTTATTTGCACTAGAACTTTGCTCACAATTCAGTCCCGCACAACCTTTCCCATAAAAATTTGTTAGGAGGTCATAAGCACTTATTGCTTCATCTGCAGTTATATTTGCTTCACAGATACTTGTACTAACTAAATGCACAGAATTTTGAAAGTCAACTGTTTGATTTATAATAGAATCAGTAGTTAGCACATTTGCTCTGTTCAACATATGACTCATTTCAAAGTTAATTATTTTTTCTGCACAAGGAGTTGAAAATTCGTCTTCTTCACATACTTTAAGTTTAGGAAAAAGATAATTGATTTCCTCTAAAAATGTCATAAAAGCTTTATGATCAGTGTCTTTATTCTTAGGTAAGTAGGAATTATCATTTACGTATCTCCCCAATTCATCCCAACCGCCACTGGCATAGAAGTCTTTCCTTAAGTCTGATTTAAAAATTTCTGTCCAACACATAGAGGCGAAATTTATGAATTCCGTGAAGCCCCTGTGCTGGCAATATATCACAAGCCTGTAGACAAATGTGCAAGTGTTTAGTATGACTGCAAAAATATTATCATTTTCTTCATGGTTTTGAAAGCAGAAAGTAGCTAAAAATGTAAACACAGTTCTTCTAGACATTTCATGTTTTAAAAAATATTCGTCCATTATGTCATTATAGGAGGGAACAGTTAAAGCCGATAACACTACAACTGCTTTCGCAACTTCGGCAATAAATTCCGACATCTCACCGATATTTTCGGCAGCAGTGCTTTCGGTAATGAGATTTTCAGTATACCAAAGGTACGTAAATAAAGCATCAGAGAAATTCTCAGCAGTTTTATCTTCTTCCATTATGGCGAAATAAGATTATAAACAGAAATTATAATAGAGTTAATTTTACTTGATATGTTAATGGTTAATTACTTCAAAATTATTTTTATTGATAACATTATACCAATACCGAACATTCACGTGTAGTGCAGAAAAGAGAAAAATAATGAGATACTCTACGTTGCCACTCACTAACTCGAACCATTTAAAGTCTGAAATACTACATTAATGCGAGCAGATTCATTTCAAGTTGTTAATGAAAACTACATTAAAAAAAGATATATGAAAAAAACATATTAATAAGATCTGTATATAATGTATTCATGGTATTTAAAAAATATTTAAATAAAAAAATTAAAAATATTGAAGTATTGGAGCTGAGGCTAGTTTTTATTATAAAATTTTTATTTTATTTTATTTATTTATTTTATTTTTATTTTTTAGTAGAAAAAATTTGAGACTATAAATTTATTAAATTTACATTTAGAAGATTTTAATACAATAAAAGCACATTTCATTTAATTAAAGAATTATTATAGTTTATGTGTTAATAGTTACTGTATTTCAAATTTATCAAATATTTAAAAAAACTACCTGTAGAAATTCAATTATTTGTAATAATTAACAGAACTTATTATTAAAAGTGTTATTCGAGAAGAACAATTGCGGAACAGATGGCTGAAATTACAGACCAATAATAATAAAGGCAGGCTGCAAATATGTCGATAATTGGATGCACGATCCCGTTGAGGTAGTTGGATAATTCACCGCTCTGATATCACTGTACAATGTGATTGTGGTGTAAATAAAACGTATTTATCTGACGTCATAAATATTTTAAACCAATCAGCATTTGCTTGTATTCTGGTTCCATTTTAGATCGACTCCAAAATTTTGTTGTTGAATACTAACTAAAATATTATCTTATGATATTTTTATAATATTTCATGAGAACGTAACTGGAAAAAATGAGAAAAACTGAAATGTTTAGGTTTTGCTTAAAGCACTTTTTGGCACCAGGAATAAAACAGTTATTTCAAATATTAAATATATTAAATTAAAATGGACACTACAAGAGGATCTTGAGTTTAATAAGTACATAGCACAACAGTATTCTATTGTTTATTTAAAAATTATTTCTATGAAAATATCAGTTTGAACTATACATAGACTCATGTTGGGTTAACAATAAAAGAAAGTAAACTTAAATTATATATTTAGAATTCTATGTATAATTAAGGTTAAAAATAGCTTATTCTTATAAATATATCACACAAGCAGGTATGTCTAATGGATCTCAAGAAAGGTCCATCATATCCAGTGGACGTCAAGAATGATAAATAGACGTCTTTCATGGACGTCTTTTTTACGTCCATGAAAGGCTGATCAGTCAATCGACCACACTGGTCGACCACTATGGATGTCTAATAGGCGTATATTAAACATCAACTTAGGGACATTAATCCATGGATATGTGTGGATTAAAAATAGACATCTATTGGACATTCGTTGTGGATGTAATCTGAGTATTTATTGTAACTTGCAAAAATTTGCAATATAGCAGACAGTTACTGTGGCTGGAATATGAATGAATGTGTTATCTAAATTTATTAAGTAAAATAATATTATATATATTATTCGTAAAAAATCCTTAGGTGTGATATATAATTACGATATATTGAGTTTTTTCAAGTTAATTAATTTAATACATTTGAAAGGAAGAAAATTATTCTACAAGCTTTGAATAGTTTAATGAGGACTTTGTTTTCATAATTGTATTCAAGTATCTTTCCTTAAATTTTCTGCAAATATTGTTTTATTTGATAATATTGATTACATAATTATCTCCAAGCAGAAAATGTAAAAGAAAGATTTTGACGTGAAAAGTCTGTTGAATCGTAACTTTTTGAACGTTTTGATATTCTATATATACAACATAAAAATTTGTAGATCAAGGAAACGCTTTCAAGATAATTTTTATTTAGGTTAAAACCATTAGTTTTATTAGGTAAGTTGGCTAAAGGCTAAAATAATAGCTATCAAGTTTTGTACACGAATAAATAAATTTTGGGAAAGAATACTTATTATTTTCATGATAGTTCCACAGTAAATTACAAGTGAAACATATTTTATAACTAATTATTGTTGCTACATGTTATCTTATCATTATTTATGGCTTTGTTAGAAAAAAGTTCTATTAATTTAATAGTATTGTCTTAAAATATTTTTAAGGATAGAAGAAATTAATATTTTTTAATTATTTTTTTACCTAGAATTAATAGATATAGATACTGTGTAACTTAAATGCACTCAACTCAAGTAAGCAAGAAAATGTGACTTGTCTTTCTAATATATATGTAAAACATGAAAATTTAGTGTTGTAACATATACAAGTTAATAAATATTTTACAAAAGGAAATGTAAATTTATACATATTTTGTTTTACATAAAATAAATCCTTATTTTGTTTGTTTGTTGAAGTTTTGCTTAGGGCTGAATAGAAAATGGTTGCATGGACTAAAAAAAAACTTAAATGGAGATGTTGAGTTCTGACTAGTTTAAAATAATAACTGTATACTATTTTGAAATTCTAATTACAGTGTTTGTAATTAATTGAAAACAATTAACACTGAATTTAATTCTAAAGTTTATCTCAATTTAGTTCATTTAAGAAATGTAATATTTTATTCTAGAATACTTTTCGATTCTAGAAAACCAGTGACGTTATTTTCCTTTTTTTAAAACTGTCATTAATGTTACCGCTATGTGTGGAGAAAAATATTTGTGGCATTAGATCTAATTTTTTTCTACATTGCCACAGTGTCTTTTTATTTCTACAGCATACACTTTTATCCATATGTCATCAATCAAGAATGTAGATGAGAAATTTTCCAACTTCAATATTAAATTTACAGAGTTTTCAAACATTATGGATTTCACTTTCTTTAGCAGATTATTTGGTATAGTTAATCCAATTATGAGACTATTTTGTAATGCATTACTTTATGGTGCTACAACTTAAATTATTTTATGATGTTTGCAGTTTTAAGTGTTATATTATTAAACTTACATTTAAATTGAAACCAATCATAAGCGAGTTTTTTATTTGCACTTATACTATTTATAAATATTTAATGTAAATTTTACCAGTTTTCATTGAATTAAATTCATATTTGTATTTTAATAAGTAAGTACAATAAATTAAAATGTTACACAATAGATACTTTTTATAAAATATATACTTAGAATAAAATGTAACACAATATATACTTTTTATGTGGTATACGTAGAACTTCATGTTTTTATGTTTAAACTGAAATTACAATCAGTAGTAATTTTTTCTTTCAAATTATAAGGCTCTTTGTTTACTTTGGTATACACACAAAAAATGTGGTACTCACATATATTAGTGTTACTCCACATAATTTAATTTTATGAATATAATTGTTAATTTTATGAAATAAAATGTAAGTAAAAATTTGTTATTGCTCTATTTTGTTATATCATGATGCAATTACCATAGCACTAATTAGGCTTGACATAAAATTGGCTGTGGTGAAGTTATACGTAAATACCAAAAATATCTAATTATGTTCTGCTTCTATTATTTTGTATTTGCTTATCTTTTCAGTTTATAGTTAAGCAGGGTTCTCAAAAATTAGATATATGTTTTTCCTCGTTAAAATGTATACTAAGAGTAAACTAAACTAAGCATGTGCAGTAAATCAAGTATAAGTTATTTGAACCGGATGAGTAATGATTTAAACGGAACACATCATAAAGTGGGTACATTCTTCTTGATTTACTATTCATTTATCTCAAACTAATGATGTGATTTTCTTTATAACAAAGCATAATTTATAACAATTCCAGATATTTTACATTCTGCTCATTACATTAGACCAGGAATTAATGTGCTTTGAAATTCACTAAATAAGGGTTTTTTTTCTATCTGCTGATACTTCTTCAATCGAAATACACATGTGTTCTCAATTAACTCAGTTTGAAACTAAGAGAATATTTGGTTAGAATACTGTAAAGTTATAAATTTTTAAATCAATCATCTTATTTCATAAATTTCTGAGGAAAATCTAATAGGTTGAGTGTTACAACTAATGGTAACTATTCTACTGATAAGTAATATTTTATTTATTGAAATTCGATAAACAGTACTAGAATTTCAATTCCATTGAATTATTTTGCTTATTTTATTGATAAAAAACTCCAAGCAGTTTGTTTTTCAATAAAAAATGGTATCTTTTATAAAAAAAAATGTCATCGATGCTGAAAAACTTTCAGTCATTATTTGCCAAAAAATAACTACAAGTGGAAAAATAAAACTTGTAGAATGAAATATATAATTCCATAGTTTATATATAATGACATAGATTTTATAATGACTGATATCTGTGATTTCTCAGATTTTGTATTTATAAATGGAGGTATAAAATATAGATTTCTTAAAAAAAATCATAGAAAAAGTAAAAAATATACGTTAGTATCAAGAATTTTAATTGTTAAGATATTTTTTTTAGATTATTAGTGCTTTGATCAGTTATATAGAGAAGAATAAGTTTTGTATTATCCACATACATAGAATCCCATAATAAGTTTTGTTTCAGAATAATTAAAACTATTTTAAATTAATACTTTCATGTTTTATTTTGTTTGATTATATTGCATATGTAATTTCATTTCTCTTCTCAAATGACTTAAAATTTAGAACTGAAATAGAAATTTTTTAAAATTAGAATAGATACCTCATAAATTCCTGTAATTGGGAAGTATTTTCAATAAAAAGCTTTTAAGTATAGAGTTAAGAAAATATGAATATTAACATATTCTATTTTAGTTTGATAATTAAAATAAATGTTCTATACAAATTGATACTAAATTTTAACTGATTTTTAATATTTTTCTTGATAACAATACTGAAGAAATCTAATAGCTTAAAAAATACATCACATATCAGCAGACTGTGTGTGTTTAAAGTTATTGGTTTAGAATTGGTATAATTGTTACTTTGAAATTTCGAAATGTTTATTTTCGTTTAGATGGTGTAAAAATGAATGCTGCTTTGGCTCATTCTACTGATGTAATACTAATACCCTGTACTAAAAATTATTTACGCCATGCATACATTACATTTCTGAATGAAAGGAAAAAAATGTATTATAAAATGTTATATTCATATGATGTTTTGAATTCAATTTAAAATGCACATTCTATTACTATAATTAAATACTACGACCAAAGTACTTGTTTGGATTCTGAGAAAAAACCAGTGGAGAAAATCTGTTGGCAAAAGAGTTAATAAAATTTGTTAGCTTAGAAATCCGACACGTTGGACGTTTGTTCCTGGATCCCAAACCCCATCTGACTTACCTTAGTGATGGGCCAGAAATTTTGTAGCCCTTAACTTCACCTATATTCCTTCAAGAAGTAACAAAAGTAGGATTGCCAGATGCTGATTTTGTTGACAGTGAAAAACTTAAAAACTTCGTCATAATTATTGTCAACAATTACTAGAACAACTGCGGAGTTGTTTACGCCGTAAACATTTGGAACAATTAGTACAAAAACTTAATTAAAAAAATTACTTATTTCAGGTATGTGACATAGCGGTAGTAATCTAATGTATATTAATTTGCCAATAGCCAAAATAAAAAATATTTCCAAGTTGGGAGGGTAGTGTTGGTGTAGTTGAACTAAAAAATTGTCATGGCTCTTTAATTCGTCTCATTCTAAATTTATACCCTTTAGAGGTGATAAATGGTAATGATTTGTTGTTAAAAGATCTAACAGCAGAAGAGTTCTAAATGTTCTAGGGAGAATAGATCTGTAACCAGGTTTCTTTTCATGAACATTTTTCAAAAACTAAAGGGCAGTCTTAACATCTAAATAGAAAAATGTTTGTATAAGTATTTTGTGTCATGCTTTATATTCATTGTAGTTATTATAATCATATATTGATCATCATTTAATTTTGTTTAATTTTATCTCCGCCAAAATTAAGGTGATAGGATGTTGTATTTTCATTAATATTACATTTGATGTTTTAATAGCAAACATATGTAATAAATGGCACCACTATTCAGTGATGCATTCTTAGAAATGAATTGTAATAAAACTGTTTATGTTTCGAATCAGGTTTGTGAGATCAGTAAAACAATGTTATATAGAGATGTAAGAATGACGAGAAATATTTGCAATGGAAAGTCATAATTTTTATGTGTATATATGTATATGTTCGTGTTATCACTAAAATGAAATGTTAAAAATTTTCATGGATTATGAATTATTTTAAAATTTCAGCTTTCAGTGGAGACAGTATTGGTATTCAATAAAAGGTATTTTTTTTTTATGTTTACCTAAATTTATTACATAGCTTGGTGAAAGTTAAAATATGGAAGAACATTTTGATCTGGTATAGACAAGGTTAAAAATTCATTTCGTAGTGTTAAATTTAAATTTGATTTGCTGATTGAACAAAAAAGCTGAGAAATAGCCCCAAACAAATGATGAATGAGTTAGAGCTGAATTTATAAGATAAGTACAAATTTATTTTACTCGATCAGACTTGGAAAGTTACTTAGTTAAGAATTTTTTATTTATCATAATTTAGATTTATGTAACTCCTTGTTAGGGATAAGTTCCTAAGCTATTTATTATATTTTTAATAAAGAAAAGGTGGCAAAATCATTTGAGTTTTTCTGAAATGTTTTATTCGTCATATATGTATAAATGTTTTATTCGTCAAACGTTCTAGTTCTGCGACTTGTTGGTTAATTATTTTCAATATTCTTCGACTCCACTTGAGACCTTTCCTAAATGCTCTTCCAAGTGCAATTTTTCAGCAGGATAATGTTCTTCCGCATACAACTGTAGTTGCTCACAATTTTCTACGTCATGTTCACTCTCTTCCATGAGCGGCCCAATTCCCGGGCTTGTCCCCGATAGACATGTGTGGGACCAGCTGATGCCGCCGTGTCACTCTGTACATGATTTGGAGGAGACTGTTGACGATTTGTGGCTACATCTGTCTCAGGACAGCAAAACCCGATGCCGGACCTTGTTGTGCAGCAGGAGGCCGTCTGACGCGCTGCTGAGTTGCACTGCATTTGTTTAATTGTCTTGAATTCAGGATCAAGTGAATCTCAAATATGTATCATTATGTATATTAAATTTCATTTCTATCTTTTTCATCTTTCTTGGTGCTGCAGTTTCACTTTTTCTGAGTATATATATATTAGTTTGGGGAAAAAGTAATCCATTATTTTTTCGGTAGACGTCTGTAGTGATCGATATCTCGTAAAGTATCTATCAAACAATTTCAGATTTATGCTCGTTGGAAAGGTGACATTTGACACTAAAATATCCTCTTGCGGTTTTTTATTTCATTAATTCAGTTACGAGTACAAGGTTTTAAAAATGGAAGACATCAAACAGAAAATTCGATACATTTTCGTTTTTCTCTTGTAACGGCGAAAGAGATAGCCGGGTGGCTAAAATTGTGAAAGGTGTTTATCGTCCTATATAAGACTGTAACAACCAGTTACGTACAATTTTTGTTTCGTCGATTCCGTTCGGGTATTTTTGATGTTAGAGATGCACCTCGCATGTGGATACAGCATCGTCGAAAATGTCTATAAAATATCAAAAATGATCGAAGTTAACCGCGTGTCAGCAGTCGTAACGCGCAAGACCAAGAAATCTATATATATATATATATATATATATATATATATATATACTTATCTTCATTTGAACTAGCTTTTAATTTAACTACTGGATATTAAAATTGCTACACCAGGAAAAAATGCTGATAACAAAATTATATTTATTGGACAAATATATTATACTAGAAATGACAAGTGATTAAATTTTCAAAAAATTTGGCTTGATAGATCCTGAGAAATCAGTACCCAAAACAACCACCTCTGGTAGTAATAACAGCAGTTATACGCCTGGGCATTGAGTCAAACAGAAATTGGATTGCATGTATAGGCACAGATGCCCATGCAGCTTCAACACGATGCCACAGTTCATCAACCAAAGTGACTGGCGTTTGGTGACGAGCCAGTCGCTCGGTAACCATTGACCAGATGTTTTCTTTTGGTGAAAGATCTGGAGAACGTGCTGGCCAGGGCAACAGCCGAACATGTTCCGTATCAAGGAAGATTCGTACGATACCGGCAACATGCAGTCGGGCATTATCCTGTTGAAACGTAGGGTTTTGCAGGGCTCGAATAAAGGGTAGAGCCACGGGTCATGACGCACCAGAAATGTAACGTGCACTGTTCAAAGCACCGTCAATGCGAACAAGAGGTGACCGAGACGTGTATCCAATGGCACCCCATACCATCACGCCAGGTGATTGGCCAGTATGACGATGACGAATGCACACTGCCAGTGTGCGTTCACCACGATGCCGCCAAATACGGATGCGACCATCATGATGCTGTGCACAGAACCTGGATTCTATCTGAAAAGATGACGACTCGCCATTCGTGCGCCCAGGATCGTCGTTGATCACACCATTGAAGGCGCTCTTGTCTATGACGCAGCGTCAAGGGAAGCCGCAGCCATGGTCTCCGAGCTGAGAGTCCATGCTGCTGCAAACGTCGTCGAACTGTTCGTGCAGACACTTGTTGTCTTCCAAACGACCCCGTTTCTTGACTCACGGCTCGTGACGTGATTGCACGATCCATTACGGCCATGCGGATAATATGCCTGTCTTTTTAACTGCTAATGATAGGTGGCCGTTGAGATCCCGCATGGCGTTCCGTATTACCGTCCTGAACCCATCGATTCCATATTCTGCTAACAGTCATTGGATCTCGACCGACGCGAGCAGCAATACTGCGATAAGATAAACCGCAATCCCGGTATGCTACAATTCGACCTTTATCAAAGTCAGAAACGTGCTGGTACGCATTTCTCCTTCTTACACGAGGCATCACAACAACTTTTCACCAGGCAACAACGTTCAAATGCAATTTGTGTATGAGGAACCTTCTGAACAATTTCCTCATTTAAAGACAATATAGGTGTCGCTACTGGCGCCTGCTTTGTCTGAATGCACTGAAAAGCTAATCATTTGCATATCAAAGCACCTTCTTACTTTCGAATAAATTTCACGTCTGTAGCATGTCGCCTTCTTGGTGTAGCAATTTTAATGGCCAGTAGTGTATTTTACGTTGATTGGGGAGGAATCTTAATATTTAAATAAATACATAAACTATGCATTTTCGCTTTTAAAATTCATTTTATTTTATGTTTGACTTGTATGATGTAGTAGTGAAATATAAATAATTTACATTAAATGAGTTATTAAAATTATTAAGGCAAGAGTTCCTATGTATTATCCATATTGGCTATTAAAAGAATTGTTTTGCTTGTTATTGTGAAATTGTTATTTAATGCAAAGTTATTTAAATCATTTTTTCAGTATACAAATATAACCAAGCCAAGATTACAAACAAGAATGAGAGAACATTGCAAACAAATATTACTGAGACATTAACTTAGCCGAATAAATATACTAAATTTAAAGTCTACTGAATACACAATTACATTAAAGAAACTTATTTCTTAAATATAAGAATATTTAAATGAAAAATATCTTTAAAGGTACATTTTGATTTTATTAACACTAAACATACCGGGGATTTTTTTTTTATTCGGCAAAATTAATGGGAAAATGGGTCAAATGACCCCTTTCGGTAGTTTTAGTGTTAAAAATGTTTTTGATATTAATGATTGTTGTCGATTAAAACATGTAAAAACAGGTTTCTTAGCACTTACAAATACATTAAAATTTTGAATGAAGAAATTTTGATTTCATTTAACTAGAAAAATAAAAGTATTTGAATTATCAAATTTTTAAGATTCGAAAATTCCCCCCCCCATTTGCACTCTTATCTGCAAGCCGATTTCGACTTTTCTTCTAACCGACATTTGTGCGTTTTCTGTAAAACTAGTTAAAAGCCATTTCATACGTTTATAAAGTCTAATTAAACTAATTTTTTTAATATGCTTTTTTATTTTTCCATCAAAGCATTTTTAATAAACTCATTGACGATTTATCTGTGAAATTAAAGACAAAATATAAATAAGAATTTGAATAACAATTCTTAATAATATAGCATAAATAACACAACATAAATAACAAATAAGAATAAATAAAAACAATCAAAAATTAAATGTTCTTAATTTGTAGATAAGAAATTTATGTATTATATAATTTTAATTTAAAATATATATTAATATTTTGTATTTATAAAATGTTAATATAAGAAAAGGTCCAGTAAATTTTCATCTTCAAATGGAATTGTGGGGATCTAGGTCAGATAAAAACTTAATACGATCTTGCGAACAAGGGATTACTAATTTAACCAGAATTAGAAAAATTTTAATTGACTACTGCAATACTTTTAATTAAATATTAAAATATTAGTTTATAACTTATTATTAATTTATTTTAAAAGAAAAAGACATAATAAATACCGCATTTGGGGTTGCATTTTGAAAAAATATGTGTTTTGTAGAATCACCTAATACTTTGAGGGACTTGTATATATTTTAAGAGAAATCAGATTTTTTGTAAACAATGTATATCAAATTACTTTTTTACTGATATTTGTTTCGAAATAAACTTTTTTGTGTTTAAATTTGTTCTGAATGTTTATTTAAATAGAAAATCGTGTTAATAAGTTGATTTTTTGGTTTACCATTTAAAAATATTTTAAATATGTGGCCTATTGTTCGTTGAGCACTTTCCATGGTTTAATATTTATGAATTTAGGGTGCAGTGCAATAATAAACGCATTTTTAAAACGTTTATGAAGCACTGCTTCTTGAATGTGTCTACGACAATTTCCACTTTTTAATTAAGTTTACCTTTTTTTATCTTTGTACTTTTTAACTGAAGAATTTTAGTTAGTTTTATTAATGCATTTCAAGAAAAATGCATTAGTTAAATGCAATTAATATTTAAATTTATGCATAATAAAGACAGTTTTTACTTATTCAAATATATCTTAATTTTAGTAAACAGAAGTTAGATAAAATGGATAAACTTCGTTTTTAACTTTTAAAATAACAAAAATATACAAAATTATAAGCTTAGGAATACCTGGTTTATAATTGTCAAAATTCTAGGAATATTCATTTGCTTAAAAGTTACATAGTCCTATTGAAGAAAAACGCATTAATTCAAAACTACTTTACTAATAAGCCATACCACAAAAGACTTTTTTGAATAATTAATTTATCATCAAATGAATAAGAATGCTATTCCTACATTCGATGATAAATCCCTCATTCAAATTACATTCACAGGAGCAGCTTTGAAAGCACTTTCCCAAAAACAATATATATAGGTTCAATCTTGGCCGAGATAAGTCCAATATTTAGTACCAAATTTATACCTATCTTAGGAATGCTAAAATAAGAGTTATACTGAATTAGCAAAATAGCGTGCCCAAATATTGGCCAAGATAACCCCAATAATGCATCAACAATGGGTGCCTATACTGAGGATGCCAAGATAAGCCAATATTGGACTAATAGTGGGTGCCTAATTTCCCAAAATATGCCATGATAAGCCATTGTTCTTATAGTGGGTGACCTATTATCCCAAT
This sequence comes from Latrodectus geometricus, assembly GCA_026290005.1. Taxonomy (NCBI): domain Eukaryota; kingdom Metazoa; phylum Arthropoda; class Arachnida; order Araneae; family Theridiidae; genus Latrodectus; species Latrodectus geometricus. Next base: position 946,756 of record JAPDSC010073189.1, on the reverse strand, counting down.
CTCGGGCTCACATAGATAAGAGCAATCAATATATGGAACTAATATTGTGTATTTGTACCAAAATATAGTATAGCCAGTTAAATCCAATATAGTTATCTATATTTATGCTTCTTTTTTGCTTAAAATTTATTTATTGATTTACTAATTACGATGAAATTATGTTCATTATTAGAATTACTTTTTAAAATTCCTGAAGTAAATGGTTATTAAAGGATGACCATTCTTGTGTGTATCAGATATCTTCAAAATCCACTTTATTGTTAGTTTGTTTCAAATACTATAGATAACAAAGAATTTGATTAACATAATATATATATATATATATATATATATATATATATATATATATATATATATATATATATATATATATATACTTTTCATTTAATTGCGATTATGCATTTCTTATTGTAAAAAAGTTGATTAAAACTCAACTACTTATTGATAAATTAACTTTCTCTGACATTAATAAAACTGATATTTTTTAGCTTGTTTTTATATTATTGGTCACTTTTTTCAATTATTTGTTACAATTTATTATTTATTAAGAACTATTATGTTTAATGAGATAAAAAAAACTTTCACTTTATTCCATACATTAATTCTATGAGGCTGCTCCAAACTCATGCTTTTTTATACATGCATTAATTTATTTCCATATAATTTTCATCATAAAATTCTTCAAAGAGTATACTTGTTTATGTATGATTGAGTTTCACTGTACTTTACAAGCATAAAAAGTTTTAAACAAGTATTCGAAGTAGGGCAAATAGATTTGTATCTCGCTGAATATTTGAGGTGAAGTCAAAGACTTTTGATGCTAATATAAAAGCAAGTGCATATCTATGGAAACTAAATGCTATATGCAAATAGTTGTAACTTGGTGATAATCATAGCATCCTTTTTATTGTAAAAGCATGGAAACGAAGTACCTTTTTATTTTTATAATAGCCCTGTAGTCATCAATTTTTAATGTATTATTAAGTGATGCACTTTGTCCCCACAAAAGTTTCATAGTTATATTTTAATAAAATAATCAAGTGAAATGTAATCATTGAAATCAGTAAATTTATTGAATAACTTAATAGTAATTTCTTACTTGAATAGCAAGTGCGAAATTCATTATTGGTAAATGAGATTAAAAAGCATTTCATAAGGGCAAAATAATTGAAATCAAAATTTATGAAGGTTGTATAGGTGAAGACTCATAAAACCAGATGTTATTTACACCTGAATATTGCTCATGTATGTAATTCTGTGCCCTACTTATTTAAAAGATAGCATAAAAATTATATTTTTCATGACTTTTATCAAATAAATAGCACACATATACTTATACTCTTAAATATTTTAGTGGAAATCAGCCTTCACATGTCTGGCAAAAATACAATGCCTTTAAGGCTTAAAAAATTCTTCAAATATCATTACCAAGTATAATGCTTTTATTTAAGTCTTATTGGAAATATTGTATTTCACCGGTCAAAAAATTCTTTAAAATTTGTTATATCCTTTAGAATCCTTGTGTGTCAGAACAAATAAAACTTATCTCATTTAGGACTTGAATCTGAGGAAACTGCAAAAGAATCAAATGAACTCTGCATATTGTACACACAGCTGCAGTCTTCAAAGTTGAAATTTTATTATTTTAAAGGATTCTTTTTAAAAACGAAATTGCATTGAATATTTAATGGTGTATGATCATCGAATCAAGTTCTTTCTGTACATTCGAGACAAGCCATTCCGAGAGGACAGAAGGATTACTTTATGAATTGTGCATGATATTCAGATTACGAAATATTTAACATACATGAAAGCATAACATTTATTATCTTAATTAACAATTTAATGTCTCACACCATTGTATCAGAAAACAGCAGATAAATCAAACTTCATATTTATGAACAGAATCAATGTTTAAACTCTTAATGTGCGCAGTTCTTGTACGAGCTAAACTATTAAATATTTTCTCCATTCTTCTTAGATTGAGCACTTTTCTAAGTATAGAAAAATAAGATATATATTCAGCATATTATATACATTTTAAATCACCTGTAAAAAAAGTACAATTTTTACAAAGAGGGAAATACTTTAATTATATATTTGAAATAATATGGATGATGATATTTTTACATGTAATTGATACTGTGAAATTGAGAAATTTTCAAGTAAAGTATTTTCATATGAATATATATCATTTCATTATTAGTTTCTGTTAAACATCAACCACAAAATAAAACCAATAAACAATTGTGAGAACTCCGAAACTAAGTGGGAAAAGAACTCTTGAAACTCTGTCAATTTTCGCCGCACATCTCTTTCGTCTTTGCACCCTTTGTGACATCCTGTTGGATTTGCGTTCCATATTCAGTGTACTTGCATTATTCTGAAAGAAAATTATATCAGTTATATTTAATGTTCAGAGAAAATATATTACATCTGTTTACAAAATAAAAACATTTTTTCTGCCTTATTTCAGAAGTGTTATATTAAAAATATTTTTGGGATGCTGTCGTTATATTTTTTGTTCACTCCTGAGCATTGCGCTGATGAATAATAAAAAAAAAAGGTTTATTGATCCTAATGTACCTCTACTCTAAGGTCTTCGAACTTCTTCCTGAAGAGTCTGTGCTTGAGCTTGATGGCAAGGCAGTCCTCCAGGATCGCATTTACCATGGCGAACTCCATGAGCGACAGGAAGACGAACACCGTGCACGCGGCCATGAAGACGTCGATGGCCTTGATATAGGAGACGGGCGGCAGGGAGTCCAGGCTCTTCGCGTGCTGCGTCGAGAGAGTCAGCAGGCTCGTCACCCCCAGGGTCACGCGGGCGGGCACTGCTTCGGGTCTGATCCAGAAGGAAACCCAGGACATGATGACGATAAGGCACGTGGGGATGTATGTGTGGAACATGTAGTAGCCCAGCCGTCGCTTCAAGGTGAAAGTGACTTGGAGACAGGTGAAATTACCTGTAATCATATTTTCAATAAGGTTCAAACATTAGAATAGGGATCGAAATATTAATTCATATTTTAAAAAGAATGATTCTAGAAACATGTGTGGCTGAACATTAAGAAGAACATTACTATTGCTTAGAATGAACCAATTTATGCGGATTAGGGTTGCTGATTTATTTCCAATGCATGTCATTAAAAATTTGAGGAAAATTGCGCCACTATGATCGTAATATTAACTTTTACCAGTTTTGCATTAATTCACCTCATTTTATAAAGAATGCATTTATCACAATTCTCCAGCATCTTATTGAAAATTAAAAACTATTAAATCGTGCATCACATTCCAGATTAAATCGCAGACCATAGTTTATCAAATTTAATAACTTGTAAAGTTTGTAAATTTTCCCAAACCAATGATATAATCATCACTGTTTTCCACTCACTATTGAGTCCTTTTATTAAATAATCCAGTTTTCCCTAATTGTAAGTATTCAAGACTTTTGTCAAAGATAAAATGCTTGTTTATATGACTTATTATATACTATTATTGTACAAGACTTAAAACAATTGTTTATATGAATTTAGTTAGAAAAAATTTCTCCTTTTATAGGGTGGGAAATGTGAAAATTCCGACTATCATGAGGGTTTTATAAGGATCTGATTAAGTCATTCGGGGAGGAAGGGAGTCTCAGTTGTTTAGTTTACCTGTAGAGTAGACTTGTGTGCAGTCTTTCCTTTCTGTTTTTATGAGATCCAACTGGGGCAGCTCTATCTCCTGGTTCACTTCTAGAGGAACTTCTTCTGCCCAGTCAAATACTAAATCATCAGTTGTGTGTGATACTGGAAATATACAAGAATAAAATTCACAAGGAAACCTGTTTAAATATTTTATTTAAATAACATGTTCAGGGTAAGACATTAAAAAGGGTCAAAACATCCCTTGAGACAAGGCTGTGTGACTCGGGAAGCAAACAATACTTGGAAATTACAATTATTGCTTTTTACTCAAATTCCAGCCGACTCCATGACTGTGGAGAACGGAATTCAAATATATCAAGTAATTATGTCAAATGGCATGATTTTATCTAATCGAGATTGAACACTAAATGACAATCACTGTTGAACAATGGGAGACAGATGTTGCGTTTCTATTTTTTGTTTGCTGAGGACGGTGCTAGAAAATTTTCCGAGCTTCTGTCTTTACGACACATGAATTTTTATGAGTTCAAGCTTAAATTTAATGGATGTATATTATGTATTTTTGTTAGTAAAAGCTATTCTTAGAAGTTTACCAAAGGGAAAAATTCACATTATGAAATCTGAAGTACCAAAACAAACATGAAGCTATTGTAATAGCTTCCGTGAAAATAAATTTGTTATCAAAGCTTTATCCTTCTATATTTAGGATAAAGCTTTGATAACAAATTTATTTTCACGGAATCACTCATTTATTATCCTTTTATTAAGGCATATTTAGTTAAGCAATTTTAAAACATTCGTCGATAAAATGTGATTTATAATAAGAAAATATACATTTGAGAGGGTATCGATAATGAAGATAATAAAGGTTTCTATTGACATTTAATCAAAACTTTCTAATGAAATCGGAACATAGTCCTGAAGACAAAACTTTTTAAATGTAATATGAAAACCAAAAGAAAATATGCTGTAATAGTAATGCTAGTTTTGTGGAAATAGAGCATACACGACATTTTCTTATCCAGCAAAATTAAAATTCTAATGTTTGAAGTGATGGTAAATACAACATTTTATGTCCAATAAAAACAAACGTCCACTCACTCTACTGCAAACGTGGAAGTCTTAAAAAGCCTTGATAGTGAATAAAAATAAATCGCAAGATCTGACGACATTGGATTTTCTAACAAAAAATATTGAGTAATGCTGGAAAATTGGAATGAGATGTAACTGAATTGTTTGAAAACTTCAATAGGCAATCTACAAAAAAAATTAGGAGAACACTTGGAAAAGCACACCTCTGGAAAAGAAGCAAATGTTAGTTCCATGCTATACAGATTTCTAAGTGCATAACAAAGGAAAATCTCACCATGGCCTAATAGTAGAATTTTATATTAAAAAGTAAAAGTATCCCAATAATTGTTGAATAATGGACGAATGCTGTTTCGTTTCTGTCAGAGTAGGAAGTTGGAAATTTTCCATTTTGAAAAACGTGAATTCACGCTCTCGTCGAGGAAAGTACTTTTGAAAGGCAAACAACGCTGCAAGCTATTAACTGTTTCACAGATTTTCAGATAAATTATTCAAGCAATTTTATGAGTAAAACATAATAATTTCGAGCAAATTAACAGCAATTTAATAAAATTGTTTGAATTTTGACTTTGAAATTTTTCTACCGAAGTTTCCTTTGAGTGCTCTTAGTTTTACTCGGTAATTTTAGAGGATTGGTTTTCAAAGTGCTCATAACTTGGAAAGAAAAATAGTTAACATGACTTGCTTTATTTACAAAGTTGGTTAGTTGGGTTTTGTGGAGCAAGGTCCAAAAAGAACAAGCTGCGCTAATTACTCTCAAAGAGAAAACAGTTGATTTATTTAAGAATTTTATTTAAACCTTTCTACAAAGAGAGTTTTTGAAAGAAATTTTTAAGTGCTGTTTTAGTATACTGTATTGTATTCTCCTGAACAATTTCAAATGCATTGCTTCTGCATCCAAATAATTCAAATAAATAAATTATATCTCATGTTATAAAATTCTACAGTTAAATGAGTTTACGGGTAAATTTATATGGAAGAAATCAATATAAAATAATTGAATTATGGACCCATTTGGAAATTGAATCAGCGAACAAATATTGCTTACACTTTTACACATTGATTACGATTTTACTGGCACTTTTGAATTCGGATCTTTACTTTTTTTTTTAAAACGAAGTACTATCAGAAGAAATTTCTTTACATTTATTCATTACTAAAATCCTTTACACATGAATCAGAAGTAAAAAATATAGGAAAAGATACTTACAGCTTTCCATCTCCAAGGAACAGTGCTGAGTATCATGTGGATATGTAACGAAGTTCATGGCGCAAGATAATACTAGAGTTAATCTGGTTAGTATAAAAGCAATGATAAAAGAATAAGATTTCAGATAGATTGAAAGACAGTAAACACTTTGCACTTATAAATGAATTATGTTAATACACTGAAGAGCAATTGGACTAGGGATAAGGGTACTTATGCAAATTGTGAGCAATGCAGGGAGATTTTCAGTTTGACAAGATAAAAGCCCACGCATCAGTCATAGTTAAAAGCAAAATGAGTAAGCTAGTGGGCTATTTGATGATGATTGAATCCTAAAAGCCTGATGACTTGGTCTGTTTCGAAAGTTTTGCAAATACTCAGATTTTCACACATCATTGTATAAGGGGCATGAGTAGATTACGAGGAAACAATTCCTGCCAGAGGTTAGTTGCCATGGGTAGCAATGTGTATGTTCATCGGCATACTTCCCTGCACCAGAGATAGATTAGGCCAGTTAGGAGACACCAGTGTCTGGATGACCGAATTCACATAACAATAGGTTGATGGATCCCTGTGGAATTAAATTATCTTCGATTGAAGATGATGGTGGTGCTAAGCAACATTTAAGTACCCTCTTTCCAATAGAATTCCATGAGTCATCGTCCTACGAGGAAATCCCTAATGTAGTTGCTTTTCAGTGACTGTTTTGAATATTATCAAGCATTATAAAATACTTTATAAAAATATAAGAATATAAAATAATATTTTAAACTTAATTTTGTTTTTGAAAGTTTGAGTAATATATGAATTTTTGAAATACAAGTGTAAAGATAATTTATCAAATGTACAAAACAAAAACTATGCCCGTACAGAATCATTCAGTCCAAGATTTTAAATATGAGGCACCCGTCACATTCTGATCTAAAAACACACATTCATAAATTCACTAATATCCCGATCTATGCTCTTTATTATAACAAAAATTAAGAAGGAGAATACTTACAAAGTTTAATTTCACTGTCCCCACCCAACTACATCCATTTCGGATAAAAAAATTGTTGCATTCTATAATTGTTTTTCACGTGGAAGCATGAGATCTCCTCTTGATGTCTTAAAGGAACAGTTGGATACAAGGTTATACTATTTTATGAGGAGAACTAAGATTTCTAACACAATGAATATAAAAACCTGTTCGTGCTATTTCATTCCTTGCTTTGGGTTTTATATTTGCTTGATGCTCACATGTCATTCTTCATAATTTCAAGAAATGAATCTTTGGTGGCACTTGAACGAAAACATGGCCCCAAGTGCAATCAGATCTGTTCTGGGAAACAATAGGATATTGCTTAAACTAAGTTTCAGCAGATCGATCATCCCTTGCTTTAGGAATTGATATCAAAATGAACATAGTATTATGAAGACCTTGTAGGGGATTTTATATAGTTACAACCTCCCGAAAGGACCATTATCTGTATCTGGAAGCTCAGTGTTATCAGATGATTTCAAACTCGGTAGATATCAGAAATAGTGGATGGCTTTAAGTAAAGATGGCTTTCGTGAAAAGAGTCTCGACTATAACTCTTTTCATGAAAGTCATCTTTATTTTAAATTCCGATAATTTCATTTATTAATCATATTAAATCACAGAAGACTTGGATGCCCAAACACATCCATTGGACACCAGAACAACGGAGCAATGTATTGTTTACTAATGGGTTCTTTTAAAGCAAAGATTCCTGATGGATAGATATATCTGAAGACGTCAAGTTTAAAATATCACTGAGAACCAACGAGATTATTTCCCGCAGGAACTCAATAGGTTGATTACATTTGTTCTCTTGTCAGAGAAAACAGTTTCTTTTCAAAGTGTAATTTCTCGAATTAATGTTGTGAAATCATACGAAGAACATGAAACCATTTTTAATGGAATGGCCATGTAAATCCCCTAAGCCGCACAATGACCTGACGATATCCTCTTCAAGAATGAGCTCGCCGAGTACCTAAGAAGACTTGCTTGAAATGCATCTTCAGTAGACTGATGAATATTTTTACCAGAGTTAAGGACGTTAATATTTAGGTATCTCAATTGAAAAATTATTTTCCTTTGCTATTTTACCCTTTTTTTTTGTTCAACCTATGAAATTCTCACTGTATTCTAAGAAATTGCTTTCATTTTTCTATTTTTTATGGTAGCTTATTATTTTTATAGAATCTTTAATTATAAATATGTTATCATAATGAACAAGATTATATCAAAATAATGTAAATTACAAAATGTTTTGTCAAATGCACAAGTGCAAAATGGATGTAAAGCACCAGTTATTTTTGCTAGGATTGAATACGGTTTTGGAAACCCCTACATAAGTGTATTCATTTTGCAATATTTACATTATATACATGCATAATGTACTATATGAATGTGATGTTCATGAGCAAGGCACGTGAGTGTGATCACTTTTCAATTTTGTTTTGAAGAACCAGATAAGTTTATGTAAAATAACATATATAAAGAAAGCCATATATTTAAATAAAAATAAATCCATAACAGCTCTTACAGTGAAATATAATTTCTCCAACATTTTAATAGCAATAGAGCTTACTAAAAGTTATTGCTATTTCGAATTGTTAATATGTTAAGTACGATTTAGTTATTTTATTGCAATAATTTTCCTATTTTCAAGAATAAATAACTTAAATAAACTATCAATTATATTTTTGTGCTTAGTATACTTAGGTAAAGATAAAATTTTAACTTAATTTATCTGTCTTACTTAACCATGTAGAGTATCGTCTTGTCTCTGTGAAGCCACACATAGTGGTTGGGGATAGTCATTGTCTGAAAAGTGACGGCTTTTGCATTTTTGAAAAAAGAGTCCGGCTTCCAAATGTGGTGCAGCCACGTCACTTCCAGCAGTCTGTAGTCCGAGGTCATGTTTTCAGGCAATCTCAGACGATGGTCCTTCCACGACTGGGCAAAGAAAATATCGGCAGCGTAAGTCTGAAACAATTCATTGAACTGTCGCAAATCAAATCAAGTTAAGAGTTATCAAATCAAGTTCACGCATGAACATGCTAAGCAATTTTTAATACATTAAAAATTTGTTAAAAGGGTACAATTTTTAGAAAACTAATTAGGTTTCGTATTTTCTTGCTCAAAATTGAATGCATCTACATCTTGCAATTTTTTCTTTGTTTTAATGAGTTTGCAAATATTATAAATTATTAAAAATGTAATTCCAAGAAAGGTTATATTTTGTAGTAAAGAAACTGGAAAAAGTCAAATTCATATTTTGTTGAAGAAAATATTTATTCAAATAAAATTTAAGATTAATTTTAAATTAAATATAAAAAATATTTGAAATTTGCTGAAATTACTATAAAAAATATGAATTTAAGAAATCTTTGGACTGTGCAGATTTACAAAATACAAGTCTAAACTCTTCATATTTTAGTGAAAGAATGAGATTTACATGAACTGTGAAGCTCATAAAGGTAAATAAATTCACAACATAAGTTCTATAAAATATTACACGATATTACATTATTTTACATTAAATTGTTTTAAACCTTTAGAGTTTAACATCTATATAAATGTACATATTAAAACACATAAAAGTTATAAATAACCATAATTAGATCTATATTAACACGCGATCAAAACCGAAAGGTAACATGAAATATATTTAATAAGAATTGGATTTGATTTTCACTTCCAAAAGATCATCGGATTGGTCGAAAATCAAGAAATCTTTGATGATATTGAGTTCTTGAATATATCCTTAGATAAAACAAATAGTAAAAGCAATGACGCTGTATAAAAATACACTGTAAAAGATATCTGTCATACATTTTTTACAATGAAAATCTGCTTGCTCAAAAAACAGATTTTTATTATTTTTATCTCCGATAACTAAGAATTCAGACCTGCGTGGCCAACTTTTTTTTACAGCAGTAATAATGAAATGAATGAGAAATATTTTTAAGAGTCGTTTAACGTTTACATGTTTTAATAATACATTCTGTGTATAAGAAACAAGCTATCGATTTTTGTGGGTGAGTTAATTATTTCTCTTGAATTTGTTATTATTTGTTTTATGTAGAAACCGTTTAATAAAATTTGTGCACGATTCTCTGAAAATCGAAATTGTTTCATATAAATTTATTTACCTTGCAATAGTTTGCTACTTTTTAGTCGTATGTTTATAGCATATTTATTTTTCCGTATTTTTGTAGCTATTTCTAATTAGTAGGATAACTCATAATTTCTAATTTAATATGTGAGGTTTTCCATGGAATTTAATAAACTTTACATAATATTTTTTACACGTGATTTATTTATTGTATAAGCAATATGTTAAACAGCTAAATGTATTCAACTTGACAAAAATTAGCCAAATTTGATTCTGTGATTCTATTACTCCGATTAGTCTGCAATGCTGAATTTCTTCATGAATGTTGTATTCTTGCTGATTCTCATAACAATTTAGATCACAATTGCAGAGAAACAATGTCATTCATAATGATCATACATTCCCAAATGTATCTTTGAGATAGAATTGAGCAAATTCTTTTCTCTTGATTGTAGTTTATTTAACAGCTTAAATTTAATATTAATGATTGTATATTAATGATTGGAAAGCACATTTTCATTATCAAACATAAGTCAAAAATTTACGATCACATTTTTATTACTATGTTTATCTCAATCTTTTTCTGTGAAGTTTAATTCATTTAATACGACTAACAAGCAATTTTTAAAAGCTTGTAATTTGGGCGAACTCATTTAAATGTTTTTTAGTAGATAATTTTGTAAAATACCGCAAATAGTAAATTATTGCCGCTCTAGAAATCTTCAGCCTTGCTAGGCGGCTTTCATATTCTGAGAGAGGGAACCCAAAAGAGTTTCTCTTTTCTTTTTCTTTTTGATCTTTTTGGTTGAATCCTAGTAATGAATGTAATGTCTACCACGCATGGCCAACACATGACAATATACAGCTGCTGATGGATCGCTTGACTTTGGGACAAGTAGAAGAGCAAACACATTTCTAAATGTCTCGGGAATGTGACATTCCACCTCACCTAAATAGGTCATCTCCAAATAAAGAGATATTTTGATGCAGGATCAAAAATGAATTTTTAAATTTTAATTGATAGTTATTAAATAAAGTTATTTAGTAAAGATATTTTGAAAAGATTTTTCAATATTTCTATATGCATTAAAAGAAAACCATTTACCAATCAAATGCTATCAATGATAAAAATGATAAAAATTTAAAAATTTTCTATATTAAAATTTACTTAATTGATAATGAAAAATATACTTTTAAAATAGTAATTTTCTTATCTATTTTAAACTTTTCACAACTCATTTCTTACGAAATAGGGGTATTATATATCTATTAATTTTCTACAAACAGTTTCGAACTAATATTTTTTCAAAATACTACAAGTTTGAAATCCCTACTCTATTTTATTCCATTCGTAGGTTCTTTACGAATCTCTGTGTGTGATAAAAGTATTTTAATTCCAGTCTAAATTGAAACATTCTGTATCCAATGTGTTTTAAAGTAATGTACATGTAAGTTGATGTAAAATTTTACTTATTGGAATAATTCTCATTCATAATTCTACAATGAATAACAGTAAGCAATATTTTACCATTGATTCTTCGTTGATGGAATCCAGTCCCATAACTGTAACATGATACCGTACTGTAGTCGGGTGACCTAGAAAGACATAATTTAGTGAATATTTAATGTCAATTAAACTGGAATTTCATTAAATTGGAATTTGATCATTTTACTATTGTAATTGTTTTTAAACTATAACTCAATGTGTTTGGTTCCTTAATACGCATTAACGTGAAAAGAAATCTTTTGATAGCATGTTTCCTCAGCACGTTTCGAAAGACCACAGGGCTGAAGGAAAACATCTTTTAAAAACATTAGTTAAGCAAATCTTGAGTAACAGACGAAGTTCAATTTGAAATATTGGAAATGAAATATTGGAAAATTTGATCATTTTATAGAGCGATCACTTTACAAGCAAGACACTTGTTTTCAATCAGCTGGAAGAAGAGAGAGGAAAACTTTTTGAAAGAAGCTAAGACAAGCTTAAGACAGTCCATGGCTATGGAGAATTTCTTCTGTTTGCATTATCTACCATAGTTCATATTGCAGGGTTCAACAGATGGATCAAGTCTTTAGATTGAAGATGCTTAAGACTTAGCAATTACAGTTCGTTATAATCAGCCATTGGCGAGAACAAGCAGTTTTTTATTTTATGCAAACATCAAAAAAGATAAATTAAGTAACATAAATAATTACTAATTACAGAGCTTGAAATAAATTTTCATTCCAAGCGAAACTAATAAATATATGTTAGCAATATCAAGCGTAAATAGTCAAAAATACAAAAACTTTGAATCCGCTATTGATCTTTCTCTTGTGCAGTTCTTGAATCCGCATAGCAAATTTTATAGTAAATTAAATTGATCTCTTTTTTGGTTGCCACAATACGAATCTTGAATGATTCAGAAGTCTTCAAATATGTAGCTCCTCTAACCAACTATATTCTTATTAACAAGGTTGGATAAGCAGTTTTTTTTCTTTCATCAGAAAAAGTTTTCTTGAATAGTTTTAAAATTTTGACCTTTAAATAGAATAGCTTCTACTTTCTTCATTGGTGTTATTTGAGAATTTTACACTCTTAAAAAAAGCCTATTATTCTTAAACACATAATCTTTTTCTTATTATACAAATAAAAGCTTATTTGTAATAAAATGTTTTGTGATGAAATCGACAATATATACTAACATCATTAGGAACTATTACGAGCTTTGAATTTATCGAATTATTATTTTATTTTCATCGAAAGAACATTTTTACGTTTTGCTGTTCCTTGAAGAAATAGGCCAGCCAGAAAAAACACTTTACAAAATAGATATTAGAAGTGCAAATTTATTATTGCACTTGCTTTAATTTACTTAAAATGTTTCTTATGGTAAATGATATTGACGAGTACATTGCAAACGGAGCAAAAGTATCACGTATCCCCTCTGTTTTCATAGTTTCCTTTTGAAGAACATACGAAAAATTACTTTATTAATCTCAATTTTTTGCCACTGGAAGAAATCAGTTCTGAAAAATCAGTGAATCGTGAATGATTGGGCAAAATTCCTGGTCACTATTTTTTTTTCTCTTTTACTGTCACCTATCATTTAACCAAATGATTAAATCTAAAATTCAAATGAGAATTTTTCCGCCATGTTTCTGATGCAGAACAAAAGCATTGCACATTAAATAAGAAAACAATGCAGACAAGTCAAAAAATTGCAGTAAAAATATTGTAATAAAAAAATTGCAATTTCCATGTACCCTAATAGTACTCGAATAAAATTTGGAAATGGTTAAGATCTCGACATCCAAATTTACACAACTCATTTATAATTTTTAGTAAACCCTTTTTAGTGTTTAACTGAAAAATAAGGATTCCATTCCGATTAAATTAGTTTTGATATAATTTAAGAAAAATCTCAATCATTTAGGAAAAAGTAAAAGAATGGAAATTCATTCCTTCTCAGTGAAATTCTAAGCGATGTTTCTATGAGTTATCATGATTCCAACAAAGTGAAAGATACTACTGATGTTGTCGATGCAGTGAAATTACGTTTTGTATTAATTTGTGGGTCCTTCTTTTTGTAGAGGAAGGCTGATAGTGTCTCTTGGAGTTAAACATTTCAATGCAGTTAATTTTTTATTCTTTACGGAATCTGATTATGTTATGCAATCCATAATACAAAAGTGATGTTAGCAGTTTATGTCTTCAAATGAATGACTTCTAGCAAATCCTATCTCGTAACTCCCCTCACTAAAACCACTGATGTATTGAAAACTTTTTTGATTGAGCGCGTTGGACTTTAAATTACTAAATTTAATCCAGTAATATTTCTAGAAACAAAGCAAATTTTGAAGAAAATTTATTTTTCACTGGTAATACATTTTATCTTAGTTTTAATATATAATGTAAGCAAAATATATTAGGAATTTTTATAAATGCTTATATGATAAAAACCTTAAAATATATTAATTTATGCCTATAATTAAAAGTGAATCCATTAATCAAGTAAATACTTTAAGCAATGACGAATACCATGCAAATTGTAAATAAATAGATTTGGTTCAGTATGTCACTCAGCCGTCACTTTTTGCACACGAAGGTTAACTTGTCCGACACCCAATGTGGGAGTCGAACCCATGATATGCTGAAACCGAAGATCAGACACCGGACCATTTCGTTACCAGATTGATTTTAACTGAACAAGTTGGTTGGGTTTTGCGGTGGATGGTCTAGAAAAGAAAAAATGCTCCTTCATGGTTTTAAGAAAATGTTTTTCCAAAATGTAAAAAGCCTCAAAATTCAATAAAAACTGAAAAATTTTGTAAGAGTTTGAAATGATGCATAAGTCTAACAGTATGCGTAAAATTGTATATAAATAAAAATATGAAGGCTTAAGGAACTTCACAAATTAAATAGAATGTATAATTTTCCCTGCCCTATACCATAATTTAAATATTTTTAATTTTTGAAATTCATTCATTTGTAAGTATATTTAAGCAATAACTATTAATAATTATTACGTTAATAATTATTAAAAAGACTTAGCAAATTAGCATTGACATTTTATTCCAAGCATCGCTCACCATTCATCTTTGGCGGCCTCATCTTGTCATAAGACTTGGAGTCAGCCGGCAGTATGTCGGTGAAATGCAGTGCCTTCTCATCATTTAATGCTGCGGCGTTCCTGAAACTAATAAGATCATCAATTTTAGGGGAGATGTACAAAATGCAGAATTGATTTTTGACGATCCAAATTTTGAAACTGTAATTGGTAGGGCAGAACTAGGGAGAAATCCCACCCTAACTGAAAACTTTTGTCTTTCTTGTAAGGAAGTACTTACTTAGTTAGCAACACCAGTACTAGCATATTTCGGAATTCGAGCAACTGCTCCATTTTCCTCACTGGATTCTGGACAAGGAATCCCTGCGAAAATAGTGCAAGAAATCTTTTTAGATAAATGTTACAGTTTAGCAGGTATACTTGATGTATATTTTATATAATTGTAAATATGAAAACATCCGTGAAAAAGCTTAAGATAAATTATAAAAACAATTCGGTTAGAAATAATATTTTTCATGAAGCTTTCAGAAATGAGAACATTTTATTTCTACTACTCTGATGCTAAAATAATTTCATGGCTTTGGAAAGGAAAAAGTCCCTTCCATCTGTATAATTAAGACCAGAGCTCTGCGAACCGGAACTGGGGAAAAAATAACTTTATTTGGATTCTATATTTCAATCATTTTGTTAATGAAGCCAATTTATCACTGGCTTCTAATTTAACATCAATCATATAATAATTATTACATGTACATTAAATCTCTATTTCTTGTTTTGATGTTCACAAATACTTTTCAGTTTGCTTGAAACTACTTGTAGAAAGCAGATTTATTTAGATTAAAAAAACAGTGATTTTAAAAGAAAAATATCAGCCTGAGTTAAACTATTCTCTCATTTAAGCAACAATAATCTAAAAATATTTGCTTAGATTGCTTAGATGAACCAGCTGCTCAACAGGAAGCATACAGAGTGGAAGGAATTCTGATGTACGCGTAATAAAACGTGTCTGATTTGTCAGGAGATGTAGAAAGGATATTAAGTGTCGGGATTAATTCATGAAGTGTAAGTACAATGATCAACTAGAAGTAAATAATCAAAGGAAAGAATAAATTAAAAATCACGTTGCAACCTCTATTCTTTTGTTTTGCGCACCACCGTTGTATTCCAATAATGTTAAAATCTTTATTGGAATGCAAAGATTTTAGTTTATTTTCATTGAAAAGTAATTTAGATCATTATTTTATAAATAAATATGGGCGGAATTAAAATTTTAGTTAACTTAATTATTATTTAACGGAAGCAGCTTGGAAATTACAAAGTGAAGAATTAAGCGAATTTTTCTGAAATTGGATCCATTGCAGACTAAAGTTACGAAATCTTACATTGCTGACATTTTATATAACCAATTATCTAACTGGGAAGCAGCATTAGTATATAATATTAAATTGGGGAAAATTCATTATTTTTACGTGAACTTTATGTAACTTCTTTTGGATTCACTTTGTAAAAAGGTTTAAAACAGCTTTCATGTAGAGTTTTAGGTCTTGCGCGTTACGACTGCTGACATGCGGTTAACTTCGATCATTTTTGATATTTTATAGACATTTTCGACGATGCTGTATCCACATGCGAGGTGCATCTCTAACATGGAAAATACCCGAACGGGATCGACGAAGCAATTGTACGTAACTGGTTGTTACATTATATAGGACGATAAACACCTTTCACAATTTTAGCCATCTGGGTATCTTTTTCGACGTTACAAGAGAAAAACGAAAATGTATCGAATTTTCTGTTTGTTGTCTTCCATTTTTAAAACCTTGTATTCGTAACTGAATGAATCAAACAAAAAACCGCAAGAGGATATTTTAGTGTCAAATGTCACCTTTCCAACGAGCATAAATCTGAAATTGTTTGATAGATATCTCACGAGATATCGATCACTACAGACGTCTACCAAAAAAATAATGGATTACTATTTCCCCAACCTAATATTTTAATAGGAAGAACCTCCAATAAAAAATCTTCCTTTGCACGTCACAAAAAGAACAGGGTATATAATATTTAAGAAATATTAGAAGCAATTTTTGGAAAAGTCCAAAATGAGAAGGTTGCACTCTTCGGCTGACGACTATTTAGAAACTTCTTTAAGAAATAAACAATTGGCTCATTGACATTAAATTCATTTTAAATAATTTTGACGAGACAAAAAAATTCTTTTTCAGATTTCAGGGAAGAAAATAAAGTTACCGATCTACACTTGAATAAAATTGCAAGGGTGGTTTTGGTAGCTCCAGCTATACAAGTTTGCGTTGAAAGGTCGTTTTCAGGTTTGAAATTTATTTTTCGAAATAGAAGTAATCTCAGTATTAAAGATATATTAATCCACAAGAAGATGATTAATAATTAGAGGCGATTTTCATACGCTAACTAAATAAACATATTTTTTATATAATTATTGCAAAGCTAAAAGCAAGATGTTGGCATAAAGCGACTATGATACACATAAGCGTCATAATCATGAACGAAGTGTTCAAACGCGATTTTGGAAACGGATAACAATGCACACCGCTCTAACTGTTCCAGACTGATTTGATTAATATCTAAATCACAATTTCATATCACGTTTCAACAATCTTAACTATAACAAACTTGATATAACTTAGCGTTCAAAATTATATTTGGTGGATATTCATAAATAATTACATCTAATAAATGTACCTCTTTTATATATTACGATAAGTATATTACTTTCACTTCATAATAACTTATTTTTAGATTTATAAACTTTCGAGAGAGATACGCGCGTGATTGACTTTCTTATATAACACTTTTTTTTTTATTTCGCGTTGAAGAAAATATAAATAGCAACAAAAGAGATTAAATAACATTACTAGCAAAGTAGTAGGGAAATAATTCCAGATTTTCTTCTTAGCTAGAGTTTGATCACATAAAATTTATATTTTTTTCTAGTTTAACAATTAGTTCAGCTCTTGTCATTTTTTGCTCACCTAGTGGATTACATTGCAAAGATAACTGTTTATACATAAGGTTGGAGGGAAAATGAAATCTATTATTTTTTTGGTTGATGGTCATAATGATAGCCATAAAGTATCAATTAAACAATTTCTGACTGTTGCTTATTGGAAAGGAGACATTTCCCACTAAAAATTTTGTTGCTGTTTTTTATTTGGTCCGATCTGTTGTGAGGTACAGAATATTAAAATGAAAGTCAACAAAGAGAAAATTTTGCAGTATGTTTTAGTTTTATTTTTTTAGTTCTAGGCAAAAATGGAAGCCAGATGTTTGAAATTGAGAATAGTTTACTGTCCCTGTACTGTACCACAACTCATTATAACCAATTTCAGTTTTTTTTCTATTCTGTTTAGTATGTTTGATGTTAGAGATGCACTCTGCACAGGAGGTCCGTAGTCAATCACAGAAATTATTGAAGTTAACTGGAAAGTTTGTCTTCGTAGTATCCCTCAGAAGCTAAAGGTATATAAGAAAACAATTTGAAAACCATATCAAAGCGAATCAAAAAAGGGTAAAATTCTACAAGTTCACGGAAAAATAATGGATTGTTTAATTGAACTTATTATGTATAAGCAAAATTCACTACGTATATTTTTTGTACAATAATGTCCATCCAGTGTAAAAACAACGAAATATAGTTTTGATAAAGAAATGAAAAAATCCTGGTCTAATAAAGAAGTGCTTTTATCTGACGTACTTTTTACAAAATAGAGGTAGAAAGCTTAAAATTATAGGAATAACTTGAGAATGAGGAGATTAAAAAAGCGCTCTTGAAACGGAGGGAAGTAAAAACCATTTCTTTTTAAGTTTTCTAGAATTATTTTCTGCGCAGTTCATGTCAGAAATAATTTTAAAACGCTACTTTAGTATCAAGAGAGAAAAAAATGAATGCAGATATTATTTTGATTTTAAAAATTATAAAATCAGTTTTTGAAAACAATATAAATATTCTATTTAGCTGATATCTTTTGATTGGAAACTATGAAAACAAAGTTGTAAAAATGTCCATTTTGTTCATAACAATAAGAATTTATTCAGATGACTTCTAAAATAAGGCATTCAATCATTTTTAAAAATCCTCCACAACTGTTTTTTAAACCCTTTCAAGATTCGTTAGAAAAATATTTCATTGTCTGTGAGATTTTGAAAGAGTTTCAAAACATAGCCTATCAAATACTCTCGTTGTATTATACCAATTTATTCATCGAGGAAGTGTATTTTATTCTTATATAATTACATACTTCTTTCCATTTCAATATTTTTTCAAACTGAAGATCTTTAAAAATCCATATAATCTTGTAGTTGACCTCCTATTGAAGAGTGCAGTTTAAATTTGGTTTGTGGGTTTTATGGCGCAAGGTCCAAAAAGGACACACTGCTCTGTTTTAATAAAACTAATAGCTAAGGAAAAATTATAGTTATATATATTTCGATATATATATTTATATTTCGAGAATCTTAACATAGTTTTCCAAATTTCACTGGAGTGAAGAAGGCTTTGCGGAATGTTCTGAAACTTGCATCCCAAATCTCGTGTCATTAATTTAAAGAGCTAATACAGTGTTTCTCAACCTTTTAGTATTCACGGCCCAATTTTCAAACATAATTTTCATCGCGCCCCCCCTCCCCACCGCATACAAAGAAATATATACAATAATAATGTATTTTGAGTATTTTGGCGCTAAACTTACACTATAACCTTAATTTTAAACTTTACAAATTACCAAGAATACCAAAATTTATTGACATTTTGCAACACCGATCCTCAGCATTGAAAAAACAAGAATCTTATGCTTTTTTATTGCTCTTGCGTCCCGCTATGTCTCGGCATTCTCACGGTTTCGCGAGAAGTTTGGAGTTGTCTGGAATTTGTCTGGTCAGCAAAAAATTAAGCTAGGAGCGTGCGCAGATGTGAACAAATGTTTTCTCATAGGGAGAAGGAGAAAGTTCTATGACGCCAATTTCAATTCCAGACAATCTCATTCGAGTTGATCCTTCTATCGCTATTGAATCTATTCTGGATGTGTATATCATATATATTTTCGTGTAATTGCAATTCACCGTAATAAATATTCACGGCAGCAGACTTATGCAGAATCATGGATAAATTTTTAAGCAGGCATAAGCGAGCATTAGACGATAGACAAGAATCAACAAGTACACAGATAAGCGTGGTTCCGAAAATAAAATCACGAAAATATTCTCAAGAATACTTAAATTTTGGGTTCACTAGTACTGAAGTAAATGAAGAAGAAAGGCCCCTGTGTATCATTTGCTCAAAAATGTTGGTGGCAGACAGCATGAAACCTAATAAACTTAAACGTCATTTGGAAATGCTTCATAATGAGTACGTAAACAAACCCAGAGAATTCTTCGAATTAAAATTAAAATCATATGAAAAGCAAAAATCATTGTTTAAAAAAACTTTGTCTGTAAATGAAAAAGCTTTAATTGCCTCTTACAAAGTTTCACATAAAATAGTCAGATGTAAAAAGCCTCACACCATTGGTGAAGAGCTTATTTTGCCAGCCGCGATTGATATTGTAGAAATTATGTTTGGAGATAATTTTGCAAAACAAATGCAGTCTATACCTCTTTCAAATGATAATGTTGCCCGTCGAATTGCAGATATAGCTGAAGATGTAGAGTGTCAGCTTTTGTCGAAGTTGAGTTACAAATTGTTTTCAATACAACTCGATGAGGCAACAGATAGTAATAAAGATGCTCATTTCATTGCCTATGTTAGATTTTGTGGTGAGTCAGTAGTAGAAGAATTACTTTTCTGCAAACCAATAGAACTCAAAGCAACAGCACTCGCTTTATTTGCTATCTTAAATGATTTTATGAACGAGACAAACATAGAATGGAAAAATTGCATCGGAATATGCACGGATGGTGCTCATTCTATGTCAGGAAGATTCCAAAGTATTCAAGCACTTGTGAAACAAAAATCGCCACAGTGCGTCTGGACATATTGCATGATCCACAGAGAAGCTTTGGCTTCCAAAGAAATGAGTCCTGGTTTGAATATTGTGTTAACTACGGTTGTAACCGTAGTAAATTATATAAAAATGAGACCCCTGAAATCAAGAATCTTTTCCGCACTTTTAAAGACATGGGTGCAGTACATTCAGTGTTTATTTGGGTACAGTACATTCAGTGTCACTATTTTATTGCGAGGCAAGATGGTTATCACGAGGGAAATTTTTGCAACGTGTTTATGAATTAAGAGAAGAAATCGCCGTTTTCCTAGAAGAGGAAAACAGACCGGAAGCTGTGAATTTTCGCGATAGTTTATTTGTGTTGAAATTGAGCTACATGGTCGACATATTCGAGAAATTAAATAACTCGAATCTTCAACTGCACTGAGCAAATACACATATATATTGATACGAGTGATAAAGTTAATGCTTTTTGTAGGAAATTGGAATTGTGGAGCAGAAATTTAAAGCAAGAAAACTTAACAATGTTTGCAAATTTGAATGATTGTATTAAAACTTACAAGGCTGAAGAACAACATGTAAAAGTTGTTTTTGTAACCATTGAAAATCATTTAGCAATGCTAGCAAAGAATTTTAAAAAGTACTTTCTTGCTGAAGACAAACTGATATCAAGTTACAAGTGGGTGAGGGATCCATTTCAAAATACTCCCGAAGGACTCTCAATCGAAGAGGAAGAAACCTTCATAGACTTCACGGCAAGCGGCGAAACCAAAAGACAATTTAGTAATAAATCACTCTTTGAATTTTGGGCAGGAGTGGATGATGAGTTTTCTGCACTAAAAACAAGAGCATTTCGCATTCTACTACCATTTTCAACATCTTACCTTTGTGAAACTGGATTTTCTGTGGTGGCTTCTTTGAAGACAAAATATAGATCTCAGCTAAATATAGAAAAAGAACTGAGAGTGTCTATTTCTAATATTAAACCCTCCTTCGAAAAACTTTGCTCTCAAAGACAGGCCCAAGGAAGTCACTAATAATTATTAAATTTGTTTTAATTTAGTAAATTGTTTTAATTTAATAAGTTAATTATTAAATATGTCGAAATGTATTTTGTTTTGTATGTGTGTGTGTGTGTTCTTTCCTTTCAGTCACTTAATCAATTTTTTTAAATAACATTTTCTCTTAGATATGATCGCGCCCCCCCATTAGTGTGCTCGCGCCCCCCTAGGGGGTCGCGCCCCACAGGTTGAGAATCACTGAGCTAATACATGTAGATAGGAGCTTACCGTTAATACACCATGAGACATTCTATTCTTTACTCGCTTCAAGAATGTCTCAAATTATGCGTAACCACAAAAATATGTAAATCCTCCTTTCTTTAATTCCTACTAAATAATATTTACTATTAATGGGTTATTTTTGAAAAAAAATTAGCTTTTGCAGCGAATGCGTTTTCAGCAACAGGAAATGCTTTGAAAGACTTCAATGTTTCCTCAATAAGTTTTTCTCATACTTTGAGCTGATCTCTGTGCCAGATGTTCTTGGTACACTCAGTATTTTCCCGAAAGTTACGAATATATCTTACACTGAAGGCTATAAGAAAATGTAAATGTATAAAAAATTTATGAAAAAGGCATTTGGATATTTTACTCCTCAGTTATGAACACCAGTTGTTGTTCAACAGATATCTTTGGAAAACAAAGTCTAATTGAAAAGGGGTTTAGAGTTTGGAGAGTTCCAAATACTAAGCTTTCATTGGGAATCGAAAACATGATTTGTTTTGTGTGGGTGTGTCTACGAACCTTAAATCAAATCTCTCATGATTTGTTAGGCAATTGTTGAATATAATGGACGCTTTTAATTTAACCCTGAAAGACTTTTGGGTTTAGTTTTCGTCCAGTTCTTTGTATACGGAGGCTAATCAGACCGGGATTACAGTTTCCGAGCCACTACAAACTTCCAAGCCTGAGATTTGAACTCGTAGGTTGTTGAACTGAAGAACATCAATCATTCAGATTTATTTTATGTCTCTTTTCCTTTAGAATATGTTTATTTGTGTTAATTGTTAGAGTTTTATCTCCATAATAGAAATGAATTTGTAATTTATTTAAAAAAGACTCATTCATATGATATTGGAAAGAAAGAGTTCAAATTTATCTAAATTTCCAGACTTTTCTAATTAAATTGACGCTCGTGAGAATCTTACACATACAATTGTTTCATGCTACAAATTTGAATTCGTTTTGGTTTAGTGAAACTAAAAATTAAATGTTAATGGATTTTACAAATATTTTAACATAATTTGACTTATTTTCAGTATTCATTATATATTCATATAAATAAATTTTACGAATGCATGCAAATAGTATTTCTACATTTATTTTACTTTCAGTAATGGGAAAATTAGTTAAAAATAGGGAGGAAAACTTAGTTCTAAGTTTTTCTCCCTATAATGCAGAAAATATTTTTATAATTCTCTTCAGATGCAAGCAACATTTTATGCATGGCAGCACTAAGATTTTGTAATTCTGACTTTGTCATGAAACTTTCTTGGAAGAAAAACTAATGTTTCTACTCCCATATACGAATAAAAACTTTCCTTTTTTTTAATTAAAATAAATTTTTAATAATAATTATTGCTAAATTTTATTAATTTCTTTGGTTTAACAAGCTATATTACATATTTAAAACATTTTTTTATAAGATTTTCCTGTGAAATTTGTTTCGGGAATCATTCGATTTTCCAAAAAATATGAAAATAACTTGCTTCTAATATAACTTACATTGAATAAAATAACAAATTAAATACTATCAATAGTTTACAAGAAATAAATAACAAAAAACAGATTAAATTGCTTTTTTACATTTAAAATATTTGCATCAAAATAATTCAATGAAAGATTTACAGCTTCTAACTAGTGTAAGAATAAATTAATTTTAAATTTGTTAAGATTATTTTTTGAACAATATGAAACTTCATTTATTTAAAAGATATTATTTCTGAAGACAGAATTTTTTTTAACCAAACTTCTGAAAATCTGAATTCTTAACTAACATTAAAAATTTTGTCTTCCAGAAGAATCATACATACAGACGTTAACAATTTGATTTAAAAACAAATTAAAAATACTCTTTGCAGTGTTTGTAACAGTGTTAAAAAATACATTTATTTCACACCTTATTAAAATTAGAGATGCCTTTTTACATTTTTTTTGAAAAAAATAGTTAATTTTAATTTATTTCTAAATTTTTAAAAAAAATCAACAAGAATTTGTTTTTCTTAATTAACCTATACCAACAATACTTTACACATCTTAATTCTAAACAATTTTGATTTGTAAATACATATAATTTCTTTTAAGCTATTTTATGTTTAAAAGTAGATGACTTACAGGAATTTTACCCCAAAACAATCACTATTGATCTAAAAATGTGATTAAGTTATTCAAAAAAATTGCTAATTAAAAGACATTCTATATTATTATCTTGAGATATCTAGAATGGGTTTTAGATTGATCTTTGAAAAACAAATTCTTTGAGGTTTTAAGAGCAATATTTTAAAATTTGATGACATTCACATGTTACACAACATTATTTTAAATCAATATTTTTCATGTAATGTATATAACGTTTTTCAGTGATTAAACTATATATTTTAAATTAGACTTACTTGCTTATTAGTGTAGTCATTTTTTGAACATGATATCGATTTCAACAAAGACTTACATTTTAAGAGTTGATTTTGAAATATTAGACACCCACACCCAAGATGAGAGTTGAATAAAAAAATGAACTGTTAAACTAAGAGTCAAGATACAAATACTTTAGCTACTCTTGGCTAATGATTATTTTTCATTCGACGAGTTTGCGGCTATTACGAAAAAAAAAAACTTTAAATGAACTGCATTTAATAAGAATTAATAGTTGGATATTTAAAATAGTCACAATTTATTATTGCATTGGCATTTATGACAAGAATACAAGTTCATTTCAAGTACATTCATTTTTGATACAGTTCGATGTTAAATAAAAAATATGCAACTTATAGCATTTATATCTGGTTCATTTACAGTTTCAATATCTTTTTAAATATCATTTCCTTCGGCGTCTATTTATTTTATGTTTTCATTTCTTTTGTAAGTATAATTTGTGTGCATCTTTCATTGAAAGCTTCTGTTTTTAGCCAAGATCTGAATAAATACTATATTTCTTTCAATGAGTTAAACGTTTTATACTATGTGATATGCATATTATGTGAATTGTTCAATTTTTCGAGTTTTACATTAGTAATGAAATTTCTTAATTTCCAGAAAAGGGAACGGCACCTTTAGCGAAGACAAATACAACATTTTATTAACAATTTAGGAAATTCGATTTAATGTTATTTAAAAAAGATATAAGACAATTTATTGAAAAAATTAATAACTTGAATTTGCATTTGTTGTATCATGAAAATGAAACACGGATTGTTAAAGGAAAATTCAAAATGTATGATTACATTTTTTACCATGGAAGTTCTTTCTTAATATGCACGACAAATAGTGTTTTTCTTGCCAGTGCTACAAATAAGCATTTCGTACAATAGGCATGTTATTGAATTAAATTTTATTCGAAAATCCTAAGTAATTAGTAATTTGAAATACTAACAACACCAATATAGACAAATATAAATCTGTTTTCCAAAGAATATTTTTACTTCAAATAAAACGCTTACATCAGTTTGAAAAACATTTGAATTTGTAAATGCCACTATCTTGTGAACTAGTAAAGAAGTTTGAAACCACATTAGCATATTAGAAAATCAATTAAGTTAATTTCTTGCAAAATTTATTTGAATTAAAGTGAAGTATTCATCAGAAGCGAATAATTGAAGTTTCTAAAGTATTCAACTGCTCCTCTACCTTCTTAATAAAACATGATTTATTTCCTTCAGTTAAAAATAAACGAAACTAAAACAATTTCAAAATATTTTTGGGCTTCAAATGTTTTGAAATTCACAGACGAATTGTTGTTTCCCGATTGAATCCCTATAATTTAAAAGATGCAATAACTGATGTTAATCCATTTCATAAGCTTAATGAAGTACCTTTATAAAACAGGAAAAAATAGATTGTTAATATTAAACAGCTATTTCATAAACTTATTGCTAAAAAAATGAATTTTCACTTCATAAAATACAAAATTTAAAGCACCTTAATACATAGTTTGGTGTTTTAATTAAAATACCCAATATTAAAGGAAAATTAATTTTATTTACAGAATTAAACAGCTCCATTAAATTATTTTAAAACTTAAAGTTAGTTCACTATTGAAACATTTTATATTATTTAAAATAGTAATTATTAAATTATGTTATATTATTTATATTTTTCAACAAAAAATTTTAGATAAATTTGTTACTTTGTATAAATTCAGTTTGTACGTGTTATTATAATAAATGTACAGATAATGTTAGCGAATACATTTCTAACTAAGAAACTTAAGAAAAATATTTGACAAAATGTACTTACAAATTTCTGAGGAACTCGCCTTTTAATTCTCGCGTTTAACTCCGCAATAGCGTTCATTTTCTGTAATCCTAGATTTCTCTTGTTGTGTCAAAAGTTCCCCGCATTATTGAAGCCTCTCTCAGTCATCTTTGTGTGCCAAGGAAGACGAATATCTAGGCTCTTTCTGCGGTTGAAATTGTGGAATACAGCGGATCACACTTGCACATACCACTTATTACCGTTTACAGAGGAAGAATTGAACGAAGGATCGCCGGTAGATGGCACTGCTGTTCCAAGAAAGAAGATGCACGCAGAATCACGTGGGAACAACTGCTTCTGCCGATCTAAAGAGATGGAAGATGCTTTCTAAAACTTGTTGGAAAAATAACATTATAATGTTCTCTCTAGATGGTTATATTATGTTGGTAGCATTATATTGTTATATCTATTTAAAATTATTCTTGGAAACTTAATTAAATGATTTGAGCCTTTAATTTAAGTTTTGCGAAGGTTATTAAATTCTCGCTTGTTTAAAATGCAATTAGTAACTATTACATAAATTAAATAATAAAACTAAATACAAATTAATGTCATATAGTTTTACATTATGCCGTAAAAAAGGATTTTCACCAACAGTGAATCAAAATCGTTATAATTGAAAAAAAACTAAGCGAAGCATTTGTGTGTGTGGACAAAAGTATTTATTTTTTATTGAATTCAATTAACGAATGAAATTCAATATTTTATATTAAAATTAAAAATTTTCTGTTTTATATTAAAAAAAATAACATATTAAATTTTATTGAGTTATATCATAAAGTAAACTACAATTTGTTTAACATTAAAGTATAAATTTTAATTAAAAATCAAATAAAATTGATATTTTTTATAGGTTTTATTTTAATCTAATTATGTTATTTTATAAGCGTTTCACAAGTATAATTTTATTCGGAAACAAATTTTCAAAAATAAACAGTGATAGTTTCATAACTATATTATCATATAGTTTAAACCAACATTTTGAATTTGGAAATAATGCGATTCTCGCTTATTTATATTACCTTTTTTATAATTAAATAAGTCTCTTGCACCTTTGCTTTTGCTAAATAAGTCTCTGTTACAAATTTATTGCGTTTTATAAATCAAATATGTTCCATGTTTACAAAAACAATGATTTTTATACTTTGATTTAATTATGAATCTAAATTTTTTCGTCTTAACAGGATTTATTATAAGTACTGATATTTAAAAAATTGAAAGATTTTGATGAATATATGCGTTGCAAAACATGAAGCATTTTAAGTTTTAGTGAGAAAAACAGTTTATTTTAAATCAAGATAAAATATTAATTAGCGTATAGAAAAGGATCTCTCAAAATGTATTGAAATTCTTTCACAATTTTTTTATATTTAAGACCTTGCAATATAGAACACTCGCGCCTTTTCATTTGAAGGATTTTTTCATAGAATTTTTTTGCGGATTATGAAAACTTCAATCAAATGAGAATGCATTTGAGGAAATTATTAAAAGAAATCAAATGGTTTGATCAGCCATTTAGTTTTTTTCAATTTTTCAAATGTATTACATCACATAGCATTAGTACTGCGTCATTACCTATATATATATATATATATATATATATATATATATATATATATATATTGTTATCCCATTACAAACTAGGTTTTATGAATCTAGTGATTTCAAGTTCATAATTTAGTATTGCGATTGATATATTTTTCTTATCACTATATTTATTTATCTTTTATTTAGAATATTTGAATACATTTTTATATTTGCTTAACCAGAGTATCGCTACTCGGATTCTAGTAGCTTGCGTGATGTTTTCTTTTCAAAAAGAAACTCCTAGTTATTTTGTAAGGGTTTGAGTTCTTTTTTAAGTGGTCTTAATTCATTACAAAATGTAATTTTTAATTGTTTTGCAAAAATTGTTTTATATATTTGCATTTGTGAAGCTGTGTGCGGTTTTTATGCGATCTCTACCCACAAAAACAGGTTTTAGTGCATACATTTAAATAATGCTCGATTACTTAGCATTTGAAAGAAAGAGAGTAATTTCTTAAGAATCCACCCTATTTTAAATAAAGATTTCTTTTCCAGAAAAGCTTTGGAAAAACTTCGTTCACAACTCATCAACAATTTTTCGAAAAATTCCAAAACATTTTGGAATCCCAAACTTTTATCTATAACCTATAGCAATTAAAAACTGTATTTTAAGTATGTGATACATACGCTGTTTAGATATAGATATGAGATACTCAAAAAAATTTAATGGGAAGGAAACGAAAAAATTATTTCATCTTCTAAATTTGATTTTATTCTACTTTTCACTTTAAAATTAATTCATTTTAAAAAGTTCCTCTTAATGAGAAGTTCACCTGAAATTAACTTAACTAAATGAACAAGAAAGTTTAAAAAATTTAATTTATTGTTATAAGTTTCTATTTATATAATTATAAACTAGAAATGGTTTCCAGAGGGCTTTCTTAATCTTTTAAATTAGAGGAACAATTCATGAATATCCCAATGAACAACAAAAATGTACTTCACCATCACATTCTATTTTCTAATGAAAATAAATTTTGTAGTTTAATTCAAACATGTTTTAGTTCTTTGAAAATACTAAAATAAGTTTATTCTTAAGCTATATATGAAATCTTTGTTTTTTCAATCTTCATAATTTCATACAGAAAGTGAATTCAACAGTATTTGAAATATAATTTCTTAATTAATGCTGAGAAAATACTTGATTTTCTTCAATTTATATTTCTATACTTGATTACATAGTTGCGTTCGTTCGAAATTAATCCTAAGATCACAGTAGGAAAAGTTTTCTCAAACATTAGCTTAAATTGTAATGTAAACAAATGAAGCATTTAATTGTATGGATATCATAACTTCACATATCTTATTTGTGTAAATAGCCCTTTCCCTTCAAAATTCCATCCTGAAACACTATTATGGGGCTTATAATTTTTCTCCTCATATCACAAACCACACATCTTAAGTGTTAAAATCCTAAAAAATTATTGCAAAATATCAAAAACATCTGACACTGCGTTATGGACTACCTGAGACATTTAAACATCTACCGTGTCATAGTGTTACGGAAGGATTTTTCATAGATAATCGGCAGTATTCATGTCTTACAAAGGGTAAAAACCGAAAAAACTCCCAAGCATCCACCCGACAGACAAGTAAATAGTAGGCTGAAGCCCAACATCTATCTCTTATTGTTGTTAAACAGTGGCTGGGATGGAGCCCGAGACATTATGTTCAAACACCAATGTACTAGAATTTGGACACGTGAGCAATATCAAAGGCTTATAGAAATACACAAATAATCAAGCACAATCACTGCTCAGTTTCAGTAGATTCCTCACCAGAAAATGCTGCTCACAATCACAAGAAAGGTTAGTTCAAGCAAAATTAATGCAAACTATTATTTTCCTGACAAGTTTTTCCAATACTGTTTAAGAAATTTCTGACGTTGCAAATTACCACTTGACTCTGAAATGGCTTTTTGTATGATATAGTTTCTGTAGAATTGACTTTAATTTATACTTGAAAGAACAAAAAAATAACGACAACATTTTCTCGGCAATTCAATTTATTTTGAGTATCGTGATTTGTAATACTTTTCTTATTAACATGCTTTCAAACAAAATGTTATAATGTTTATTTTACTCAATTTATTAGAATTATATTATAAAATAAAATATACGTAAGGCACGGAAAAGTGAATCTTGAAAAAACAAACAATTCTTCTCATATTTGTCAGATATTCAAATATATATGATAAATTTTCATAATATTTCAAATCAGTTAATAGAACTCTACAGATAAATCAATAAAGTGAATAACATCTTTTTTGGTTTCAAAACAACACACTTTAAATCATAGTTTTTTAGAAAGATTTGAACTATTAAAAAAACCATTACATATTGTCTAAATATTGTATTTTTATTCGAAGCAATTGCTTCGAATAAAATCCATTCGTGATATACTTGAAAAAGAAAGTTTTTTTTTTCAATTATTTTTATAATTATTTTTAAATTTATGTTTAACTTTATTTTTTTCAAACTCGTAGATTATTCTATTGATAAAGAATACGTATTCATTTTTAGAAAGAATTTATAATTTGAGAATTTAAATTTAAAAAATCATGACATTAAAAAATCCACCATTATCAATTAAAAAGTTAATTTTCTTATAATTTTTAAGGTTTTATTATTAAAAATATGAATTGAATTATTCGAAGAGTAAGGACAAAAATGGAAGATAGTTTACAATAGTTTACAGGAAAATTTTCAATAAAAGTATACTAATCAGTTGAGAATAATATTCAACTTGCATTACAGTCAGAACATTTAAATCATTTACAAATGTTACTCTTAAAAATGTACTGATAAATGTGTGTTAAAAGTGCGAAATCCATTATTTCATAGAATAGCTAGGTATTTTCTAAAATCACCTAATACAAGTCATTTAAAGTGTATAAAATTACAGAATTCTATCATTTAACTAGGTATTTTAGAGAATAACAATGCTTGATCATTAAAATATATTATATTGCACTCAAAAGTTGTTAAAAAGGTTCCAGTTGCTTTTAGTCAGTTATAAACAGCTTATATCTGCTTTGCAATGACGTGATGGTGTACGATTTATTTCATTGCTTTTGGGCGTAGAATTTAGATGGTGTATTAATGAACAATAATAATAATATACATCATCTGGTTTTCTTATTATTTATTAATGATCCGGAATAGGGATGAAATGTATTTTAGAGATATTTTAGCTATTTATGATTTACTAATTTATAAAATAACTTTGCAGTTGCGTATTTTTCACTTTATTGGTCTATCTTTAGTTTTTTCACATAACTAACTACTTCATAAAATAACTAGGAAAAGATGGAATTTTTCATTAATTATATACTTTAAATGATTTGCTTAGGATATAATAAAATACCTAGTTATTCTAGGAAATAAATGAATTCTACGTTTTAGAAGTATGCATATTTAATGGATATAGAATATATATTCATTGCATAAAACAGAAATCTGTTTACTATTTTTAAGGTAGCATTTGTTCTGTTTATTGAATTATTTATACAGTTAATGAGTGAAAGAAATAATTTATGTATGACCGTATGTTAAGTTTTTAAGCATGTCATAGGAATTGAGCAAAAAATTTATGATTTTTGGTTCATTTTGTACTTTTAGTTTATCGAGGAAAGAGAGATAATAACTATCTGATTTCTAGTTTCATAATAATCTAGAAATTGTTACGACAGTGATTCCTAAACAATTTAAAAAATATGTGTGTAATAATGACATATTTTCGTAAAAATATCATGATAAATTTTTCACACAATAAAAATATTTAATTGACAAAGGTATATTTATATAAATGATGGTTTTACTGTTGCTGCTAGAACTTGCGTGAGAGTATTTTGCTCTCACCGGATTAAATATTAGCCCAGAAATAAACTAAAATGTCTATAGAATATGAACTGATTTGACACTTGATGAATATTTAGAATACAGTAAATCATTTATTTATTTAGTAAATTCTTTTTAATTTGAATTAAATCAGTAAACTATATAAAATTTTGTTTTTAAACGTAATACTTAATTCAGTTTCCTATTCAAAATGATTATTTTAATTGATTATGTTTGTATATTTTGCTTGTATGTAAATAAAAGTATTCCGAATATATTTTTGTTTAATTTTATTTAGATTTTTGTTCATGTACAAAATACAAGGCCGCATACTTTATTTTATAAAATAAAAAATAAACTATTCCTTTAAAATAATTAAGAAATAAAAAATATGTGATAATGCAATATACAATTTAGAAAATTATAAATTTGTGAGGAATAATAATATCGTTCCAGTTTTTATATATGTATACTTCCAACTAGGAGGATTGAAACCTTTTCTGCATTATTACGCGGAATTCATGTCTATTTTAGAAGTTTGAAATTCATCTGTTTTATAGAAATTAATTTACTTAGTTACGGAGAATTATTTTCCCCTTAATTTAAAAGACCCTCAAATGCTTCTCTTTGTCAATGTTATTCATTATATCAAAGTTATTATAAGCACGTTATAATAAATGAAAATTTTAATTAGTACATTGAACTTTAAAATTTTATAAATTATGAGCTGAGGAAATTGAAGGAAGCTAAGTTAAGTAACCTTATTACACCATATAAAAAAGCTCTTATGTAATTTGAAAATTAATAAATAAATTTGAATAACTGATGAGAGAGTATACTTAATACTTGAGAGTTGAGAAAATTAGATATTTAAGTAAAGTAAATAAATTCTCATTATCATGTATATTAAAATCTTAAATAAATAATCAGCTGAAACTACTTATAAATTTTTTATTAAAAATTAATTAAAATAAATTTTAATTCAAAAGAATACATTTGATAATTTTAAATCTATTTAATTTAAAAATTAATAACAAATATTTTTAGAAATTTGTTTTTAAAAAACAGAGAATTTTCATAAAAAATTTTCATAAAAAGAAAATTACAATACATCTGTCTGTATTATTTAGACTATTTGAATCACTTATGCATGAAATATGAGTATAATTATAAGCTTTGTTTAATAATTTATAATTTGATGTATTTGAACGCATTTCTCTACAAAGAACCTAACGAAAATAATTTTATGATGAAGAGTCTAGTATAATTTTTTAAACGGTGATATCTGCATTTTATTTCTTGCGTATGTGATATCAGAGGTTTATTTTCAAATTGTACCATTCCACTGGGCATCATTTGGGTTTATTTTTAAATATCACTTTTTCTTACTGTTGCCAAGTGGTAGGCCGAAAAAGAATTACATCAAGCTTTTCAATATTCTTAGAACTTAAAGCAATTTTATAAATTGTTGATATTAGAGATATTTTATAAGAATATCTAGAGTTTTATATTAAAAAATGATGATTCATCTGTTTTGAATTTTATAATTTTTTAAACATGCTACTGATAAAAAAGAGTTTTTGTAAGAATGAATAAATGAATTCGAAGCAATTTTAATTTTTATGAGAAATAAAATATTGATGCGATCACCGTATTGATGCGATAGCTCCGTATTATTCTGTCGACAAGGAAAGACATAAAGCTAAAAATGCAAGAACGGTACATATAGCCGCCGAACCTATCTAGTGGTTAGCGGTGGAGGCTGGCTATGGAGGAGGATCTGGGTTCGAATACAGGCTCGGCATGGATGTACATTCTCTCTTCCTTGTCTTTGTGAATGAATAGTTGCCTACCCTATAAACGGGTACCTATGGCATGTGTGTACTGAGGAAGTCGGACTCCACACGGAACAGTTGGAAAAGTGGAGCAGCGCACTCCATATTGCCAGCCTGGCATTATGGAGTGCGCTGCTCCACTTTTCCAACACGACAACGATAACAGCAACGGTACATATAGGTTAGGCATAAAGTTAATGAAGCAAAATTATTACTTTCATCAAGAATTTGCTCAAGCTAGTCAATCTTTAATTAGTATTAATTCTATCAAATAAATACATTTTGTAAATTCTGAAGGAAATTTCCATTTATGTAAAACATTTTTAATCATCCATATCATATACTTTTATTTTTCTAACTAAAAACTTTATTTAACTTTCAAAATAATGCTTTTATTTATAACCAATTTAAATTTCGTTTAATTTATTTATCAAATGGTTTTATTGCATTTTGTTTCTTCCTCTGTAACTTGAATTCTTATTAAAATATAAAAATTTAAATTTACAACAAATATAATTGTATAAAACTATATAATGTATATTATAAAATAATTGTATAAATGTAATTGTTTATTGTGATTCATTCAGCATTTAATTTGATTTTATGTCCAAATATTTAATTTATTAATATATAAAGTTTCTCTTTCATTTGTTTTTTCTTGTTTTGAAATATTTATTTTAGCTTTATTGAAATTGGAAATCTATATATCACGAGTTTTCAAAATATTTCTATAATTGACTTATGGTCATTACTTTTTATTTAATTCTGTATTGGTAAGTAGGACATAAAATGAATCAAAACCAGGCTATTTAAATAAGTAAATTAAATTATTTTGATTCTGCAGAAATAAAATTTACACTTATTATCAATTTAAATTTATCTACCAATGTTTATTATTTTTATTTTTGTAAATATGTTTCTGTATTTTATGTATATATTTTTCGTTTAAGGACTATTAACGTTGAATTCATATATATATCCTCCCTTTTATCGAAATGGGTAATTTTAAAAATTTATTTAATTTTATATTTTATTGTATTTATATTTGGAAGATTTGGGATGTCAGAGAAGACTCTTTATAAAATTCTCCGGACACCATGAAGAGATTTATTTTCTATTTGATTTTGTTAATAACTTGGTTTAAAATATTTAGTTAATAATTTAGTTTTATACTTCAGCAGTCGTTTACAAAGGTATACGGTTTAATTTTTGTTATTTTTAATATTTTACAACTGTTTAAACTTTTCTTTAATTTTTAGAAGTTTGAGCTGATGCCGCTCTGCAAGCTTCTATATCCACTTAAAAATCTAACATTTTTTATTAAAATATACTTGAGAAATATTTTCTATCGAAAATGAAATTAAGTGTTACAAATATTACATTTGTTTTACAAATGATTAAAACTATTAATTTTTAATTCATAAAATTAATTGAGTGCTTAAAAATAAATTGAATAACGATTAAAATATTCACAAAACTTCTTTAATACATATGTTATAATAATAAATATTTAGAACAGTTTTATCTTTGCTTATTCATAGTTTACATAAATTTTTATGTAAAGGTCCATAGAAATATCTTTACTGGAATTACTGTGAAAATATACAATAACATTTTTGAGACATTTTATTAGTGTCTGAGTTGCTGATGATGAGTTATAGAGAAATTCAGTTCCCAAGGCCATGTTTAAGCATAATTCATATAAAAAAAGTCTTTAAATATACCTTCTTGGACTGTTTTGCCTTTGTATGAGGACAGAATATCTAAGATGCCATTCTTAAGAAGTGTCTGAGTTTCATTATTTATTTGGATCATCAGAAGAAATTAGCCTTTTCTCACACCTTCGAATCGAATCCTTATAACAGTTGTTGAAGTATCTGTTAAAGAGAGGATCATTGAAACGTATTCAATAAGTTATCATTTATTGAAAGATGCAATCTGGACGAGTTAAGATTTTCTAATAAAATTCTAGTTGAAACAAATATTTTTGAATTTTTTCTTTTAACTGGGTTTATTGAGATAGTTCTAATGCTTGAAGTAGAGTTCTTAAAGAATGTATATGCCCTGATGTATTCAGAAAATAAACGGTCACTAATCTATTCACAACAGGTTACTGGAATTAAAGTAATGTAGTTAGTTCTCCTTCTAATATTTGAAAATATCAGAACTGAAAAGTTTATATTAAGTGTCAAAGAGTTTCATAAAGAGTGAAATGGCAAAGTTATCCCATTTGCTTGAACACATTTAGGCCATTTCCCGTATAATGTGTTTCTATTCTTGCATCTTTCCTGATGAATAAAATATTATATAATAGATGTCTGAAATGATCATTTCCCTATTTGTTTTTCTTTCGAAGAACCCTGTATGAGATCAATATACTGAGGTAATTGAGATACTTGCGATTACTTTGCCATTCAACGGGCAAATATGAGTCACTTATGGAAACTAACGGGATAACATCAAGCTCTCGGATCTTTATTAGACCTTCATATGAAACAACTGAGTGTGCAGATAATGTTTAGTGAAGACACTTCATTAGGTAAGAGGCTATCATGACCAGCAGGTACTCACTTCCATTCTGAGAATACTAAGAGTCATGAATCTGGAGCATCTAAATCAAATTATTTTTAAACTAATCATGTATCACACGTCATTGCTTAAATGATTTCATGCAAACAATTAAGTGAAAATGATTTATTGATTCAAGTTAAATTCAAGTGATTTATAAATTAAAAATCAGATGAAAATGTCTTTCATAATATTTTTTTATCATTGAAATTCGAATGTTAAAAATACTCAAAATAATTTCATTTATTGTAATAAAGAAATGTAAATAATAATAATTACATCAGATAATGAAAAAAATGGTTATTAAATGGAAAGGAAAAACGACAACAGAGAGTGAAAAAATTTTAAATAAATTTCTCTTGAATAAAAATTCTAAAAAGATTTTGAAAGTAATCTTAAAATTGGAATCCCATTAACATTAAGAATAATCACATCATAAAAATAAAAAGCAAATTTCTTATCTATTATATTTATAGGTGAAAAATAATATAAACTAAGATAAAAATCTAATGAAAAAATATCCTTAATTGTTAAATAGCATGAATAGTTTCCGATAAAAATTGTTTACCATTGTTTCTTTATTTGTAACGTACAATGTATTCGTGGTAAGATAAAAAAATAAAGATCGATCACTCAGACTTCATTGTATTTAACTTTCTAAATCAATGTATTCATCAAATCTGAATAATACGTTGCGTGCATAGTAAATAGTGAAAATACGCAATTAAATTATTTTCTATTGCTCTTTGTACCAATGTGCAATATTCATTATTATGTATTCCATATTTTTTTACAGTAATTAAAAAAACATCTGCTCTTTCGATGATTTTAATAATCAAATATCGTAAGCTCAGACAAAGTTTTTTTTATTGGAAAATAGTTTTAAGAATAAATGGCAAATAAGAGAATAAATCATTTTTCAAATGAACAGCTCCACGAATATGATTTTAGTTCAGTTTCAGTGGTAGTCCTTACTACAGATTTTGTGACAAAGAGAACGGTGAAGAAAAGGGAATCTTTTCAGAATTCACATAGTTTTGAACATTCAGAGAATGGTTTTTATCAAATAATGCACTATCAGGTAAAGCTTTCTTTGGTCGTGATTTCCGGTCGAAAACTTATTTAATTTCAGTTAGAAAAATGTCTTGTGGGCGTGTAGAAAAATGGGGGATACGAAACCAAATATATATTTTTTCCTCCAATGGTTACGTAGTGATGACAATTTAAAAAGAGGGGAAGTTAAAAAAATTGAATTTTCTAATTTTAAGAAATTAACATATCTGTACTGAATATGAATTCATGAAAATATTAGCATTATTTATTAATAAGGGTTTCAATAAATAAAATCAGAAAAAACTAAAAAAAAAAGATATTTAAATAAAGTTAAGAAAAAATGAAATTTTAGCTTCAGAAATATTAAGAAAAATATTAAAGAAAATTGATAGAGGAATTTCACTTAGCATAAATGTTCTTGGATATCTTGTATTCCGATGATTGCACTTAGAAATCGTCTTTCAGTCATTGATTATCAAATGCCTGGAATTTCATAAAGCAGCTTATATAATTTGCACTATTGATTGCACTTTAACGCATAGAAGTTCAACATGAAAGATCTGGAATTTCAACTAGCAACACAAAATTAGAAGGATTTTGCAATCCTAATTTTTCACTTTATTAGAAATGGAAGTTTCTCAACTATAAAATGAAAATAAATAGATAAAAAAATAAACACAAATGAAAGATGTAAAATATAAGATTTTTAAAATTTTAATTCGTAAATAGTAATGAGTAATATTAGAGAGCAGCAATAGTTTGTAAAATCGTGCATACATGCAAATTAGAGGTTTGTAAAAACTAGCGTCTACTGTAATACTCGATTCCTTCCAATGTTTTATTCCCTGAAGGAAACAGCTTTAATCGAGGAAGTTAATAGAAACGGATAATCTATGTGTCATTGAAGACTCATCAGAGGTTTCATCAGCTTCTGTGCAGATCATTTAAGACCATCCAAGAAATTGACGTACCAGGCGCAAAGCATTTGATAATCTATGCTTAGAATGATGAAAAAGAATGGCATTTTGACACGCTTGTACCGCAACTGCCAAAAGACAAGACCTGGCGACTTGAGTGAAAATTTGCCACTGTTCCATGAAATTCGATAAAGGAAGCCACTGCTGTTTGAAATTTAATTTCAGAATTTAATAAATGTGGGCTCATATGTAAAAGTTATCAGTTGATTAAATGATTGAGAAGATAATAAATAAGTATGAAAAACAACTTTCTAAATATTAAACGAATAGAAAATAACGTGATTCTGTAACCGTATGAAAAACAAGTTATTTTTTGAGAAAAAGGTAAACTACTTTGCTATGTCGAATAAACGGAAAAAATGTCTTTTTATGAATGTAGTTCTGATATAGAAAAAGTAATTATCCTATAGGTTATTATTTGACTTTTCAACCATAAATAAATAAAGAATTGTTATTAAATACTAATTATTTTTCCATGTGTTTATAACATAATTTATATTATTAATAATAATTTACTTTTAAAGATAAAGAAGTTTGGTAATAAAAATTTTAAGACAACATTTACTATATTTTTGAACATTTCGTTTTTAAAAAATATTTTAAAAGTCCCTAACAGTTCGTAAAATGACCTTCTTATATAGAAGTAAGCTCTTTTTTTGAATCTTTTAACTTCATTTATATTCTCTACTTAACCAGAAAAACTCACCTTTCCGACAATTAATGTTCTTATTACTTAAATTTCAAGAGTTAATTTCAATTTGAGAGAAATTTGTTTTAACACAAATTACCATAATTTTTTAAATTTATTCATACTAAATAATTATTATTACTATGCAACTTCTGAATTCAATGGTAGTCATTTATTTGCGTGTGTGTTTAGATTTCCAGATGTTCTTTCTTACCCATGCCTTTTTATAAACTAAATATAGAAAATTATATATATACATATGTGAGTAGATAAATATAGTCCGATGGCTTAACGTTGCCGTTGGCCAAACGACAGCGCTGTCTTGCTACTGGTTTTAGGTTTAT